>CM077096.1:9747584-10087649 GCA_039513925.1 Platanthera zijinensis | reverse complement strand
GTTCTTCAAATTCCTATAGATGTCAAAAGGCGATGGTTGACTCACATCTCCTCTGGTAAAGCTGAATCTTCCCTCTGTGGAGTTGAAGCTCGATGGACCACTACATACTTGAGTTGGTCGCGTCGGGTGAAAAGGGCACTCTCCGGAAGAAACCTGGAGGGCTATCTGACTGGAAAGAAGAGGGAGCCAGAGAAAGACTCAGAAGGGTACAATGAATGGAAGACTACACACAGTCTGCTACACACATGACTTCTAAACTCAATATGGTGTTCCAACAAGCAGGACCGGTCCAACTGTTCGTATGGCTCCCTCACACTTAAACCGTGCCCGGAACTCCCCTGTACTCATGCCCGGAGCCAACCCGACTCCCTTGCACTAAACCGTATCATGGAGTTTCCCTGCACCCATGTCAGGAGCCAACCCGGGTGCGCCCGGGAGGACCCCATCCAACACCTGGATGGTGGACCACACCCAACAGACTTCGTCCTTGCTCGATGCTTTTGGGGGGCTTCGTCTGTGCTCAATACTTTGGTGGCGCTTCGTCCGCATCCTGGCGGGCTCTGCCCGCACGAAGCCATTCTCGCCGCTCACGCCCCACTGTCCCGACAAAAGTGCGAGCAGCAACAATGAAATACATCACAGCAGTGCTGTGTGAAGGAACGAGCACGACTTCGTGTGGGCGGAGCCTGCCACGATGCAGGCAAAGTCGACCCGATAATCATTTACTATAAATGCTTTCCCTGCTGCTGCGGCTAACCCCGCTGTAGCAAACAGGCGGATGCAATTTGTCTGGCCCGAGGCGCGTAATTAAATTATTTTTCATCGGGTCGAGCCGGAACCGAGCCGCAAACAGGAGCCCAGATGAGGAAGAAAGCTTGCCGGAGTGGATGAACAGCTCGCTGTGGTCCTCCTCCGCTCCCTCCACTTCCTCCGCCATCTCTGAAACCAGCGATAGCCATCCCCGCCAAACACCCAAGTCCGATCGGCGTCCTCCGCCGCCGCTACTGCCGCCGCCGATGCAGCTGCCCCGTCACGCCAGCCTCTAGATCCGACCGTCGTGCCCGTGTTCCCTCTCCTTTTCCAACTCCACGCCAAACGCCTCCAATCCGGAGATTACTGACGGCGATTGTCGCGTCCCCAACACCTCGGATATATCACCCGCGGAAATCAATATCTCCGTCCAGTCCCAGTTTCTCAGCGAGGTTATCGTTTTTTAATTAATCATCTGCATCTTCGAGCTCTTCGGTGAATTAATGCGAGTTCTGCTGCTTTCCTTAATAGCTATCAAGGCAGCCGATTGATCTTGTGGAGCTGCGCAGGCTTGCTTCCCAGGGCATCCCGGATGCCGATGGGATCCGTCCGACTGTTTGGAAGGTCCGTTTCTTCCTCTTTATCAGCTCAAGACTATATTATTCCAGAATCACAGTGATAATTTGCTTTCTATGCGCACTATAAATATGAGAAATGAGATTTCATTAATTCATTTAGCATGCCACCGCCATTACTTATCTAGGCAGTCAGTTATGGGGTCGTCGTTTTTATATTTTGTGTCCGTTAGCAGCTTTTGCTCGGTTATTTGCCGAATGATCGCAGGCAATGGGTGCAAGAATCAAAAGAAGAGGGCTCGATACTTGGCCTTTAAGGAAGAATTTCTTGTGAACCCTGTAAGTTCTTAAATGAAGCTTGGATTTGTTATTGCCTGCAAAATGCTATTTTTATTGAAGTGTTGTATTCACAGGTTTTAGTTCTTGTAAAACATAGCACCATCACCCACCATCCATGCTGAAGATAGCATCGATTCACAAACTCAAGTTATGGCATTGTGTTTTGGCTGTTAAACATGATCTTTTATGTCATTGTGTGTATCATCATCGTCGGTTCCGTTTTCCATTTGTTTTTATCAAATGGTGCCATTAAAGGTTTTAGGGACAAAAACGACACGACATTTCCTTTTCAAGCAAAAATATCGTTTTTAAAAATATCGCCCAATATACCAAGTTTACCCGATATATCATCGAGCAATATCTCGTGGCCGATATATCGGCGTGAGTATTAAATTTTTTTCTTCATTTCTCTTAAACAACCGAGTGGTAATATTTTATTTTGTGTTTCATTTAGTGCATCTTGCTGAGCCTCACTTTGATAACATAATGGTAATATTTTGTTTCGTGTTCATTACTTAATTATAATTATATTATTACATGTTTATTGTGTAATTTACAAACATACATTTTGAGTGGCTTCCTTCTTTGCAGACCGCCCGGCCCTTGCTCCTGAGCTTCGGGATGAACTACAGATTACGACTATTTCGTTAGCCGGGAAGAAGAACTTTGTGGAGTGGGTGCACTCGGTTCACCGCGTTCTTCAATCCAAAGGCTTCCTACATCACTTGACTCAGGCTGCTCCCGCTCCTCCTACTGACGACTGGCTGCGCAATCACAGTCGCGTTCAGACCTGGTTCCTCAACTCCCTAGATGGAGAACCGTATCGCATGGTCATGTATCATGAAACGGCCAAAGGAATGTGGGATGAACTTCATTCCCTCTATTCCGGGAAAGACAGCCTGCAACACTTATATGACATCATCACTGATCTTCAGACTCTTGATGTTGGAGGAGCCACCGACCTCACCTCCTTTGTCGCTCAGGCCAAAATTCTGGTTGAAGCTTGGATTCAACATCAATCTCCTATGACGGATCTTGCTGCACAACGTGCTCAAAAGAAACTGTTGGTGTCTCCATGATGATGGCTCGTGTGCCACTGCATCTTCACAGCGTTCAGGCTCAAATCCTCTCCTCTGCTGCTACTCCGTCACTATCAGATGTATGTTCCATGTTGCTCAAGGTCTCCCCGCCTCCTGATAGTTCTGGACCTCCGTCACCGGCTCTCCAACAACATACTTCTGCGCCCTTACTGCCCCTTCCACCTTCTGCTCGGGGGGGGGGGGGGGCGTTCCGACTCTCGCGACCGAGGCCGGGGAGGCCGGCCATGGCCAAAGTGTTCCTTCTGAGGTAAGGATGACAACCTTGAGGCCACATGCTATCGCAAACAGGGCTTCTTCCTCGTCCACAGGCCGCCGTTGCTGCCCACGACTCCTCGATCACTCGTACCGACATTGAAGAAGTCCGACTTCAGCTCCAACAACTTCATGGTCTGCTCAGTCGCCCACCTGCCTCCGTTACCTCAGCTGCCTCTATCTCACATGAAGGTATCGCTTGTTTCTCCATTAGTCCACGGTGGATAGTGGATTCATGTGCCACTCATCACATCACCTCCCTGCGGCCACATTAGTACCTGGATTCTCCTCATCCTAAGTCTATCACAGTGGCCAATGAGGACACTGTTCTGGTCTCGGGCTCTGCGGATATCCCTCTCACTCTGTCTCTACCTCTACGCTCCGCTCTTCATGTTCCAGGATCTCCATTTAATTTACTTTCTATTGGTCGCTTCACTACTGATTTAAATTGCTCCATAACCTTTACATCTTTCTCTTTTATGATACAGGATCGACAGACGCGGAATATCATTGGTAAGGGACAACTGCAGAACGGGCTCTACTTTCTTGACAACTCTCCTACTATCCTGTCTTCCGTCTCCTCCGTCGATTGGCGTCAGCGTCTTGGGCATGCCCCTTTGCCAGTCCTCCAGAAGTCTCTACCAGATGTATCTCTTCCTCCTTTCCATTGCGAATCTTGTATTTCTGGCAAGCAACCTCGTTCCTCTTTTGTATCTCATTGTACTCGAAGCTCGTCTCCTTTTATGTCAGTACACTCCGATATTTGGGACCGTACAAAATCACTAGCATTTCTTGCTATTGCTATTTTCTAACTTTTATTGATGATTATTCTCGAATGACATTACTATATTTATTTCGGGATCGCTCCGAGCTTCCACGTGTCTTTCGCGCTTTCCTCTTGAGACCCGCACACAATTCCCACAAACATCAAACTATTCGCACTGATAATTCTCGCGAATACATAGCCACGAGTTGCGAAACCTTTGCTCGGATTTGGAGTCATTCACCAAACATCGTGTGTATACCCTCAACAAATGACGTAGCCGAACGTAAGAACCGCCATCTTCTCGATGTCGCTCGCTCTCTCATGCTTCAAATGCAGGTTCCCAAAGCTTATTGGAACTTTGCTCTTTCAACAACATATTATCTCATTAACCGTCTACCGTCCTCCATACTCGACAATGACATTCCGTTCAACCTCTTGTTCTCCTCTACTCCGACATTCTCTCTCATACCCCGATCTTTGGGTGCACCTGCTGATCATATTAATTTCCCGCTGATCATCTCCTTCGCCTATATTGCATTTATCTTCTTTTCCATTTCTCTGACAACGGAGGAGGAAAAGGATCCTCAACTGTTGATCTCGCCGGTGTCGTTGCAGAGAGATTTGAGACGATCGACTCTTCGTGCAGCTACAAGAATGTGATAGCCTGCTTTGGCGAATTCTAGGCAGAGGTCACGACCAATTCCGGAAGAAGCTCCAGTGATTAAATCGACTTTTCCTTCTAGGCTAAGCTATAACTTCATGGAGTCCGACGGCTTTCGAATTCCCTCCGCCGCCATGAATTCGCCGGTAGCCATTGTTCATTGGTGAGATCTGGCCGGCTTTAGTTGGTTTGCACATATATAGAGAGAAAAATGGATGGCATCATGGAAGCAAACTCCGCGAGAAACTGGAATTAATTTTATATGCAACCATCCTTTACCTAAACTGGTTCCCAAATGAACAATTCAATTTTGAATTCTTTTTATCTCAAAACTTTCTCCAAACGAATTTTGTTTTTTGTTTTTGCCCCATTTTCAAAACCCATGAATTTTTTGTTTTGGACAAAACCAAATCCCTCATATATAACCCATCAATGAACACACCCCTTGGGATTTTATGTAAGTTACATTCTATACGTATACACACTCTCGTTAGATACATATGCTTCCTTGGAGGAACTTTCACAATGAGAGATGGCTCAGAGTGTTTCTTTTATCTCATCTTTTATTAACAGTTAATCTTGTGGTTCTTTCTACCTTTGGTCTTTTTATGAATGCCACCTCTCCATGTAAGGATGGCTTGTATGAATCAGAGATTATGTGTGGAGTTTTTTTCTCCCATTTTGGAGAGGACCTTGTAGGAAACCATCCCTCAAGAGTGTTGGTGTGAGCTTGTGATGCAGGACAGGACTCATACTTGCCTACCACCCTGACATCACCATCAAGGGGGGCATCTTGGAGTCCACCAAGGCGGCTTTCATCAGAGGTGCAACTCATACACCTTAACCCGTCTCCTCCATGTAGTCAGCACTATGTAGTGGGTTGTTGAGGCCCGGGATCAAACATCCGATCTCTTAGATAAGAGGCTCTCACCAGCGCTTTCACCACTAACTAAGTTGGGGCCCCTTGACGGTGATACCAGGGTAGCAGGTAGGTGTGACGCCCGTCCTTCATCATACAAGTGCACTTTTTATTGGGCTGGTCAGGTTCCAGTTATCGGGCTGCAGCCCAGACAACCCAACCCCTCTCCATGGACTGCCTCAGTGCATTTGCGCACTGGTGGGTTGTTGGTGGCCATAACCCCCCTTTGATGAGGGAAATTCTATAGTTAAGCATACAACACGGAGACTTCCCAGGAGGTCACCCATCCCGATACTACTGTCGCCCGAACACGTTTAACTATAAAGTTTCTCCACTCCTTATCACCAATTGAGCCGCAGATCAGTTGGTGATGAGAGTCCACTTGAGGATTCTTTATCAAGGAGGTCCGGGAATTGAGCCCCGACCTTAACAACCTACCGACCCTGTGGTGGGACTGCGGGATGGGTTGGGGTGTACGGTCCGCGGACCTGATGAAATCCCCTATGGCGGAATCCCAGGTGGGTCCCCTGGTGTTGATGCTCGGGTGGCAGGCAGGTGTTGTCATGTTGATACCTGTCCTGCATCATAAAGTGCACTTTTATGATGCAACCATCAACACCTGTCTGCCACCCTGACATCAGTACTAGGGGGCCACCTTGACATCGCACCAAGACGCCTTTATCAGGTCCGCGGACCGTACACCACAACCCATCCCCGACCCCAATCACAGAGTCGATAGGTTGTTGTGGTCGGGACTCAATCCCCCGATCTCCTTGATAAAGAATCCTCAGACAGACTCTCTTCACCAACTGATTCACGACTCAGTTGGTGATGAGAGTCCGCCCGAGGATTCTTTATCAAAGAGGTCGGGGGATCGAGCCCCGACCTCAACAACTAATCGGCCCTGTGGTCCGGGGATGGGTTGGGGTGTACGGTACACGAACCCGATAAAGCCACCTTGGTGCAACGCTAAGTTGGGCCCTCTGGTGCTGATGCTAGGGTGGCTGACAGGTGTTGATGCCTGCCTTGCATTTGCTTGTCTCTCATATTTATTTATGTTGGGTGATTTTTTGTTTTTTTAATTCTCAATCCTCTCACTTTGTATCAATTGATCTGATCTCGTTGTTTCGGTCATCGGTACTCAGCGTCCTTCTTGTCACTTTACCCTATACGGTCAACCCCCTTCTCTCCTCAATGGACGCTTGCCTTAATTGACTCGACGTTAAGCTCGTCAACTTTCTCACTATGGCTCGTGCCTTTCACGGCCATACTACGCCCTCTCCATTATGTCTTTCAGCACTTGCATCCAACACTCACGATTTCGATAACACAGCTCACGAGACAGACCAACTATTCTTTCAAACCCGACCTATGTATCATCCTTACCTTCCCCGCCTCTCGTAGTACCATCAACCACACTTTCAATAAATCCTTCATCCCCTCTTACGACATCCGATGACAAAAATTCTAATCCAATCTCCCAACCCACAACACTTTCTTCCGTAGCCTCCTACTATTTCTCCGTGTCGTGCTTGCCTTTCCACTGAGTTTGATGTTTACAGTTCCGCATAACCCCAAACAAATGCTGCCTACAACCACCCCCAACGACAAGACATTGATTCTAGTCAAAATACATGCCCTTGTCGAACCAATAACCACACCAAACAATAGCATTTCAAAAACCTCACTCCGCGCCTAACTCTATTCTTCTTCCTGAACCCATGCCCCATGCCATCCCATTTCCTTTTCCTCCATCGATCTCCATGATCCTTCTCGTCATTGGTCCACACCGCACCAGCTGTACCCATCAGAACCTACAAACTACAACCTTATCCACAACCAAAATTCCACGTGGTCCCATGCCCGCTCCCTTTTCTCTGAAATACAACTAATTTATTATCCACTTTCAATTTCACATTGATTGCATTGTCCCCACACCTAATCACAAGTCCCACTCCACTCAATTGACCCAATATTTTGGTCTTATTTTTAGAGTAAACCACCCTCATACTTTAGCTAACCCATGAAAAACCCACTCTATTGTTGATTCCAATATTTTTCCCCAAAAATATTTAACGCCCCTCCGCCAGCTTCTCCACATGTCTCCTGCCGCGATATTTCGTCATTTCACTCTACCGAATTAGTACGAGTTTACACACATTTTGTAAGGACAATGTCAAATTTAAAGATGCATATAGTGTAAGGTTAAATTTCAGGATGTGTGTATTGATATACACACACCCTTGAAAAATATATATTTTGACAGCTTTCTCGATCGTTTTAACAAAAATAAGTTGATTAATGCTGTTGGAATTTGGAGTGCAAATAGGATAAATTGGTGTGCCGTTAGCGGCCTCCTCCTTTTGGGATTAGTCCCACATCTCAGATTTTGTTTTTGGGTCTCCCTTTCATGTGTATATATATGGGAGATATGTATTTATTAAAGTAATTACTAGAATAGTAAAAGCTTATTCCTTTTATTTTCCACTTGGTATTAGAGCTAGGTTTGGAAATAAATAAAAAATTGATCCAGAGAAATTCCTGTAATCCCGCTTTGATTACAACCCTCTCCCACAATCTTTTATTTATTTTCTTTCCTTTCCTGGCATGCATGGAAGAATACATCACGCGGAGGAGTCGGCGGATCTGGGTACACTCAATTGCATGGAGGAGCGACGCGACAGCAGGAGCTTTGTTCGGAGAAGCGACGTAATAGCAGGGAGACCCCCGCTTGCAGTAGTGCAGTGCGACGTGGCGGAAGAAGGACGCTTAATCCGTAGATTCTTTTCAGGAGCATCGCGCAAAATCTTTTCGCGGAGAAGCGACGCAGCAGCAGGAGCTTTGCGCAGAGAAGCGACGCGACAACAGTGAGACCCCCACACATATAGGCGCAATGCGACGCGGCAGAAGAAGAACGTGCGGTACGCGGGTTTTCTGCAAGAGCATCGCACAGAATCACGAAGATTCACCGCAGGTGCATCGCGCAGGAGTATCGCGCATCACGCAGGAGTATCGCGCATCACGCAGGAGTATTGCGCATAATCGTCGTAGGAGTACATTGCATATCCAGAATCGGCGCAATAGGAGGAACGACGCAGGAGGAGTGCGACGCTTGGATTCCAGAGGGAGCCCACAACACTATAGCGTGGAGGAGTCCGCGAGACCTGCGGAAGTTCGCTGTGCGAACTGAAGACGAACACATGCTCCCCGATCCAGCTCGACGGGACCAACTTTGCAAGTAGCGGCAAGGAGAACTGTTCTTGACCTCCAGCGCAGCAGAGAAAGGCGGTGACAACGAAATCAAAAAGCTTCTAGGCAGTTTGAGGGCTTTTGATGGTTGCGGTGCGTCGGGGAAGAAGGGCGCTTAATTTTGTTTTGCGGTAAAACAAGAGTTGTGGGTGCTGATGGAGAAATTGGTTGACAAGATGGAGGAGGCAGATCTAAAAGTGTTCTTCGAATTCCTATAGATGTCAAAAGGCGATGGATTGACTCAGTCGTCATCTCCTCTGGTAAAGCTGAATCTTCCCTCTGTGGAGTTGAAGCTCGATGGACCAGCTACATACTTGAGTTGGTCGCGTCGGGTGAAAAGGGCACTCTCCGGAAGAAACCTGGAGGGCTATCTGACCGGAAAGAAGAGGGAGCCAGAGAAAGACTCAGAAGGGTACAATGAATGGAAGACTACACACAGTCTGCTACACACATGACTTCTAAACTCAATAGTCACATCTATCGCTATCAGGCGGATGACATAGAGACTGTAAACATTGTTTGGGGGAAGTTACATAGGCTCTACCGTAAGAGTCGACAACAACATGCGCGTGTTTCAGATCGAATGGAAAATTGAGACCGTAACCCAGGGAGATCGTTTGATTCAGGAGTATGCCGCAGATCTGGAGCGACTGTGGGCAGACTATGATTATTTCTCACCAGCCGCATGCTGCAAAGATCCTAAATGCACAAAAGGGGAACAAGATGTTCAACGGAGGACTATACACTTTATGAGGGGTTTGAACCCGACATTTGAGCAAAGGGGTGCAATGTTGCTCGCTCAACTAAAGATTCCTACCCTGGACGAGACAATATCAACAATGATGCAGGAGGAGAGCCGGATTAGGCTTCAGTCTGGTGCAACTGCACCCGCCGGGGCGAAATCAACCCTGGTGGTAACCAATCCTAGGCATACATGATACAAGGGTGAGACACAACAATGCTACAATTGTGGCGAGATAGGTCACCTACGACTGGCTTGCCCCAAGCCACCAAAAGAGCGGGATGCAGGTGGACGAGGAAAAGGAGACTATCGTGGTCGCGGACGAGGTTGTCGCGGGTATTACCGGGAAAAGGAGACTACTGTGGTCACCGTGAGAGATTTGAACCAAGTCATGTTAGGTTTGCGCACCTCGGTCAACAACCTGGAAACACATTATCACTTAGGGGGTCCTCCTGCACAACCCCCTCCACCTCCACCACCAGAACCCCAACCAGCAAATCACGAAAACGGGCATCCACCTAGGTGGGATGCGAGTATTAAATTAGATGTTGGGGATTTTGAGGGAACACTAGAGCCTAGAGGTGTGTCTTGACTGGTGCGACCGACTTGAGTGATTCCTTAGCTGGAAGCGCACACCTGCCCACCAGTAGGTGGAGTATGCTACGTTGAAGCTGAAGGGCCCCACACTCACATGGTGGGGGCAGGTCAAGCGTATGTGGTACTATGGGACAACCACCTATCACTACCTGGGTTGAGTTCAAAGCTCAACTCAAGAGGAGGTACGTCCCCACCGATTTCATGCAAGCCTTGTATTGTAGGTACCACAACCTACGACAAGATAATCAAACCATCAACGAGTACACAAACGAGTTCCTTGTCATCCAGTGACGCTTAGATCTGAAGGAGGAAGACCACATAGTTGTGTCCCGTTATCTGAATGGGCTACAGTACACGATACGAGACCAGTTAGAGCTTCACGACTTCCGGGACCTGGGAGAGATCTCCAGGTCGAGCATGTCGAGTGGAGGCTCTCCATAAGAGGACATCTGGTCAGAGGTCTACTGATAGACCTAGGTCTACTGATAGGCCTACCTAGAGTACCACCACCTCTGCCTCTACATCTGGCACTTTTGATCCCCCTCCTCCCCTTACCATTACTGGGGCACCGACTCTTCACCCTGGCCCCACCCGGGGTAAGGACATTGTTGGAGCCCGACCCAACTTTGGAGTGTTTCGATGCTTCAAGTGTAGGGAGCCTGGGCACAAATCTTCTGAGTGCCCGCGGCGCCAGTTCGTCGCAGTGATTGATTCCACCGCCGGGGTGAACCTGAGTATGGGGTCTTCCTTAGTGACCCCCAGCCTGAGCCCCTGCCCGAGGCTGACAACATCATCGAGGTCGAGGGTGAGCAAGCAGATCACTTAGTTTGTGTCCTTCACTTTAGTTTGGTTTCCTCTAGCGAAACCACTGAGCATGATTCTCGGAGAAAAGAAAATTTTCGCACTACCGTCCACATTCAGGGACACTTTTGTTCCATTATTATTGATAGCGATAGTATGGAAAACTACGTCCCTCAGCGCATGGTAGAAACGTTAGGCCTCGTGACACGCCCCTTAGAGTAGCCGTACCACTTATCTGGGGTTAGTAGTCCGTTGACTATACTCATTACTCATCATTTTCAGGTAGAGTTCTCTATCAGGGACATGTATCGTGATTCGATGTTATGTGATGTCACCCCCATCGATGTCTGCCACATATTTCTAGGACGACCATGACAGTATGACCGACATGTTCTGCATGATGGTGTGAGGAAATCTCATTCGTTCGATCACCTTGGGCGCATGATTATTCTCCTTCCCCAGAAGAATGGTCTTGTTCCTAGGGCACTTGGGAGGACCCCACCAATATCTGTGTCGTTATCCTTAGTTGTCCGTACAGGCGTACACCACTCTTATTTAGTGCTACGCTTCGACCTGGGCCCTCGCTCCAGGAAGTTGCATCTGATTCTCAGGAGTCATCCATCTTGGGTGCTCTGGTAGCACCACCTTTTATTGACTTTGTCTTCAATGAGCACTCGTTTAGCCCCCATCATGTTCCTTTTGTTCTAGGCGAGTATGTTGAGCCGCACAACCACTATAGTTTGTTGTCGGATACTTTCAGGCCGGGCCGTACTAGGAGAGTTGAGACGACCCGTAGACCTTACACCCCTCATCGGGACACCCGTTTCCATGAATTCTTGTGGGAGATCTTGGACGATAAAATTGGGGTCTCTTTAAAATTTTGCGACTGGAGTGGAACTTCATCGGGTGAAATCAAAGCGATAGTCGATCTGGGTCTAGCGGTAGGAATCTATCGAGCGAGCGTACGTTGCGTTATGAGTTACTGATTCCACAGGCTGATTCCACGAGCTGATTTCACTTGCTTCCCGTTCTCCCTCCTGCCACATGTTTTTCCCACACACCGCCCCTATCATCCTCTGAAAGATCTTATAATTACTGTTTATTTAAATATTTGACATGAAATTTTGACTAATGGATTACGAGTTTTTGGGGATGAGAGGTTGCCTCCAGGTTTTGGGTCGCAGCGGCGATACCCGCAGGACAGTATACAGCCTCTCTCTGATCGACATTTGGACTTTCTACTTGAAGGTTGCATCGAGTCTCGTCGGGGCCAAACTCTTTCAACCCCAGGAGAATTGATGCAACCCCGCGTCACACCTTTTATTTTATTATCACACATGTCTTTTATTTTTTGTAGCGCATGCTTTTGCGCATTTTTGGATTATGATGTAGCGTCGAGTTGTATCGCGCTTGTTATGAGCGTTGCGGTGTTATTTTGTATCGCGCAATTTTTGTCTGTCTCGTTGGTGTGACCAGGCAACGAGACTCTAAATGCATAGGTCCGATAGTTTAGGGGATAGATTAATTAGGGCAGGCTCAATTATTTAGCTATAATTTGTAAGATCTGAAAATTTAATTTTCCTTGAGCGCCCCATATTAAAATCTCTTACTTTGCCCACTTGAAAAGGCCCAGCCAGCCCTCTCCAAAAGCCCATTCAAAGCCCCTTCCAAAACCCTAAAGTTTCTATTATAAAAACCTATGTTGTACCCTAATATCTGGATATTGAACGAACAAAGATTTCTCTCTATTGTCGTTCTTCCAGCGCCGCAACCTAAGCCAGTCGCATTCTTGCCCTCCTGTTCGCCGGTAAGTCCAAACCACCATCTCCTCCGACGAGCCGCCTCCGACGCTCATCTCCTCCGACGAAGCCATCTCCAGAAGCCTCTGCCGCTGCCACAGGTTCTTCCCCCTGCTCGACGGATGTACAATATCCTCCGCCGTACAGCGTTGTGATTCCACCGTGAAGCTTCGTCCTCCTCCTGTGCCGTCGTCGGATCTCCTCTTGGGTCCCGACGTCGTTCTCTGCACCGTTCCCTGTCGGGCCCAACAAGTCGCCAAACAGAGGCTGGACAGGCTTGAAGGTGGAGGTCCAAGGAGGGCAACACTGGAACTGTAGTAACCAGAAAACTGCATTGGTGGCTGTAGCAAAGTGACTGCCCGACTGGAAGGGGGAAAGGGCTCTCTGTTGTCGTTCTTCCAGCGCCGCAACCTAAGTCCGTCGCATTCCTGCCCTCCTGTTCGCCGGTAAGTCCAAACCACCATCTCCTCCGACGAGCTGCCTCCGACGCTCATCTCCTCCGACGAAGCCATCTCTAGAAGCCTTTGCCGCTGCCACAGGTTCTTCCCCCTGCTCGACGGATGTACAATATTCTTCGCCGTTCAGCGTTGTGATTCCACCGTGAAGCTTCGTCCTCCTCCTGTGTCGTCGTCGGATCTCCTCTTGGGTCCCGATGTCGTTCCCTGCACCGTTCCCTGTCGGGCCCAACAAGTCACCAATGCCCTTTCCCCCTTCCAGTCGAGCAGTCACTGTGCTCCAGCCGCCAATGCAGTTTTCTGGTTACTACAGTTCCAGTGTTGCCCTCCTTGGACCTCCACCTTCAAGCCTGTCCAGCCTCTGTTTGGCGAACTCGTGCCCGAGCCCTGCTGGTATACCTCTGCCTCAACTAGCTCCATCCTGAAATTAAATGTTATGCTCAAATTATTTAAATGAATAGCTATTTATTAAGAGCTTGTCCTAACTAATTCCATTCTTTAATTATCATTGATTTTCAAACACGTTAATGTGACCACTAAATTTCCCGCCCATGGAATTACGATTTGTGATGTTATTACGTTTGTGCGGTAGCCCTGCATTTGCGAGCGACACTTAGGTCGTTACTCGTTTAAAATAGCCCGCGAAGATTCCCTCACGCCAAAATATTTTAAAAGATCACAATTATTATATTTTAAACTACAACCCTAGGTTTTAGATCACATCATCACCCCTGGACCGTGTCCGGGGACCTAGACATGGCCCGCCTTGTGGAGGCAGATTTGTCTCCTCGACACCCGCCACCTCCAGGCAGGCCCCCGCCGGGGGGGGGGGGGCTGACCGTTACTCTAGAGATACCAGGTCCTCGGCCTCCTCCAACTGCTCAGCCAGGCCGACCGGGCCCTCCTTAGCGATTCTCCAACCGCGAGTTGGACGACCTCCGTCGCAAGGGGTTGTGTTTCCGCTGCCGTCAGTCTTATTCTCCTACCCACGTCTGCGCGGTCAAGAATTTCTGTGCCATCATCGGCAACATCGACCCTGAAGTTACCTTGACTGACTTTGAGGCCCCGGAGCTCTCACCGGAGGATACCCCTCTCGACCCCACCATAGCTACATTCCACCAGTTGGGGCTATCTGTCGCCTCAGCGGGCGGGTTCTCTAGACAGCAAATCATTCAGCTTCCGGGCACACTACAGGATCGCCCGATCATCATCATGGTGGATAGTGGCATCAGCCACAACCTCATCTCTGAACACCTGGTGCAGCAGCTCCGCCTTCCCTGGGCTCCCTCCCCGGATGTTGCGGTCCGTATGGGCGATGGGCACGACCAACCAACTCAGGTCCGTTGCATTGCTGTCTTACTCTCTATAGGGCACTATTCCGTGACTGCGGACTTCTACACATTCGGCTTAGGCGGCCTTGACGCCATTGTGGGAGTGGCTTGGCTACGCACGCTCGACGAGGTATGCATCAATTGGGAGACTATGCCCATGCAATTCCTACACGAGGTACAGCTATGTCGCCTCGACGGCTACTCTGCCCTCCTACGCTCTCCTATCTCCCTCCTCACGATCCAACGGTCCTTGGACGTCAGCTTCTCCGCGGGGTTGTGGGTCCTCTTTGGCCTGTCCGTGGCACCTTCTCCTTCTCCGACGGGCCACCAAGTGCGTTCTACTGCACTCGCTGACGTCACCCAGCCTCCGGCAGGATCGCCACCAGCCCAATTTTCGCTGTTCCGGAAGAAAGACGGCAGTTGGCGCCGAACTACCCAGCCAAGCTACTTCGTTGCTGCTACCACCTTCAGAGGGACCCTGGCCCGCAGGGGGTCCCGATTGCTGGGTCTTACCATCTGGAGACCGAAGTCACGAGGCTGTCCGAGGATCACTACTGCCGACATCGCTCCGATCACTGCCTTGAGGACAAGGCATGTTTTCCAGACGGCGGTATTGTTACGATTGCACATGCCGACGGGACACGCTCGCGCCGAGGAGACACCGTGGTGGGTCCGCACGAGGAGGAAGACGACGACGAGTCCGTCTGCAGGAGGAGAGACCGAAGACGCGGCGCCAGCCTAACGTTTTATTTATTTCATATTTCGTTATTTCCTATTTGGTTGCACACATTTATTTCTTTCCCTTTATGTTGTATTTCTTATTTATCACACCCCGCACTTATAAGGGGGTGAAGTTGTACTCCTTTGAGTTATGTTTTGGATGTATGAGAATTAGGATTGCTCCCTAACCTTCCCTCTCGTGCTCTCCTCCTTCCTCTCGCTCTCCCCCGCCGGCCCTCCTCCTTGCCGGATTCCTCTCCGTAATTTCATGGGAACGTATCATAAGCTATCAATTACAAATAGAATTCTTTAGAAGAGTCGGCAGCACATACACATTTTTATGCACTTTCTGCATGTTCCAGCTAGAAATTTACGGAGAATATTCTTAACAGATACGTAGCTTTTGTCCTGGTAACTATAATTGTCTTTTTATAGTAGAACTTTTTGTACCACCTTAGATTCTTAAGTCAAATTTTATGAGGAATGCGTCAAAAAGGCATCACTACAATGTTGGTTTAAGAAGCCAACACAATTCAGCCAATATAAAACTCAAATGTATGCATTTTATTGTTGTTTTTTGATTTGCTATTTTGTTTGATTTCTGAAACTATCTGTTGCTAGCCAGTCGGAAGTCACTCGCAGGTTGAGTGAATCTTACACTTCCAAAGATGAAGGGCTTGATCTTGAAGGTAGTGGACTGCTTTATAGATCAGAGATAATTCATGGGGAGCATCCATTGAGCCTGGGGATTACAAGCACGTGGAATCAATTCTTTCAGGTATTTGTTATTTTAGAAACACACAGTAATTGAAAGGAAAAATATAATTTTTTATTATTTACTTATCAAAGATTCATTACTGCAAGAGTATGCACATATATTTATAGGGAGGAGTGAAGACTCAACTCCATCCTAAAATGTGAGACTAAACTCTAAACAAAAAATGGGTCATCCAATGGGCCATTGGATGAGCTTTTATACAACTTATTTCAACACTATCCCGCAAGCTGGAGCGTACAAGTCATAAGAGCCAAGCTTGGACAGAAACTGGTGATATAGTGATTGAGGTAAGACCTTAGTGATGATTTCAACAACCTGCCCATTAGCAGGCACATGCCGCAAGTCCAATTTTTTAAGCTGCACCTTTTCCCTAACAAAATGGCAATCAACCTCGATGTGCTTGATACGTTCATGAAACACGGGATTTTTGGCAATATGAATAGCCACTTGGCTGTTACAAAAGAGAATGGCCCGAGAGAGTAGTTTCACATCTAGATCACTTAGAACGCTCTCCAACCATGTAAGTTCAAAAATGACAGAAGTCATTGATCGGTACTCATCTTTTACAGATGAACGTGTAACCACAGTTTGTTTCTTACTCCGCCAGGTGACAAGATATGCAACAAAGTATATGCCAAATCCACTTGAGATCGACAATCATCTAGAGAGCCAACATAGTCAGCATCAGAGTAAGCAACAAGAGATAAGAAGGAAGAGGGTTTATACGCAAGCCCTTGTCCCAGAGCAGTTTTCATATACCAAACGATATACTCAACAACAAAGGATATATCAGGTCTTGTAACAGTAAGATAAATTGGTTTGCTGCCCACCAGGCGATGATAATACTCCGGGTTATGAAGGAGCAGATCAGAGTCAGAAGCATGTGTGCATAGCTAATGATTGACATCCGTAATGTGTCAGCGGACTTGCATCCAGAGTAGCCAGTGTCTTGAAGAAGGTCAAGACAACACTTCCGTCGAGATAAAACGAGACCAAAAAAATATCGGAGAGTCCCCAAATTTTTAGTTTGAAACTCGAATGCTAGGTAATTCTTGACCATTATTATACCATCGAGATCATCGCTTGTGATGAGTATATTATCGACATACATCAAAAGTATCACTCCGCCTGTTCAGCAATGACGAATGAATAGAGAGAAGTCGATCGAACTTCGAGTGAAGCCAACATCGCTGTCGACCTGACCGAATTTATCAAACTAGGTTCGTGGACACTGTTTAAGATCATAGAGAAATTTTTTGAGCTGACATACAAATGACTCCCATATGGTCTCATAATCAGGAGGTTGTTGCTTGCAGGCAATCTCAATGAGGTCACCATTTAGGAAAATATTTTTGATGCCCAATTGATGTAACGATCAATGTCTCTTCATAGTCGAGGCCGTGTTGTTGAGTAAATTCACGAGCCACCGGTCGAGCTTTCAGACGTTCAACCGCCCCATCAGAGTCGTGCTTCACAAGGAAGGCCCACTTACAACCAACGCAAATTTGGCCAGAAGGAAAAGAGATAAGGTCTTAGATGTGATTAGCCCAAAGTGCGGCCATTTTCTCATCCACAACCGTACACGACCCCAGATGCTGAAGAGCCTCCTGTAGAGGAGAAAGGGTGAAAATAGAGGATAAAGAGGTTGCAAATCTGTGAAGCGCCTGAGATAAGTGATGCAATGAGACGTCATTTAAATTGGGTGAGCGGTGGATGCTGACGATGGATCAACAACCAGCGGAGTATCAACAGGTAGGGACGACTCTCGCAAGACAATAAACTGAGGAAGTTGTTGCATGTAGACACAAAGAGGAGGAGGTAGCAAGGGGAGAGACACAATTGGAGGAGTGGGAAGTAGAGGAGGAGGTTTGCCCGATTTCATATTTTTGGATAATTGCACTACTTAAAACTCGCGTCCGCGCTATAATTTTTTTGATACTCATCGATATTGACCGCGAACAATTCCGTTGAAGTCATATTGGTCTCACAAATCTAACAAGCTTACTAAGGTAAATTCCAAGGCCGTTTGCTTGATTTCCACTTTTTGGGTAAACACGTTACTTAAAATTGCGTTGACACATCAAATTCTTTGATACCCATTGGAATTGAACACGGTTGACTCTGTTGGACTCGTATAGACTTCACGAATTTAAGAAACTAACTGAGATCAATTCTGAGGTCATTTGCTCAAATGTCATATTCGAGGCGTCACATAGCTCGAGGTGACCCGTTCTGGTCAACTTCGTAAATATACATTGGAATGAGACGAAATGGACGTCTTTGAGCTCGTATTGATCTTACAAGTGTAACACAATTGGCAAAAATTCATTTGCTCAAAAAGCTTATTTGAGTCATTATAACTCATAGTTCGGGGTAAATCAAATTTAATCGGTTTACCAGACCAACAAGGTCACACTTTCCCCGAATAGGCTCACCAAAAGAGGTCGATTGAACCGATTAGGTCCCCTAGGTGGTTCAATTGCCGGGCCAGAATTTTAAGATGTTGCAATTTTGGTCAACTTCAAAAATTGATTCTGCGACATGTTCCGACTGCCGATCAAATTTCTTATATACTTATAAAGACTTTGTCTCACACACTATAACCCAGTTTCTTTTCAAGCTTGGTGCCTATAACTTGTATGCTCCAACTTGCGGGGGAGTGTTGAAGATTACATAAGAAATTGTATTTAGCCTATATATTATAACCCATTGGGCCCATTCCTCTCTTGTGCTCATTTAGTTCCATATCTTGTATTCATTTTCAGCCCCTTCCTTTCTTCTCTATATAAGGAGCATCTATATACATGTATGAGAACATGCTCGTGGTGACCCGTTCTGGTCAACTTCGTAAATATACATCGGAATGTGACAAAACGGCTGTCCTTGAGTTCGTATTGATCTTACAAGTGTAACACAACTGGTAGAAATCCATTCTGGATTCATTTGCTCAAAAAGCTTATTTGAGCCATTATAACTCAAAGTTCGGGTAAATCAAATATAATCGGTTTACCAGACCAACAAGGTCACAAGGTCACACTGGCGCCGAATAGATTCACCAAAAGGGTCGATTGAACCAGTTAGGTCCCCAAGGTGGTTCAATTGTCGGGTCCGAATTTTAAGATGTTACAGTATGTCTGTTACTCTCCCTCCACTCAGAAGCTGATCATGTATGTTGATGTGACTTTCATGGAAAATCAGGATTTCCATCAATCCTCCACCTCTCCTACGCTACCTTCTGATATACCACGTCCTCTTGTTCCTACCCACTCTTCTCAACCATCTTTACTACCGACATCACCGCGTGCCTCGGCCCCTCCTCTTGATGTCTACTTTTGCCCCCTCAATCTGATGCCCTGTGACAACCCCCATCTACTGTTGATACTCCGCAGACAGTTGATTCGACCACGTCCTATATAATACATCCTCTCCCTAATTATGTTTTCTTGCACCATCTCTCCTCTGATTTGCGCATGTTTGCCGATTCTTTGTCTTCTATTTCCACTCCATCTTCTGCGTAGGAAGCTCTTTAACATCTAGGGTGGCAGTTGTCTTTGGATGCTGAAATTGTTGTGCTTTGGGCCATCCATACTTGGGATCTTGTTCCCTTTCCTCCTAATCATTCAACCGTTACCTGTAAGTGGGTCTTCATCATAAAACATCATCCCGATGGTACGATTGATTGCCTCAAAGCCCATATTGCCCCGTCTGAGTGGAAATATTTGCTCGATCTACTTCACGGTGTAGGCCACTCTGGGTGTAAGCCTGTGGATACACCTATTGATGCAAATCACCAACTCTCAGCTCATGGTTCGGACTCTGATCAACTTCTCCCAAATATGTAGTATTATCGTTGTCTCGTTGACAAGTTAATCTACTTCACTGTCGCACAACCCAATATATCTTGTGGTTGGCGTGGTCAGCCGCTTCATGCTTGCTTCCCAAATCTCCCACTTTCAGGCGGTCGAGCGTATTCTTAAATATTTGAAAAATCCTCCGGGGCAAGGACTGGTGTACAAGACTTACACTTCTTTGTCTCTCATTGCATACTACGATGTTGATGATGTTGGGTCCCTCGATGATCGTCGGTTCACTAGTGGTTATTGAACATATTTTGGTGGGAACTTGGTTACCTAACAAAGTTAGAAGCAGACTGTGGTGGCTCGCTCCTCAGTAAAAGCCGAGTATCGTTCTATAGACCCCAATGTTTCAGAACTCACATGGCTAGAAAGTCTTCTAATTGACTTGGGCATTGAACTTTCATCCCCGACTGTTCTCTTTTGTGATAGTCAAGCTGCTATTCACATTGCTGAGAATCTTGTGTTTCATGAACGCACGAAACACATCGAAGCCGATTGGAATTTTGTCCGACAAAAGGTTCAGCTTCAAAAATTGATTCTGCGACATGTGCCGACTGCCGATAAAGTTTCTGATATACTTATTAAGGCCCTGTCTCGCACATTGTAGCGACAGTTTCTTTTAAAGCTTTGTGCCTACGATTTGTATGCTCCAACTTGCGGGGGAGTGTTGAATATTATATAAGAAGACATTGTATGCAGCCCATTATTATAACCCAATGGGCTCATTCCTCTCTTAGGCTCCTTTAGTCTCATATCTTGTATTCATTCTTAGCTCCTTCCTCTTTTCTCTATATAAGGAGTATCTCTATACATGTATGAGAACAAGAAATAATAATATATTTTAATCTTTTTCACTCACTTCCTACAATAGGCATATAATACGGACATAATAAACCATATCTAACTCCTCAAATTAATTTATTACGAATAAAAGAAGGCTTATAGAAAACAAAGTTAAATGTCTAATAAATAAATTTTTTTTTTGCCACATATCCAAATACTGTGGATTGGGTTGCCCTAGCCTGACGCCTCTAAATTTTTAACCCCAGTAGTCCGACTGATGTTGCTTCTTTGACCAAGGATTCTTGTTGATTTCATATTCAATCTCAACAAGATAATATGATAATTGCCATCATTGACAGCCTTCATATTTGACTGAACTATTACATGACCGCATTAAATTTGATTTATTCACGATATGATCCCTAGATCATTTGTTGTTCTTGTTGATTATAAGGCTGAGACTTTAATTGTTTGGAGTCCAGTCTAGCAAATAGATATGGGTTTTCAGTATTCGAATTTTGACTTGCACATGTCCCTCTATCTGCCTATGTAGGCTTAAGGCATTCTATTAATTATGTATGCCCCATTCCCACCTATATAAGGGAATGGTAGTGAGTCTTTTGGGATCATCTTGGTTCATTTTGGTTGTGTAGGTTCTCATAGGACAAATGAGCTCTTAGAGGGATCCTGCCCTCAAGTGTTAGATATTGAGTATCCTTTAATGTATTGTATTTTGATTTCAAGCAATCTGCCTCCTGTTTTGTTTGACAACAACACTCGTCTATCAACCACCCAAACAATTAGGGTTCATTTCAAAGCCCTAATTCCTCTTGATTTCGGATCTTTAACTGCTATTTGTGCCCGCACAGTTCTCACTTCCTTGGCATCGTCTCCATCGTTCACGCGCTACCTCGTTGAGCCCTTGCGACCAACGACATATTCGTGGTGCTGTGCCTCGTCATCCCCGACGACTCCAATGACATTCTATCCTCCTAGACCGATCCCGACATATGCCTACAATGGGATCTTCT
Source organism: Platanthera zijinensis (assembly GCA_039513925.1). Lineage (NCBI taxonomy): Eukaryota > Viridiplantae > Streptophyta > Magnoliopsida > Asparagales > Orchidaceae > Platanthera > Platanthera zijinensis. Next base: position 10,066,144 of record CM077096.1, on the reverse strand, counting down.
GCTCCGACTCCCCAGCAACGTGCATCGGCCCTCGTCTCTCCCTCATCGTCAACCCCCCCCCCCCCCCCGTTCACGACATCTGCTCAACCACCATCGAGTTTGATGCTGCCCTTGCACTTTTGCGATGATCCGCGCGACTCGCATGAACCCACCCTTGAGTTGCTCTTCTTGCAAGCTCGCTGACGTCTTCGACTCCATTGTCTTCCACTGACCCCGTCGCTGGACCCCCTCTCTCCGCTGATGCTCCTGTGGTCGTGCCCTAATTCTAGATGCCATCAGCGAGATCTTCAGTCTCCTTCTGCGTCCCCAACCTAGTTCCAATAGCCATCTGTTGGACCATCCACGGTCGACCACCCAGCTGCCAATTGTCCACTCCTATCTATGGTTCTCCCCACATCCATTCTAGTAGTCCCCGCCTAGTGCGTCATCTTCGTACAACTGCAACCCACCCCCTCTGGCTTTTCCATTCCTCCATTCTCCTCCCCGACTCATCTGTTACATGCTCTGGATCCATTACATGGCCCTCCACGACGATGAGGATGCCTCCGTGTCAGCCTCCACCGATTCCACTCGCTTGGATCAGATTGAACGCTGACTTGAAGATTTCACTCTCCTCACCCGTGAGCTTGCAGTCTCCGCGGTCCACCGCCCACCCACAATGCCCCCCTACCCGATTGACCATTGATTTTGTGGGGTTCACCTCGTCGAGGACACCCATTCAACCCACTTCCACTGGATTGAAATTTCGGTGTTTGAAGACACTGACCCTCTCGGTTGGATCGCCAACCAGAAGGTTTCCATGACGACTATCTATATCGAGGGTCTTGTTCTTCCCTGGGTGCAATGTACGCGCCAACATGTCCCTGATCTCTCTTGACCTACCTTGAAGGAGGAACTCCTCCCCACCATGATAAACACCAAGAGGGTAATGCCTACGAGCGCCTCAACTTCGTTCGCTAGTTCGTCACCATTGCCACATTAATAACAACAACAACAGAACCCATATAGCCCCCAATCATTGGGGGTATGAGCGGGGGAAGATTGGAAACATAACCCATATAGACACCATTGCCACATATATCACTAAAATTCATCGAGATCGTCACACTTGTCACTGGACTATCCCTTGATCATTATCCGAGGTATGTTTTGTAGACATGTTTCTCCACATTCGGGTCTACAACCCAATTACTCTCTCGTGCTATGGAGCAAGCTCGTTATCTCGGTGAGTAACTCTACGCAGCCCACCCTTACTCTTGTACCCTGCCACACCCCAGCCTCGACCACTACTAAAATCTCAACCACCTCTCCATCTCTTGGATCACCCGCCTTTACCCGGATCCTCGTTGATCAGCCCGTCGCCACCACCGCCAATCCTGCCTCCGCCAGCATCCCCGCTAAACCTGCGCTTATCTCACCAGTATTACCTCAAGCTTTGAAGCAAGGGTCTCTGTTTTCGCTGCCACCAACCGTACTCTCCCACCCACAAATTCGCTCACAAGGACTTGTGTTTGTTGCTCGATGCTGAAGATAACGATTCTGACTTTGCCGACTTGGATTCTCTGACACTCGCTGATGACCACAGCATGTCTCAACCTTGAGGACAAGTTTGATTTTCAGGAGAGTTTTGATATGAAGGAGACTCACCGGGCCATCTACGCTTCCCTTATCTGCTTATGTAGCCTTAGGGCATTCCGACAATTCTGTCTCATTCCCACTTATATAAAGGAGTGGTAAGTGAGTCTTTTAGGATCATCGTGGATCATTTTAGTTGTTTAGACACTCGTAGGACAAAAGAGATCTTAGAGTAATCGCCCTGAAGTGTTGGATATCAAGTGTATCTCGATATATTTTATCTCGATTTCAAATATTCTACCTCTTGTTTAGTGAGACGATGGCACTCGCCTATCATGCCTTCGGATTAGAAAACAAGTTCTTTAGCTCTAGCCAGATGATTAACCACCACCCAGAAACAATGTCTCTTTCTGTAATGTGGAAGCTATATTCTTTAGTGCCTGAGTAGTTGAACTACAAAGGAAACTAGCTAGTTTATATTATCCTTTGGATCCATGCTTACTCATGCACAGCAGCACCTTTATTTTCTCAGTACAGTGAAATTATGGAGCAGATAGATCGTGATGTAATGCGCACTCACCCTGGCATGCATTTTTTCTCCGGAGACACGGACCTTGCAAAATCCAATCAGGTTAGTTAATTATCATCCAATAAAATGCTTCTCTGTACCTACTTATTTCACTAACAAATTTGCTTGTGTTTTCAGGAGTCATTGAGGCACATACTCATAATATTTGCTAAACTAAATCCAGGAATTAGATATGTTCAGGGAATGAATGAAGTTTTGGCCCCACTTTTGTATGTATTTCGGAACGATCCTGATCCTAGTAATTCCGTGAGAGCCATGAAACTTGCCTGCTTCTCAGAATAATTTCCCTCTTTTTTGCATAGAACATTGATTTTCATTGCTTTATCATTCAGTTATCATCTATGACAAAAATTACTTGTAGCTATAGTTTTGCCCTGTCTTTTGTTTTGGAACCTTTATGGTTATTTGACATTTGCATTCGGTTGTGGGTAAATTGAATTGTATTTATTTCTTGGAATAATAATGATTTCTTCAAAGCTTTCAATTTATGTTCGCCCGTTGGATATTCCATTAGCTATTCAGTTATGATTGGCCGCACATGGTAAGTATCTAGTCTCCTAAATAATACCTCAAAAATATATAGAAAAATACATACCTATGTCCAAATGGCTCTCCGGACGCAATCAACTTGGATTGTCCAGATAATGATCCGATCAACCCTTCCTGCGAAAATAGACATGTGTGGGCCCCATTTGGTGTCGCCTGCTCTCGAAGAATGATCCCCATCATGTAATTGATAAGGGCTAGTGCAAAGTAAATGGTTGGAAGTGAATGGAAGTCAGTCTAGAACCGAGCAGTTGTTTGCTTGGTAGGAAATTAAATTGCCTTTTTTTGGAAATCACTTTCAACAAAGTGAGGATGAGCCGATGAGTCTCAATTATGAGCCCTTAGAAATCAAATAATTATTTTTACCCACAGTTCCAATAGAATGACATAAACTTAATGTGATGTTGGGCTAGAGTCGAATTAGTAATTATAAAATAATACAAGTGATGGGGTTCCCCAAAATAGGTTCGGTCGAACCGATGATTTTTTGTCGCGATCTCGACCGGATCGCCCACACAGTTCTAATGAGCACAATCTCGCGCAATTCCGAGTCCATTTGATCTTCCAAATAGACGTCAAAACGAACATACACGCATAGACGCTAACGCACCACCCGAGTATCTTAGTGGGGGGAGAGGGAATGACCAAAAAATCAACCCACTAACCCCACTCGCGCCATGACCGCATGACCGCATGCAACGACGCACGACGGCAACCACCGACACCCAACCACCCTGCCCAGGCATCTGTCACCATTGGCACCAAGCTACCCATGCGCACAACCGCCCGGTCGCACGTCAATGCACGAAGCCGCCCGGCCACGCGCCCCTTGTGCGCCGCCGTTCGGTCGTGCACCGCCAATGTGCAGCCGCCCAACCGCGTGCGCGCTTGTGCTCGCGGACGCCCGTGCTCACGGCCGCTCGCAGCCTCGCATGCCCATGCTCGCCGCCGCCCGACCGCTGACGTGCACTTGAGCATGAGAGCGCGCGCCCGCGCGCTCGCAAGGTCACGCTCCATCACCGCCCGGACCGCCGGACGCACATTCGCACGCCGCTGCCGCACGACCAGACCACCGCGCGCCACATCCACGAGTCCTCCTTGGCCGCGGGATCTCCTTAGCCGCACGGTCGGCCCCACACAGTCGGCTTCCTGTAGCAGGTCGACCACCCGGCCAGTTTCCGCCGACCGTCCCCTTGGCCGCCGCCTAACTTCCGCCGCCCTTCCTCCACTACCTCGGTCGTGCAACTTCCACACCCCGTCATCCGCGAAACCACCCATCATGGGGGTGCGAATAGTAAAATCCCCCATCATGGGGTGCAGATAGTAAAATCCTCCATCATGGGGGTGCAATAGTAAAATCTCCCATCATGGGGGTGCGAATGGTAAAATCCCACATCATGGGGTGCGAACAGTAAAATCTCCCATCATGGGGTGCAGATAGTAAAAAATTTTATCATGAGGGTGCGAATAGTAAAATCCTCATCATGAGAGTGTGAATAGTAAAATCCTCTATTGTGTGGTGTGGATAGTAAAATCCTTCATCATGGGGGTGCAAATAGTGAAATTTTCATCATGAGAGTGCGAATAGCAAAATCTCCATCCAAGGGTGCAAATAGTAAAATCCTCAATCATGGGGTGCAAACAGTAAAATTCCCCATCATGGGGTGCATATAACAAAATCCTCCATTATGGGGTGTGAATAGCAAAATTCCCAACATGCGTGTGCGAATAGCCATAAAACCACGTATAATGTGTTTGCGCATAACACATTATATGGTTACGGTGTGCGGATTGTCGAACACCCTAACCACTTAATCAAAATCTATAATAGGGCCTTTATGCCTTCATTTCATCTCACTTTGCCTTCTACATTCAAGAGAGTTCCAGAGGAATCCTTCAAAAATCTCCCCGCGTGCTCGAAGGAATCCTCGAAGATCTTTGAAGGCCTTTGAAGATTTCTCACGAGAAGATCCCTAGGGGATTGCGTCGAGCACATCGCCCCAGACTCTGCCGCTTGCAACCAAAGAACAAGCCGCAGATCCGAGATTGCTCCGAGCACATTGCATCGAGCATATTACTCCTGATTCTTGCAGTGCAAAAATACTGAGCTTTTTGAGCGGTGTCCTGTCACCCTCAAAGCTTTTTCTTCTTCTTCTCCTACTACTACTGTAACAAGAGGCGGCCTCTCGCCCTCGAGTTCTCTACTTTTAGTTGTAACACCCGAAGATATAGTGAAACTTGACCGGCACAGACCTGGCCCCATGTTTTTTCCCCTTTCGGGGTTTTTCCACGTAAAAAATTCTCTTTCCAGCTGTTAGCTTTGTCTGTGACTGTTTGTTCGCTCGACCTCTCCCGAGTTAGGACCGTTCATTTTCGACCAGAGCGCCTCGAGTGACCCGCTACAACAAGTCAATGGGAAGGTGACTAATAATAATTAATCATCCCATATCCTATACACAAATGATGAAACAAACCATTAAAACTCCTCCAATCACTCTTAGATTTCATTAAAATGTTTAAAATGTATCATTGGGTCTGAAAATGTGAAGAAGAATTTATAGGACTGATATCTGCTGAGGTTGTCTTTCAGAACCCTCTATAGCAGCAGCTTGTGAAGTTTTCACATTTGAATTGTTGGAGAAGTACATTTAGCTATTTCACATCCTTCAAATAAAATAAGGTTATCATGAACTAAATTTAACTTTAATAACTATATACTTGAATGCACAATCTAAATATGATAGAATTACCATTATGTGACCCGGGAATAAAATTGTTTCTTTGCATAACTGTCAATTGTCACATTTTGCTAAACCTCTAGTGCACTAATCCTGGTTTTTGCAGGTCTCTGCTGAACCAGATGCATTCTTTTGCTTTGTTGAATTGCTTGGTGTTTTTAGAGACAATTTCTGCCAGAAACTTGACAATAGTGTTGTCGGCATCCGATCGACTATAAGTAGACTGTCTCAACTTTTGAAGAAACATGATGGAGAGCTTTGGCGTCATTTGGAGATTACAACAAAGGTATGGGACTAAACTCCTATATCTTTAATCCTCCATTAAATATATGAAAATATTCATAATTCTTAATTGAAGATTTCGTACCACTAGTTTTCTTATACGGACAAGTGCTTTTGTAAAGAAAAGAAGTTTGCATCAGTTTTGGTGCTAATTTTCAGAAGTTCAGGCTATATTATACCCCCTTAGTCCCTTATATTGGAAAAGTGAGCTAACATCTGCTGATCAAATTGTAGATTTATTTATGATGATATGACAAGATGGATGCTTCTTTAATAAATATAAACCTTGTAATCTGTTATTTCTGATTTCCCTTCTTATGCTTTATCTGTTCCTACTTTCCCCCCCAAAAAAACATTTTTCACTTGGTATGTTCAATTCTAGGTATCCTTGAAGTGTTCACCAATTCATGTTGCCATTAACATATTTTGTTGTTGCTTGGCTCAGAAATAAGTATTGCAATAGTGTCTATCTGATGTTGCCGTTAACATATAGATCCTGCTAATACAGGATTTGTGGACGGTGGATGTATGCAATTTCACCTTTGCATTTGCAGATATTCTATTTCTGTGATTCACACTTGGGTTTCTTCCCTATTTTGTTGTGTTCCCGTAGTGGGAGCGCGAAGTTTTGAAAAAGGCTGTGTGATTTTTTATTGAAGGGTTATTACCACTAGCAAGGGCATGATACTCAACTTCAACACCGTTCTGAGCAGTAACATGTTTTTACCCCTTCACATCAGAAAATTACCCCAAACAAAGGTTAAGTAGTTACTTGTAGATCTCCTGTTTAAATTTGACCCATGAATATCAATATAGATTTCAACAAATCTAAGACCATTATTTTTGAACAGTAGACATTTACCAAGCATACACTTTAAGTACCAAAAAAATCTAAATGTGGCTTAAAGTTGAAGAATCTCAGAAAGTGCAGTTGGAGAGAAAGATTGTGATAGTTCTAATTTTGTCGGAATGTACATTGTATCGTCAAAGCAAGAAACATGAATGAGGAGCTGTTGGAACTACAAATGATCACAGGACAACTGTGTCAGGCAACCTGAAGCTATTTTGTAAGTGAAGCAGATGCTACTTCTGCATTGATTGATATGTTGATGGTGTCAGACAATGGAAGAAAAATTGAAGGCATATTTAGCTGCCTCTGAGGCAGAAAAGGAAGGTTCTCCATAAAGTTAATCAACCTGGCCATAATAATGTTTGTAACACTTGACAAATTTGTCTTCTATCTCACTTCCACGAATGCCAATGATTGATTGGTACCACTTGAGGATGTTCTTTTCCATCTACTTTGTGATTTCTCACGTTATTAAGCTAAATATTGAAATGAGATAAAATTCAACAAAGGATGAGTGAGTAGCTTATGAGCTTTTTAGCTTGTGAATGGGTTATCTGAAGGTCATCTGACATATATGTAACATCAATAGGCATGTGGGCTCAGTTGCAAACTCTGCTCATGGACAAACTTGTAGAGATGGTAGTCGTAGTAATGGAGACTGAGGTTGCAGATTATTACCAATAAGATGTGTGGAGTCGCTGTCATGTAAAGGAGGAGCAATGACAGGGGAACACAAGGATGAGGCCAATATGGTGTTGAATAGGCTGACGTGAACAAAGGAGAAAAGAACATGTGTTCCTCAAGGAAGGTGACATTGGCAAAGTTCACAATTTTGCAAGTAGCCAGGGAATGAGATATTTCCCTTGTGAGTTTGAGAGTAATTCATGGAGTTACGTAGTCGTACACGCCTACACGGTGCCCATTTGTTCAGAAGAGAAGCCCAAGTGATTAACATAACATGTGCAACTAAAACCCAGTAAAATTAGAAAAGTGGAGGGAAAGAGAAAGAAGAAAACTAGAAAAGTAAGGCGTTGTCAGGAATGTAGGAAGACATGAGGTAGCAGACGATCATGATGACAAATTTCTAATAACAGGCCTTGTACTTGGCGCGTTGGCACGGCAGACAAGAGGCAAGGAACGCCTTGACCTGTCCAAACATGCCTGGCCAGTAAATCGAAACTGCAAGGTGGCAGTACGTCCTGAAGGTGCCGACGTGACCCCCTTCCGGGGTTGCGTGGATCTCGGCGAGCAAGCGGGGAATCAGTTGAGATGAGACAGAGTACCAAACGGTTTCAGTAGTAGAGACATTTGCTCGTAAGGCGATAAGGTTGACGAGCAGTGTCGTCTGTCCATAAGGCCTCAACAATCGTCTGTAGGATGGGGTCAGCCTCCACCTCGCGCTGAAGAAGCGAAGCATTCTCCTAAACTGGTCTGGAAATGGCAGTCAAACTTGTAGTCTGCGGTTGTTGAAAGAGAGTGTAGGCCGCACGGTTGGAAGACCAGGCTCGAAACTTGATGGTAATGTCGTGGCCCAAAAGTTTGGCTACCCAAACTTGCTGAGCCATATTCACAATCTTCTGATGGAGGAAGTAGCACAAGCTATGTTGATCGGTCTGGGCTGTGAAGTGGCGGCCCAGCAAGTAGGGGCGCCAGTGTTGTACTGCAAGAATCAAGGCTATCAGCTCAGAGTCGTAAGCGGAGCGGGGGCGCACGGTGGCTGTGAACATACGGTTGAAGTACGCAATGAGCTGTCCCGCTTGCATCAATACTACACCGACACCCAATCTAGACACGTCACACTCAACCACGAACGAGTGTGTGAAGTCGGACATAGCTAACACGGGGGTGGTGCTCAGAGCCTGCTGCAGGGTCTGGTAGGCCATGGCTGCTGCCGACGTCCACTGAAAGCTGCCGGTATCCGACTTCTTCAACATGTTGGAGAGTGGTTTGACAATCTTGCCATAGTCTTCGATGAACCGACGATAGTATCCCGTGATACCCAAGAACCTACGTACATCGCTGTGTGATCGAGGTGCGGTCCACTGAAGAACGGCCCGAACCTTGTCCGGGTCCATAGCTACGTCATGTGCGGAAATGGTATGCCCCAAGTACCTAATTTTTGTCCGACCAAAAACACATTTCTTGGGGTTCGCCTGAAAGGAGCGCTTCGGGAGTGTTTAGAGTCACCCAGATATGATCATGATGGTTATGCCAAGATGAACTGTAAACCAGGATGTCACTGAAGAAAACCAAGATATACCTGCGCAGGGCCGGTCAGAATCGATCATTCATGGTGGCCTGCAAAAGTGGCGGGAGCATTCGTCAAGCTGAAGGGCATGACCATGAACTCATAGTGACTATGGTGTGTGCGAAAAACCATCTTGGGAACATCCTCCTCCCTGACCCGAATCTTTTGGTAACTCCCACGAAGGTCCAATTTAGAGAAATGTACGGCCCCTCGTAAATCGTCCAATAACTCCTTGATGACCAGAATAAGATATTTGTTCGTAATCGTGACCTTATTGAGTTCCCGGTAGTCCATGCAGAAGCGCTAATTGTCGTCCTTCTTGCGGACTAAGAGGAAGGGGCTCGAAAATGGACTAGCGCTCAGGCAAATGATGCCCGCGGCTAGCATATCATCAACCATTGTCTCGATCTTATCCTTCTGTGCATGGCCACATCTGTACGGTCGAACTGATGTGGAGGAAACCCCAGCCTCAACAATCTATCATTGGAATTAGCGCCTGCGACCAATCAGATTCATGGAGGTGGGTTGGGGTCACTGGTTTGCAGACCTGTAGTGCGCCCACAGTAGACCGAGGCATTACAAGGTGTCGTGCCAGCGAAGACGTCCTGATAAAGTTCCAAAAAAACCTGCAGTGTTGGGGAAGTCGAGGAACGGGGCCTCCTGCTCCACCACGTGCCATTAAGAGGTCACCCAATCCACATCGATGGATTTTTGAAGAGACAGTAGGGAGACAGATTGGCGAAGTAAAGCCGATCGCCTTCTAACAAGCAAGACTTCCCAATTCATGCGGACATCACTAAGGGTGCGGATCCACACTATCCTTAGAATAATGTCCACACCACCGAGATAGAATGTATAGAAATTCCCCTGAAAAGGGGAGAGGCCAACAGTGAGAGTGAGAGCCGAGCAAAGGCCCCTAGTTGCTCGACGCCGACCATCTCATAAGCACACCGAGAAGCGATCTGCGGTTTGCACAGGCAACACCAGACTGTCCACCAAACGCTGGGAAATAAGGTTGTGGCTGACTCTACTATCATTCACCACCACCATGTAGAGCCCCTGAAACGTCCCCCGAAGCTTCATCGTCTGAAGGCCTGAGAACCCGTCGATGGCAAACACGGAAGGTCCAACCGATGGAAGGTGGCATATGGGGGGTCCTCAATAGTCGTGCCCATCTCAAGGGCCTCAAAAATCGACAAGAGTAACCTCGGGTTCCTCCTCGCCAATGAGGATCCGGAGGTCCTTTAACAGGCATTCGTAGGTCGGAGAGTAGGGTTGTTTGCATTGGAAACACAAGCCCTTGGTACGCAGATCGTGGTATTCCTTATTTGAGATCCGAGGGCGGGCCATCGACCTAGGAAGACGTGGCGGAGGCATGACGCGTCGGAGGCACATGGCTGCGGGCCGGTTGTGGTTCCAACTATGGATGATGGTAGGTCGCTACAGGGCAGTTGACCGGGTGCGACGGAAGCACTGTGGCCTAACCTGGAAATCCGCTTCGACCAAGAGGGCAAGATCCATAGCCTCAACAATCGACGTCGGGTGGTGTGTGAGGATCCAGGCCGAATGTGTGGAAGAAGTCCATGCATTAAGAAGCTGAGATAGTGGTCTGGCCGAAGGCCCAACACATGTGTAGTGAGGTCAATGAACTCATTACTGTAATTGTCAAGGGATCCCTTCTGGCGGACGCCGCAGAGACGCTCCACCGCGGTGCTCGAGTAACGAGTGTTGTAACGGAGAATGAGCTCCTGTTGGAAATTCGACCAAGACATAGTCTGTTTGGATTAGCGCAACTAATGCACCATGTTGGAAGCAGAACCCTCCATGCCTGATCAAGGCCATGCTAACTTTTTGTGGTTCTGAGATCTGCTGGATATCAAAGAAGTGTACGGCTCGAGCAATCCATCTCATGGATCCGCGCCATTGAAGGAGGGAACATCGAAGGAGCGAGGTCTCGGAGAGAACACTACGTCCGGAGGGGATGGTTCTTTGGATGGGTTTGAGGGGGCTCCGAGAAGAGACGAAGAGTCTGTGTTGGAAGTCATGGACGTGCTGGGGCGGCCGGCCATAATGGTGTTGAGTTTTGCGTCCAAGCACATCATGAGGGCTTATAGAGACGTAATGGCGCTGTCGTGACCGTCCAGACGATGGAGGATGGCCAGATCCATGGAAGAGCAGGCGTCTTGCGTCAGAATGAGTCATCGAGCGTAGCCGAGGGGGTATGCACTCGACAAGGACCGGACGAGGAGTGCTGTAGGGGCGTACAGAAATGCCAGAGAAGTCGACTGGAAGATCTGGACGCAGCTAGGCTCAAACGGAGCCCAAATGCCAGAGAAGTCGACCGACAGATCTGGACGCAGCTGGGTTCAAATAGAGCCGATGCGGTGCTAGAGAGCGGTCAAGCGGAACAACACTGGCTGGACGGGGGTGTGCGGACTGGACGGTACCGATGATCAAACGATCGGGCATGCACGGTATCCCGCAGATCGGCGATCGATCGAGCAGACGAACTCGGAAACTGCAAGTCGGCGAGCACAGAGATACGAGGAGTGGTCGGGGTCAAGAATTGAGAGAGCTATTGGTACGCTTCGGGCGACAAAAACTGCGGCCTGAAAGAGGCTAAGTCGGACCAAATTGTTAGGAGAGGGAAGAGAGGGGGGGGGAGGAGAAATTCTGAGAGAGAGAATAGAGAAGTCCCAAGAATTTTCATTCCAAAATCTAGATACTCAAAATGCACTAGCTATGGGCTTATATAGGTGTCGTGCTCAAGTGCATAAAAGAGATGCAAGAAAGGTAGCGTTTGGTTGAGCTTATTTCCTGCGGTGCGGTGGAAACGCAACGCCATTTTGCCAAAAAGTAGTGTTTGGATCGGATGATTTTGGAAAAGGCGTTTATTAGGCTCCGCGGTTTTGTGTTTAACCCCAGCCGCGATTATTTTCGCCGTTCCGCCGCAAACTCCCGTTGATCGCAATCCGCTCCCGAAAACCTAGCTGCGGCGATTCTCCTTCCCCGATCGCCACCCGGATTCTTGCCTCAGCTCTGTTTTCCGAGGTTTTGCTTCAGACCAATCTTGGAGAGCGACATTCCAGCCGCATCTACACCGAGCGACAGCGGTATGCTTCTTCCTCTTCTTCATCCGCCGCCTCCCCCTCTTCTTCCTCCTCCTCCTCCCCCTCCTCTTCTTCTTCCTCCCCCGTCATCCTCTTTTTCCTTCTCATTTTCTTCAAAGATTTATAAAATATTTGCCAGATCTGAAAATTTTTCCGTTGGATCTGACCTAGATCTGACGTTCTGTTGAGTAAATGATTTAGAATTTGTTTTTCTCCAACCATTTTGATCTGATCTGATATTTTATTTCGTGATTTATAGTAATATCCCTCTTACTGCTGCTTCCTCAACCATTTAGAACTTCATTTTTATTTGCATCATCTGAAATCAAGGTTGATTTTGCGGGATTTGTACTGAAATCTTCTTGATTTTGCCGGGTATGTTTTGTTTGCTGGATCTGTACCTTGGCTGCAATGTCATGGTTATATTATTATGCACTGAGATCTGTACCTTGCATCATCTGAAATCAAGCTTGATTTTACTGGATTTGTACAATGGCAATTAGAACACACCATAATTAAATACCAGATCATGATTGTGACGATTATGACAATTAGAAAATAACTTAGTAGGCTCATGGAGATAATTATGCGCTGAGATTGTGATGAATATGACAATTAGAACACACCATTGTGGAAATAATGCACTGACATTTCATTTGTATTGTTCTGTGTATGTGTGTACATGTCTGTATATGTGTGTGTGTGTTCATTTTCTGTGTATGTGTTGTGTGTTGTATGTTGGTGTGTGTTGTGTTGTGTTGTGTGTTGTATGTTGGTGTGTGTCTCTTTACAAAAGGGCTGTATATGTATATGTGTATTTATTGATTTTGAATATTGAATTCATATTTATATATTGCCTTGAAAAGATGGGCAAACCAAAAGACGGTGGGGTGGCAGCAATGTGGGACAATTCCGACGTTCTACTCTTTTGTGATATATGCATAAGAGAGATAGAACGTGGGAATCGTCCGACAACACATTTCAGTAAAGAGGGATGGTCCAATATAATGAGAAAGTTTGAAGAGTCGACTGGAAAGAAGTACGATAAAGTGCAATTCAAAAATAAGTGGGATCATCTGAAGAAGGAGTGGAAACTGTGGACGGAGTTAAAACGAGGTGAGACTGGCTTGGGTTGGAACACTTCAAGGAAAACGATAGATGCCTCGGATGAGTGGTGGGACGAGCGCTTGAAGGTATTTGTGTGTGTTTAAATTCAATTATTTCCCTTAAATATCTTTTATATACCCGTTTTAAATAATTGATTTTGATATTTCAGGTTGTTCCTGCGGCAAAGAAGTTCCGTTATTCCGGAATACAGCCGGAATTGGAGGAGAAAATGAACATGATGTTCAGCTCTGTTGTAGCGACTGGACATCATGCTTGCACCCCTCATTCGAGGAATGTTGGCCCCGAGTCTACGGAGGATAGAGCATTGTCAAACGGTGGACAAGAAGACGATGATGTCACTGGAGTACCTCCTGTACCTGAGAACACAGCAACATCCGAGGTTGGCCACAGAAGGAGGAAAGGACAGAAGAAAGACATTACAGCGGTGTTAGAGGATATGGCAGAGTCTTCTAGGACCATGTGCCGATTCATGCAGGAGCCACCGAAGAGCAATTCCTCGTTCCCCATTGCACAGGCGCTTGAGAAGTTAGGAACTTACCATGAAGTGCAGTCAGATAAGGCCTTCCACTTTTTTGCCATCACTTATCTGATGGACAAAAATCACAGGGAGACCTTCATGTGCCTGCCAGAAGGTCTGAATGTTGAGTGGCTTCGTAGTCGCTATACCAGTGGCGTGTAGTTGAGACATTTATCTTCTTTTTTTGAGACTGTTATGTTATTTTTTTGGATGTTATTATGTTTCTTTTTTTGAGACTGTTATGTTATTTTTTTGAGACTGTTTTATTTGATTATTGATATCTGCATGGTTGAATGCTTATTGATATCTGGATGTTATCCCAGAATATGTCGAGCGAGGACTCTGACGATTCCACGGAGCAGTATGAAATAGCTAGAAGAAAATGTGTTATTGCTCAACAGACTATAGTAGCAGCAGCATGTTTGGCCGCTGCACACACCACTTCATTAAAGAGTCGAGTCCCACGCATGACTTCGAAGCAGACAGGCGATAAGTGGGTTGGAGAGATACTTCGAGGATCTACTGTGAGATTCCATGACTCCTTCATGATGAGTCAAGACGTATTTCTCGATCTACTACATTACCTGGAGGCAAGGTGTGGACTCCAGGGGACAAGAAGGACAGCTTCCAGAGAAGTCCTAGCATTGACCTTATACATATTGTCGCACAATGAATCAATGAGGAAAACAATAGAGCGCTTTCAACATTCAACGGAGACTGCTAGCCGATTTTTCTCTCAGGGTATTTGTTCTTTGCTGCGGCTAGGGGAGGAAGTTATCCAGCCATTAGACAGGTCTTTCGGAAGCACACCACCAGAAATTATGTACGACAGACGCTATATGCCTTTCTTCAAAGATTGTGTTGGAGCTATAGACGGGACACATGTTGACGCGTGCATAGCAGTTGGACAGCAGGTACCCTATATTGGGAGACGGGGCAATCCAACACAAAATGTCATGGCTGCTTGCGATTTCAACATGTGCTTCACTTTCGTCATGGCGGGTTGGGAGGGATCTGCACACGATAGCCGCATATTCAATTATGCGTTAAATGATCCTCAATATAAATTTCCTCATCCACCTCGAGGTAATGTTAACTGATCCTTTACTGTATGTCTCGCTTTAATTAATTTGGGTGGTTAATTAATTTTTAACAAATTAACAGGAAAGTATTACTTGGTCGATTCTGGATATCCGTTGCAGAGAGGATATTTGAAACCTTATCAAGATACCAGATATCATCTGCCAGACTTTGCACGTGGTGGCCGTCGAGCAGAGGGACGTCGAGAGATGTTCAATCATGCACACTCATCGCTAAGGAGCGTGATAGAACGATCGTTCGGCGTTTGGAAGAAGAAATGGGCCATACTGCGGGACATGCCGAGCTATAGCTTCGCGAAGCAGGGGGATATTGTGATGGCCACGATGGCATTACATAATTTCATTCGCCGACACCCTTCCCGCAACGATATAGATTTCAATGAGTGCGAGCAGGAAGGGCAAGAAGTTAGGGTGGCCTCGCAAGGGCGACAAGAAACCTGCTCTGACACTGCAGGTGGAGTAGAGGAGATGATCGCGCTACGTGATAGTATAGCGGATCAGTTGTATGAATCGAGAGCATAGCTCGAGATTGCGGGTGTACTCGGATTTGTTGTGTTATGTTTTTATTTAGACTAAAGTTTTTTTTTTTTGAAAAAAAAATTTCAACTCAAAACTCCGTTTTGAATCCAAACAACTTATTCAAAACTCTGTTTTCAAAACTCCATTTCATCCAAACAGTTTTTTAACAAAACTCCGTTTTCAGAATCAGCACTTTTTCCATCAGCAGCTTCTCATCAGCAGCTTTCCATCAGCAACAGCCCAACCAAACAGACCCTAAACCTTGAATGCTGAAGTCACCCTGGCCGCAAGCACTTTCATTGTTTTATGTAACTGATTTCTATTGGTTGGATTAGTCTTCCCTCTTTATGGTATTAATATTAGATAGGAGAGTGCCGTTTCCTATACCCTTTAATTCATTAATTTTTATCCTAAATTTCTATGATTCCTAACTTGATTTGAAATAGTCCTATCAGAGTACGTTTCCCTCTCATTATCCAAGCATCATGATTTGGAGAGATGAGTGTTATTTAGAGGCCACTTCTTGATTTTTCTTGGATTTGGTGGTAGCCTTAGCGTACCGATTGAGGTGTTTCCGTGTGACCTTGAGGGTCACGGGTTTGAGTCCTGGAAGCAGTCTCCTGCAAAAATGCAGGGTAAGGTTTGCCTACATTTCACCCTTGTGATGTGGCCCTTTCCCGGACCCTCGCTGCGCGGGGATGCTTTGTGCACCGGGCTGCGCTATCGCCCCATTGGTCGTAACCACTCGTGTGGCCTCCATCTAACCATGCGTGCTCCGTGCATCCAATCTGTCATCCGAGCATTGACCTATATCAGACTTAGGTTTCTTTTCGGCTTAGGGTTTGTGTCTGACATGGATAACTCTAACGTTAACCCAATATTGGTGCACTCTTTTGTCCCCATTTGGCTTGGCTAACTGATTTGAAATGTTCAATTTTCATGGAAAAGCCTCTTTGTTCACCACATGATGAAGATATCGTGTTGATTTTATTATAAATTTTTTAGATGTGTGAAAACCTTATATATCCTTGTTCAATGTACAAAAACAAGTATGAATACATTTATATAAGGAGAGAAGAGAGAGAAATCCCAATTTCAAGATGTGGGATTATTACAAGTAGAGGAAGTGGGCCTATAATGGGCTCCATTATCGGCATTTACATCATTATTTTCTAACACTCCCCCGCAAGCTGGAGCGTACAAGTCGTAGGCACCAATCTTAGACGAGAACTGATAAAACAGGGTACTCTGTCGCGCCTTAGTGAGGATATCAGCAACTTGATCTGTAGCTGAAACATGTTTCAATTCCAACTTCTTCATTTGAACTTTTTCCCGGATGAAATGACAGTCAACTTCAATGTGTTTTGTCCTTTCATGGAAGACATGATTCTTTGCTATGTTTATAGCAGCTTGACTGTCATAGAAGTAAGGCAGCTGGAGAGAAAAGTTTTACTCCCATATCTTGTAGAAGACCTTCAAGCCATGTGAGCTCAGATACAACAGATGTCATTGAACCGTACTCAACTTCGGCTGAAGATCGAGCCACCACAGACTGTTTCTTACTGCGCCAGGTAACAAGGTGACCTCTGAAGTATGTACAAAATCCGCTGGTGGATCGCCGATCATCAATGGAGCCAGCATAATCAACATCCGAATATGCAACTAATGTAGGAGTAAAAGATGAAGAAGTTTTGTATACCAGCCCTTGATCAGGGGTTGTTTTTAGGTATCTCAGAATTCGTTCCACAGCTTGAAGATGAGACATCCGAGGAGAATGCATAAACCGGCTGACAACCCCAATAACAAAAGATATGTCGAGTCTGATGACTGTTAGATAAATCAGTTTTTACACCAACCGTCGATAGTATTCCAGATTTGGAAGGAGGAGATCTTTGTCAAAGGCATGAGCACAAAACTTGTGATTTGCATCCATAGGAGTATTAACCGATTTGCATCCAGAGTATCCAGCATTCTGAAAAAGGTCAAGACAGTACTTTCGTTGGGATAGGACCAGGCCATCAGGCCGTCTTGCAATCTCATGGCCTAGAAAGTATCGAAGGTTCCCTAGATCTTTTGTTTGAAATACAAAACAAAGATACGGTTTGACCACTTGTATTCCCTTTTCATCATCACCTGTGATTAGGATGCCATCAACATAAACTAGAAGAAGAACCGTTTATGTTGTCTTATGTCGAGTGAAGAGGGAGAAATTTGTCGAGCTTCAAGTAAAGCCAACTTCCTGAACATCCCTACTGAACTTATCGAACCACGCCCGAGGAGATTGTTTGAGACCATAAATCGACTTCTTGAGGTGACAAACTCGGGACTCCCCCCTGGTCTCAAACCTGGGAGGCTGTTGCATATAGACAGTCTCTTGCAGATCCCCATTTAAAAAACATTCTTTATATCCAATTGATGTAGGAGCCAGTGGCGATGCACAGCGACCAAGAGAAGCATACGAACTGTATTGAGCTTGGTCACTGGAGAGAACGTTTCCTCATAATCAAGTCCTTATTGTTGAGTGAATACACGAGCCACCAGACGGGCTTTAAGACGGTCAATTGTCCCATCAGCAACATGGTTGATGACAAAGACCCATTTACAGCCAACAAGAGTCTGTCCTGGAGGAAGAGAAACTAGATCCCACGTGTGATTAGCCCATAGGGCTTTCATTTCTTCGTCCATGGCCGCCCGCCAACCTGGATGCTGAAGAGCCTCCTGCACAAAGTTAAGGACAGAAATAGAGGATAATGTAGTGACAAATTTCTGAAGCGTCGGGGACAAGCAATGTAAGGATACGTAATTTGCCATTGGATGAGCTGTGGAGGCAGGAGTTGGATCAACAGGTCGCAGAGTTCCAGAGGTGGAAGCCGACTGTAGCGGGGCGGCGGAACGAGAAGGTCGACGAGTGTAGACACGAAGAAGTGGAGGTTTTTGGAGAACAGGAGTATTGGTTGGAGGTGGTAGTGGCAAGGTGGACATAATGGGGACGACATGCCATGGTAATGATGATGGTTGTGAAAGAGGTGGTGATGAAGTAAGGAAAAATGGTTGATCTTCCAGAAAGGTGACATCTGCCGAAACAGTCACCTTGCGGGTAGTGGGAGAGTAGCAAACATACCCTTTTTGATTTCGGGAATAACCAATGAACATCTGTTTGGCTGCCCGAGGATTGAGCTTTTCAATGGAGGGACCAAGATGATTAACATAGTAAGTACAACCAAATATGCGAGGGGTGAAGGGGAATGGTGGGGTGGAAGGAAAGAGAACACTGAAAGGGGTGACATTATTAAGGACGGATGAGGGGAGACGGTTAATGAGAAATCATGCCATCGAAATAGCAAAATGCCAATGCGCCTTAGAAACATGCATTTGAATCATGAGGCAGTGAGCAACATCAAGAAGATGTCTATTCATGCGCTCAGCCACACCATTTTTTTGAAGAGTATAAGCACACGAAGTCTGATGAATAATGCCAAATTCAGAGCACAGATTATCAAACTCATGACTCGTGTATTCACGATCATTATCCGTCCGAAGCTTCTTTATTTTATCGGCAAACTGTGTGCAAGTCTCCAGAACAAAAGCACGGAATACACAAGGAAGCTCAGAGCGATCACGGAGTAAGTACAACCAGGTCATTCGAGAATAATCTCAATAAACGTGATAAAATAACGATAACCAGACACATTTGTTATTTTATACAGGCCCCAAACATCAGAATGAACTAAGATAAACGGAGCAGAGCTCCAGGTACAATGAGGAGAAAAAGAGGAACGATGTTGTTTCCCCAAAATACACGAATCACAGGTAAAAGCAGGAAGCGGAGCATCAGGAAGAGCATTCTGGAGAACGGGAAGAGGAGCAGGTAGCAGAAGGAACACTTAGGCCGGGGCCGGCCACCACGACCTCTCCCTCGGGAGCCTGTCTGTCCTCCACGGGTAGGAGCAGGTAGCAAAGGTGGAGAGTTTGCTGGAGAAGGGCCCGTGATGCAGTGCCGATAACATCCAGAGGCGGTGAAACTTTTAACATCATGGAGCACACATCCGAGAAGGAGGGAATAGTAGGAGATGAGAGGACCTGTGCCCAAATACTATGAAGATGAGGCGGAACACGAGCCATCATCATGACAATACCAATAGCTTCCTTTTGAGCACGTTGGGCAGCTAGATGAGTAGTTGGGGGTTGATAATGAATCCATGCTTCAACCAATGTCTTGAACCGAGCAACAAAGGAGATTAAGTCAGCAGCGCTGTCAGAGTCAAGGGATTGAAGATTTGTGATGATATCATACAGGTGCTGGAGACTGTCCTTGCCGGAGTAAAGGGAATGGAGCTCTTCCCACATTGCCTTGGCCGTCTCGTGGTACATGGTCATGCGGTAAGGTTTGTCATCAAGAGAGTTGAGGAGCCACGTCTGAACACAACCATCGTTACGAAGTCAGTCATCAGTAGGAGCAGAGGCCACAACCTGAGTTAAATGATGCAAGAGTCCCTTGGACTGAAGAACCGGCGAACAAAGTGAACCCACCCAACAAAATTCTTCTTGCCAATAAGAGAAATTGTGGTGATTCTCAACTCATCACAAAGTTTAGGAGCAGGGACCAAGCGGGCGGGAGGAGAAGAATCAGTAGAGGAGTTCATGATCACACGACTAGGCGGCTAAGCAGGCATAGCGGACAGACTACCACGGACAGGAATAGAGGCCCTAGCAGCAAGGCGGGCGGACTGACAAGATTTGGCGGATAGAAGGAGAGAGAGCCAAACAACCAAAAGCGGCTAACACGACATTGTGGCTTGAAGTGGGCTAACCGGCAAGGCCTTGACAGACTGAGCAGGGGAAAGATACGAGACCACGACTGATTTAGAGGAGGAAACCGCGGCTACTCGCCCGAACACTGGAAGACAAGTATAGTAGAGAAGAGCGGCAAGCCCCAGAGAAGCTCGCAACGGGTAGAAGAGCTCGCAGCGGGTAGAATAGCTTGCAACGACTAGGCGGGTTCGCAGTAGGCAGAAGAGCTGCAATTAGAGAAGAAAGTGCAGCACACGACTAGCAAGCAGAGGGAAAACAATCCGCGGCGAACAAAGAACACCAAGCGGCAAGGACGAGAGATCGGAGG
The DNA here is from genome assembly GCA_039513925.1 of Platanthera zijinensis. NCBI lineage: Eukaryota > Viridiplantae > Streptophyta > Magnoliopsida > Asparagales > Orchidaceae > Platanthera > Platanthera zijinensis. The sequence continues at coordinate 10,045,823 of CM077096.1, read as the reverse complement.
ATACAACCCGCTTCAGAAGTAAATAGAGCGTTGTGGATAGAACGCAACCCGCGACAAGCAGAGTAAAGAGAACTCCGGTCGAACACAGAGAGCAGATCTCAGCGAACACAAAGTAGACCAGACAGCAGCGGTTAAAGAGACAGACTGCACGATCAAGGAAAAGCAGCTGCGGCGGACAAAGCAGACCACACCCAGCAGGAGAAGACCGCAATGGACAAGAGGAACCAACGGTTAGAAAGAGGTAAACCGCATGATCCAGAAGAAGCAGACCGCCCGATCAAGAGGCTGCAATCCGCGCGATCAAGAAGAGGAGGCAAACCGCAACGGACTCAGAGCAGACCGCGGGAGGCCAGGGAGGTGGGGCCCATCAACATAGGCTATAAAGGCACTGGAAAGACACGAGAAAGTGGAGGGGAGTAACTCGTCGAGTACCGAGCGGATAGAGAAGAGCCAATACCCTTGGACGCCTCTCACGAGGTGGGTTGCGGCGCACAGGATGATCATCCACAGGGCACTCGCTGGAGGAGGTAGGCACTGAGTCTGCGGGCATTGGAGGCGTGGAGATAGGAGGAGGATGACGAGTATAGTGATAAGGAAGAGAAGAGACACGGTCCCAAATGGGCAACTCATCAGAGGGAGAAGTGTGTAGCGGAGGAGAGGAGTGAGGAGGTGATGGAGTATGCTGCGACAAGGAAATATGAGATGAAGTAGACTGCGGCAAGGGAGGAGGAGGTGACTGAGTAGACTGTGGTAAGGGAAGAGGAGGTGGACATACCAGATGGGAGGATACATGAGGCGGAGAGATGAATTGAGTGAGAAACTTAACGTCAGGGGGAGTAACTGATGAGTGTGAGGTCGAGTGGGCAGAGGACACAAAGAAAAGGTGAGACTCGCCAAAGGTAACATCGCGTGAGATGTGAAGTCGACGTGTAACAGGGTCATAACATCAATAGTCCTTATGTTCAGTATTGTATCCAAGAAAGACACAAAGAACAGACTAAATAGAGAGCTTAGTACGCTCATGTGGAGGGAGTAGAACATAACATCGACAATCAAAAACACGAAGATAAGTGTAACGTGGGGGTCGAGAGTACAGACACTCACCATGAAACTGACCCTGAAGAAAAGTGGAGGGCTGCAGATTAATAAGATAGACAGCCGTGGAAACAGCCTCGGCCCAGAAATGAGGAGGAACGTGAGAGGAGATAAGAAGGGTGCGAGCTATCTCAATAATATGACAATGATTCCTTTCAGCGATGTCATTCTAAGCGTGCACCGGGACAAACAAGCTGAGGGAGAGTGTCGTGGCCTTGGGTAGCTAGCAGATCTCAAAAAGCATGAGAGAGATACTCCTCCCCTGAGTCAAAACGAAAAATGCATATGGAAGTAGAAAACTGTGTGCGCACCATAACAGAAAAAGTAACATAGATCAGAAAAAATTCAGAGCGAGAGTGCATAAAATAGACCCAACAATAACGAGAATAGTTATCAACGAAAGAACATAATACCAGTGTCCACTTTTGGATACAAAAGGTGCGGGTCCCCATACATCAGATTGAAATAAATCAAAAGGACGTTGAGACTTGGACTCACTAGACGGATAGGGGAGTTGTAGCTGTTTACCAAGCTTACAACTCGAAAATGAGTTAGACCGATCAATAGAGACGCGACCAAGGAAGCCATGACTGATGAGTGAAGCTAGGCGTGAACCACTGGGATGACCAAGACGGTGATGTCACTGAACGAAACGCACTGAAGGAAGACAAAAGGAGAAAGTTGCAGGTGACGATGAAGTGGATGAAAGGTGGAGACGATCAAGTACGTACACCCTGCAACGATGACGACCAGCCCCAAGGAGTGCCCGGTCAGACGATCCTGCACACGATATGTAAACTCATCAAAAGTAACCAGACAACCATGAGATGCGAGCTGGCTGACAGTTATAAGGTTCATGGATAACTTAAGTATGTAGGCAACATTAGGAATATGAAAATGGCTGGTATGAAAGAGGCCACGACTGGTGATGGGGTGAATGGTGTCATCTGCTACCATGATATTAAGGACAGAAAAAATGGGCTGACAGGACAAAAAGTGTGTAGCATCATAGGTCATGGGAAAAGACGCTCCAGAGTCAATCAATCAATCAGAGGGAGAGATACCTGCAGGGGCGGAGATAACCGACTGAGAGGCAGAGGCGATGCGAGACGACGCCATCGAAGCAATCGAAAATGGAGAAGGCCGACAGTGTTCGGCGGGTTGCAAGAGGCAACGAAGAAGATTGGTAGTGATATGCGGGCTGCAGGAGACAGCAAACGGGCTCAGTGAAACAAGCGAGAGTGAGACAAGTAAACAGGAGCAGTAGGAGCACAACAAAGTATCTGGAGAAGGGAGCGCACGGGAGCACAGGTCACGGCAAAAACAGGAGCACGGTATCCAGAGAGGGGAGCATACTGCATACAGACGGGATCGGCTTCTGCAAGAGAGGACGGTATCGACTCCTGCAACGACAACAAGAGGCGGACCTTGCGGCTGCAACTGGAGGCGGAAACCTTGTTCGGAAACCTGCGGCTAGGCTTCCCTGCGATGGGATCGGAAGATTCCGACGGGAAGGGATCCAGCAACGGGAATTCGGAAACCTGCGGCTAGGCTTTCCTGTGACGGGATCGAAAGACTGTCACGGGAAGGGATCCATCGACGGGATCAGAAAACTGCAAACAGGAAGGGATCCAGCGATGGGAGCGAGCGTGGAAGAGGCGCGTTCGGACAGCTAGGTTTTCCTTTCCTCTGATACCATGATAGGAAAAAGGATTCTCTGTATTCACAATTGAAACAATGGTAATACATATGATGTACAAGAGAGGGTTATCCTAACATCCGAGGTGACTTTAAGCTAACACTACTACTCATAATGTACAACATATTTAACAGGACGAGCCAGCCGTAGGAAATGATTTCAGTTGTTTTTCTATGTACAAGGCGCATGGTAATGCTAATGACAGGCAGCACCTGTGTAGCACTAACAGGAGCTAATGACATGATCACATGATAATTGATGGATTTCAGCCATCAAATACTAAATATAGACTGAATATTTCATGCAGGTAAATCCCCAGTTCTATGCTTTCAGATGGATCACACTTCTTCTGACCCAAGAGTTCAACTTTGCTGATGCTCTCCGCATCTGGGACACGCTTCTGAGTGACCCAGAGGGCCCCCAGGTTCCCATTTCTTCCCACTAAATTCTTTCGCATCAAGCCCCACGCTCTCATATTCGCAAAATCGATGTCCTTTAAACACACAGGATACCCTGCTTCGAATATGCTGCGCTATGCTGATTCTTGTTCGGAGACCTCTTCTTTCCGGCGAGTTCAATTCAAACTTGAAGCTACTGCAGAAATACCCCGAAAAGAACATCGCCCGCCTGCTCCATGTTGCTAACACGCTCCGTCAAACATAAGGTTCCGATCGAAGCTGGGAGTTCGATTCCAAACAAAATTCAGTGAAAGGATGTAACTCGATCGAATCAGTTTATCCTTACAAATTGTCATCTTCTCATTCGATTGCCTTCGGTTTTGGAGTCAAAACCACTTCAAAATTTTCACATGAATAACATTTTATTAGTTTAGGGTTTAGAGAGTAATTCCGTGTCTGCTAGTCATTTTTTTGATGATCTCTAAGCTTTTATGAGAATTTTCACTATGTTGAGATTGAGATGTTGATATCCCTGAATAATTTGGTTAGTTTTCAATTTACTCAAAACCTAATTGCAAAACGGCGCTCCGTTTGTTTTTCCTCCTGGTGGAGTTTGCACCCGATTCTGCGAATTTCAATGCACAAAAATATCTTCTAAGTAATTTAAGGCTATTGTTATTCGCACTACAGTTTTGGTTATTTGCACATGTTTTTTTTCTAACTTTTTGCGTCTTTTGGAAATACGTCTTATACATGCATTTTTAAGAAATGTGTTCAACACGAAAGTTGTAGATCTTGGTGTATTTTCAAAGTACGTCTTGTACATGCATTTTCAGGAAAAGTGTTCCACACGAAAGTTGTAAATCTCGATGAGATCTACAACTTTGGTGTTGAACACTTTTCGTAAAAATGCATGTACAAGACGTATTTCTAAAAGGCGCGAGAAATTAGGAAAAAATATGTGCGAATAACCAAAACTGTAGTGCGGATAACAATCGCCTAATTTAAAGAGTAGGTAATTTCAAAGTTATGAGGGGTGCAACCTATTATGAGGGGTAATTTCAAAGTTATGAGGCTCCATTTGGTTCGGCGGTGGCGGGCCGATCTGGCGGGTGGAAACGGAGTGTTCGAATCGGAGGGGGGAGGTGGCTGCTCCAAACAAAGTTTTTTGGGACGTTTCTCAAGGCGAGCGGGTGGAAACGGAGCAAATGTCGTCGGAGGTTCATTTGTTTACCCTCCTTCCGGCGGCGTTTGCCCAAAACGGAGTATCAAAACGCTCAAACAAATAGAGCCTTAGGCTATATTTGGTTCAGCGGTGGCGGGTCGATCCGGCGGGTGGAAACGGAGTGTTCGAACCGGAGGGGGGAGGTGGCTGCTCCAAACGGAGCTTTTTGGTGGCGTTTCTCAAGGCGGGCGGGTGGAAACGGAGCAAACGCCACCGTAGGTTCATTTGTTTTTCCTCCTTCCGGCGGCGTTTGCTCAAAACGGAGCAGCGAAACGCCCAAACAAATGGAGCCTTAGAGTAGTGCTGATATCGAGTCGAGTTCGAGCGATTTTGGCTCGGCTTGAAATTGCAACTTTCGACTTGAACTTGGCTCGAAATCGAGTTGATCCGGCTCGACTCGAAATGGCTCGATTCCGAGTCGGCTCGAAATCAAATCGAGCCGGCTCGAAATTGAGCTATATTTCTCTTTATTTCTATTTGGCTCAAATTTAAATTGAGCAACCTATAAATTTAGTAAATGAAACACTTAAAATTTTCATTTTTTTTATTTAAGTTTAATTTTTATTGTTCTTAATTTCAAAATAAGAATATATTAGTAAATATATAATATTTTTAATTAATTCGAGTCGAATCAATTTTAATCAATTTTGATTCGGCCCAATATTGGAGCGATTTTTGAGTGATTTTCATGTTTTAAATAATATGTTCAGCCTTAACTTAGAGGGACTAGCCCGATAATTGTCCCATCCGCCCAATAAAATAGAATAAATTGATGGAAATTTTTTATTATTTTTGTGGTAAAATAATATATTTTATGATTTTAGAATTTAGAATATAAATATATTTATTTATTCTAAAAAAAACTCTATCAATTTTTTATAGGAGTTTCAATTGATGCGCGTTTTTCAATATAAAGGACTGGTAGAATCTCAAATTTTAAACATGCATTACTTTAAATTTAAACATCAAATAAAAAATAAAAATGCATTTTAATATCTAAAATAGTTAACCCAAAATGCTTATAAAAGAACTAGTGAGAGAGCACATGATCTCCACGGAGATTGTGGATCACGTGTGATCTCCGTGAAGATTATTCGTGATGTCCGCTGTGATAATGTGCGATTTTCAGAGATCGTGTCTGTAAAAATTATTTTTGAAATTCGTGGAGATCACACGTGATTTCAGGCGCATTTAAGTCATTGTTTTTTTTTGGAGATTATTGATAGCACTTTAATATTGTCTATTAGCACTCCCATAATTCATATTTTTGTGCATTCTTAAAAAAGCTATCCGCACCCGTTTTTTCCTCATGTCATCTCCCTTTGGTGCTCGAGCCAAAGTCGGTGCCATTGAAGCTTTATTGAGATCTTCGCCGGCGAATCCTGCAATCTTCGTCCTTGCTTGGCGCACCCTTCTTGTGGTTCATGACCGCCGGCTCTCGAAGTTCTCGATCCTGTGCTTAATACAGATGAAGGATTCCTACTACCTGGAGGAGCATTATTTCCCGATACTTCTCGACGTCCAGAACCCTGAAGGTTGCATTCAATATTCTCTCACCGGCGGTAATTGGATTGGTAATGTCGGCGGCCATCGCCGCACTTATACCGCGGGAGAGGTCCTGCGGGAGAGGTTCCGCAGGAGAGGTCCTGCGGGAGAGGTCCCGCGATCTCGTCCTTGATCTTCGCATGTCCAACTCCACCTACTCTTATCTTTTGCTCAAACATTTTAGCCTGGTTGTCTCACTCCCTTGCTCCACATTGCCAACACTGCTGTCCTCTTAAAATAACTGAAATTACTTACTTTATAATTGTGTTATAAAATGAATGAAATTTTAGGGCTCTATTTTATAATATTTGAGATTTTTATGTTTAAAAGAATTTATTTACGAATAACAATTTTATTTGCGAATAGACGTTTTTTAAAAATAGTTAGGAGTAAAAAAAAACAAAAAGTTTAGGTAGGCGTAACTTACACTCCTGTACATGGGGAAATAAATAGGGTTCTATTGAACGGGACTCATATTTCATTAATAGACGATATCACTTTCCCCTACTCGTTACTTGGAATTTTCTCTCCCTTGTCCCGCCCAAGTCGACTAGGACTGAAATGAGGATGTTTCTCTGTCGAGAAGGAGCGGCCGTCGACTAGACGAACTATATTCCCTCAACGCTGACCAACAACGCCGCCTCTCCTGACGTCCCTCTTCTGCAAGATGTTTGCAAAATTAACAATGGTCGTCATTGATGCCTTGGAGGAGCAAAAAATGCTCAAAGAATAACAATGAATAGCCGGACCATAGAATAATGTCTTAAACATAATCACTGTAAGTTAAGTTTATTTGCACTAATTTTACTATTAATACGGTCATATGTCTGTCATATGTCAGTTGCATGTAGTCTTTATTATATATGTATGCCAAAATATACTGTATTTTTCCTCATATAGGTTGGAGAATGCCCAAATTTCTTATTATTTTCATCAGTCCTACCTCATTAAGTAGCAGTATTTAGTTTAAATTTTTTTAAATTTTTTAAATTTTGGCTAGATATTGTCTTTCTAAATTTTTTACGTAACGTGGTCTTCACCATTACGCAAAAAGGATGTTGGCCGGACTTGAGAGGATAGAGCTCGTGTAAGCCATGTTTTCTTCTTTCCGGCGGAGAAACCTCCTTATTTCAGCCCTACTTATCTTTGGCAGGAGGGAAGAGAGAATCGTCTTCGACAGGAGGGAGGAGAGAAATTTTTTATCATGCTGAGTAGAAAAATGTGGACCCGAACGATTAGAAAAAGTTGTATTTATTTCCCTACCTTCCTCGACACATATTTATTTTACTTGACTCTAAAAAAGCGAGGTTCTAATAATAATTTCTTTTCCACCACAGGTATATGTGTTGCTAGAATGACGTATTTATACATAACTATGTTGGGTTATTTATTGGGACCTCCCCTTGAAGTGTGTGTAATTGCAGCTTGCATCCTTCTAACTTTCAAAATTACAATTATCTCTCATCAATGTTTACATTTCATAACATCCATGCACAAAAAGACCCCCTGAACATTTACTCCCAAGGGGTACTTTTGTGCGTGGATGTTATGAAATGTAAACATTAAATGGAGATTTATGTAATTTTGGATGTTAGAGGGGTGCAAGCTGTAATTACACAAACTTTTGAGGAAAGGTCCACGCAAATAACCCCAAGTACTCCTTTCTCCTAGCATGCTTAGATGGTCTTCCTGCCTTCTTTTTAACATTACACCATGAAACAATATGATTTAAATTTGCTAACGGCCACTCCTTGACTGAATTTATTGGATTCAACATGTGTTCATATGTCCTCATGAACATGTCTTTTTAACATTGCACTTCTCATGAACATGTCCTTTCCAACCCTATAATAGGTCTACATCCTGCCATGAAACCCTTCTTTAATGCACCCCAACATACATATAGCCTTTTAAAAATGCATGTTTGTGAAGCCAGATCATGCTTACATTTTACTTGATTGTAGTGTCAGAGTTGGTCCTATAAATTTCCTCAAAATAATCCCAAGAAGTTTTGTTATCTTTTTGCATTATTTCCTGCATTGAACCATCGAGTCATTTTGGGTTGCTCCTAATATTATGCTCATACCTTTTCGCAAGAAACTTGAATGTACAATGTTGAGAATTTGAAACTCTATAACGTGTATGTTCTCTTTTGATCATCTTCACTTGAAATGTTTTCTCACACTTTGACATGAAAGAAACATACATAAGCCAACCACAATCACATGTTTAACTTTTTCACTACAATTTTTAGTGAACTTCAGTGGTTTACCTTGCTTAGTAGCATGCAAACTTACAGAATCTCTAAAATCAGTAGCACTATTAAAACACAAGCCTACTTCAAACTCAAAATCAGAATTGTTTTCATCTTCTTGATAAACCTTTATTTGTGTACATCTCACTTTTCATGCCTGAGCTGAAGGCTGACTACCGGGCTCCCTTATATGTATTCCAACGTTCGTTTTTACATGCTCTTTTAGCTCGGTTCTTTCACCGACCAATTAAATTTCTCCATCGATATCATCATCAAACAACACATCATCAACTTCAAATTCACTATCAATCGAGCGATCACTAAGCGATGATTTATCTTGGTCTGACCCCTCTTTTATGTGCGATCAATCAATACTACTATCGACGTTATCTTCTCGTTCAAAACAATTTTCATCAATCAAAATATTTTGCCAATCAACATCTTCACCTGAAGACATTTCTTTAGAAAAACCGAAAAAATTCAAAATTTTTTGTAAAAACAATATAGTGATCTAGCACTCTATATTGGAATTCAAATGAAATATATCTAGGGGTGCAAGTTGAGTTGAGCCGGCTCGAAAGCTCGATGAGTCGGCTCGAAAAAAGCTCGACTCGAGCTCGAGCATTTCGAGCTCGAGCTCGACGAGCTCGAGCCTGCTTTCGAGCCGAGCTCGAGCCTAGTTAGCCTTGTTCACGAGCTCGCGAGCCGGCTCGCGAGCTTTTTTTAAAATCAAATATTATATTATATTATTAAATTTTTATTAGTAAATAAAAAATTAATAATATAATAAGCAGAACTTACATGACGTGTAAGTTCGAGCCGAGCTCGTCGAGCTCGAGCTCGTCGAGCTCGAGCTCGTCGAGCTCGAGCTCGTCGAGCTCGATATCGTCGAGCTCGATATCGTCGAGCTCGAGCTCGTCGAGCTCGAGCTCGAACCGAGCTCGTCGAGCTTGAACCGAGCTCGACGAGCTCGAGCTCGAGCCTTTTAAAACAGGCTCGTCGAGCTCGAGCTCGAGCTCGAGCTCAAAAAATACAGCTCGAGCTCGAGCTCGAGCCAGCTTTTTTTGATGAGCTCGACTCGAGCTCGACTCGTTTGCAGGCCTAAATATATCAAATGATTTGCCAAAGGATTGCATTTTGATATAGGAATTGCATCTCATCAATTGATAACAAACCGGTAGTTCATTTGATATAGTTCTAGCACTCATCTTGATATAGCCCTCAATAAACCCTCAATACCAAATGAACTACTGGTTCTAGTTCATTTGCCAAAGGATTGCATCTTGAAGATGAGTGCTACATCAAATGGACTTCAACAAAGGATTTGCCTAAAAATTTGAGACTAACAATAAGCCCTCAATAAACCCTTTTTATACCTTCCGACGGGATGCATGCGGGAGGCTTGACGGGAAGCAACGGACCTTCCGACGGGATGCAGGCGGGAGGCTTGACGGGAAGCGGATGGGAGGCGGGCCTTCCGACGGGATGCGGGCGGGAGACTTGACGGGAAACAGGCGGGAGGCAGGTCTTCCCGCGGGATGCGACCCTTCCGGTGGGATGCGGCCCTTCCGGCGGGAGACTTGACGGGAAGCAAGTGGGAGGCGGGCCTTCCGGCGGATCTTGGCTTTACAACGGGATGCATGCGGAAATATGAATGCGAAATCGGGAGAGAAATTAACGAGGACAGCTAGGGCGTAAAGAGATAAAAGGAGTAATGAATCAGGACCAATTTGTCTTTTATGAAAACACCATAGGGTGCAAAGTGCCAAAAAAAAATATCAAATGAGGGGTAGAAAGTACAATATTTGTAAATTAAGAGTGCAAAGTGCCAAAAATAGGTGATTTGGGGGTGCAATCGGCCAAAAAGCCATAAAAGAAGAAATGGAAAATGGCAGAACCTCGTCGTCTTCCCAGTCTGCTCTCCTCTGACTGGAGCAGCGACGACCAAAGTTCTTTCTCTTCTCCCTCTTCCCCCGCTCGATCTCCGCCTTTTTATTCCGTCTACAATTTAGCTGAAGCTCACTGGGTCTTCTTTTTCTACTCTATCTCAAAATTCCAAACGATCGGGGATCCCTTTTCTGTTCACAAGTTTCCTGTTTATAGATTTGTTTCTTCGTAGTGGGTGTCAACGTCTGCTCTCTGATTGCCATGGAAGCGATAGAGGAGCTCATCCAGCTCTCCGAGTCCATGATGCAGGCCTCTGCGCTTCTCTCTGATGAGGACATCGAGGAGAAGTCGCCTCGCCGGAGTTCTACATTTCTCAACGTCGTTGCTTTCGGGAACGTCGTAAGTTCATTTATCCCGAGTAATGGAAGATCCATCTCCCTTGGAAGCAAGACTGGCATCTGTTATCTTGCATCCGAGTCTATACCATTTAGATGTGCTTACTTTTTTCTAAACCCTAAAAAAAATTTGTGCTGTTCTTACCCTAGGGAGCTGGAAAATCGGCAGTATTGAATAGTTTGATCGGGCACCCCGTTCTGGTACGTTCTGATAAAGTTTTAGGTTCAAATTTTACTAACATTGAAAATTTCACCCGACTGTACGTCCCTGTTCTTCCTGTGCAGCCCACCGGAGAAAATGGAGCCACTAGAGCGCCCATTAGCATTGATCTGCAGAGAGATGATTCGCTGAGCAGTAAATCCATCGTTCTGCAGATTGACAGCAAATCGCAGCAGGTTTCTGCGAGTGAGATTCCTTCGGATCCTGCCACATTATTTTAGAACTCTGGAATATATTATGTTGAAAAATTAGAGAGCCAGTAACATGCGTGTGTGTGTGTGTGTTGCTTGATGCAGACGCTCTTAGGCATTCTCTGCAAGATAAACTGAGTAAGGGCTCCGGAAAGAGTCGTGGAGATGAGATCTATTTGAAGCTTCGTACTAGCACTGGTGAAGTTGACATTTTATCATTTGAATTTTGCTAATATGTTACTCAGAGTCTCAGAGTGCATGCATTTTTTTAAGAATTTGGAATTTAATTATTAGGGATTTTGAGAGAAAGGAATTGGTTTTGGATATATCAAAATCAATTTTTGAGGTCATTTCGTGTTTTTAAAGGATGGAAATGATCCGATCGGTTTTTGAGAGGAATGTTTTGGATGAAAAGCAATTTTGGTGTTCGTTTGGGGTTTTTTATGGACGGGATTTACTTTCGCACAAAGCTCATAGGTTTTGAGTCTTTAAAATCAGTATATCCCCAAACCTACTCTAAAGCTTTGTGACGTTACTCCCCAAAACCACGCGGTTAGCGGAGGAGTGACCACCCCGCTTATACATCAAGGACCAAAGGAGCACGTTAGGCGGTGTGGGACTAAACCACCCATTTTAACAAGTCGCGACACACGCTCAGATATCACCGTTCATTCCATGTGGCACACTGAACACCCTCCCTCACCACGTGTCCCCTGCTTTGATATTATATAAAGTATCGTGACATCACTTGTAATGCCCTAACCTAGTTTAACAACAAATTAGCAGTCCAGCCGGGCCCACGCTAAGAAGTAAATTAAATAACGATATTAAACTGATACGCAACAGACATAATTAAAAGTGTTAAAAGAAAACTTACAACGGAAGTAGAGTATAAGGAAAATTAAGGGTAAAAGTGTATCTCAAATTCTAAATACACAAAGTCATCTGAAACTGAAATTACACTATAAAACTAAAATGTTGAAAATCTGAAATAGTCTAGTACATCAAAACATGAATTAAGTATAAATACATAATGTCTGCAAATAAAATAAAACTACAACAACAGAGAGGTACATTTGAAAGAAACTGATGACAATGCAGACTGCACCACCTATCATATGTGAATCCCATGACCTGAGACTCATGTAAAAACAAGTTCCAACTGGGGAAGACCCACTGGAGCTTAAGGCTTTGTTTGGTTGGGCTGTTGCTGATGGAAAACTGCTGATGAAAAGCTGCTGATAGAAAAAGTGCTGATTCTGGAAAACAGAGGTTTATTAAAAAACTGTTTGGGGTGAAATGAAGGCTTCATTTGGTAGAGCGGTTGTAAAAGGAGCTGTTGTAAATGCAGGTTTGTAAATGGAGCTGTTGGAAACTGGTTTTGGAAACAGAGATTTGTTTGAATAGTCTGTGTTTGCAGAGCTGTTCCAAACAGATAACCGTTTGACAAAAATGCGGCGACGTTTTGTATATATTATTCATTTTTAAAAAATTATTATATATAATTATGCGGTGACAAAAATGCGGTGGCACACCGTATATATATTTCTAAATGCTGAAAATGAGAATTTAACAATACATAATTATTTTATAATTAAATTCCGGCGGTGACCGTGACCGTGAGTCCCAGTTCAAACATGTAAAGGTACTCCAAATACTCCAAAATACCTGTAAACATTAAAATATCAAAAACTTGAAATACAACAGCTGTCTATGCAAATACTGCAAACACATTCGAGCTCTGAGTAGTTGTTCGGCAATGGAGTCACACAATGACACCATCTAATCCACCCTTACTCGAATCCCTCTAACATGGTCTCCACTTGAGCTTTCATTTATCTATCATGTTCTTCTCTGAAAGCCCGCCGAGTAAATGAAATGCTCGTCTTCATCACAAACACGAAAATGAGTGTCTGAGCGGGATGAATGCCTGCGAATGTAATTATGCAATGTCATTGTTGCAATCACAATGTCTCTTTGCTTTGTCAAACTGTATGACGGCATATCTCTAAGTATCTTCTATTTTTTTTCATACTCTGAATGAACGTTCTATGACACTGTGTAAAGACGAGTGAGCCTGGTTGAATATTTCTCGGTTCTCTTGTATAGGCCTACTGCCCCTTCTAAAATCCGGTAAATGATATTGTGTACCTGAATATGGTTTTAAAAAACCACGTTAAAGTTAATATCTGACATCTACTACATAATATTTGCCTGCAAAATTTTATATTATTTATGTGTGAATAATAGTCATCGTAGCCAAAATAATCTTACAATTTTTTTATAAGAAATGGTCTTAAGATAAAAAAGGCTCACCTGGCGGTGGATACGAGAAATTATAACTCGGGTCCATAAAACACGCTGAAATATACGGCTATCATGAGTAGAACCCTCCCAACCTACTAATGCGAAAGTGAAACACATGTTGAAATCACAAATCACCATCACATTTTGCGTTGTTGTGTCATGCCGACCAATGTAAAAAACCTGTAGATCAGCTGGAACTCAAACATCCACATGTGTTCCATCAATAGCTCCTATGCAGTCTTTAAAGAATGACATGTATCGAGCATCATTTAAAATTTGTGCGGGAATACTACTGACGAGATGATTTACAGGCCTAACGACATCAGAAGATAGTCTCTTAATTGCAGTCAAGGTTGTCAGGATCGAGATCCTAGATGAGATCGTTTCGAGGTAGGATCGGGTCTGATAGTAGGGTCGGATCGAGGATCGCTTTACAAAATCAGGATCGATTTACAAAATCTTGATCGCAGGATCGTAAGATCCTATGATCTGGATCGCGATCCTGACAACCTTGATTGCAGTAATACCCTTTGTGAAGAATCTACTTATCGTTTCTATAGAATGTTGAAATCGTTCACTTGCAAATTGCATTGATAGATTGTGGTCTAAAATGTACAATGTAACTGCAAGCATTTCACGTCGTAGAGTTCTCCTGGATCCTTGAAATTCATATTGAAGTGTGAGTAGTGTAAGTAAATCACCAAATACCTCCTTTGACATTCTGAAGGCACTGAAAAATCTCAGCGGGTGTTCATTTAGAAGTTCAGCTACCCATCTAGCCCATGTTTGCCAAGATGTCATGCAAGCTCTATTAGTTGATGTAATAGTCCTAGTTAATTGAAAAGCCGAAGTTGTTACAAATTGATGGTCTTCGAATGCTCTATTATGATAAAACAAATCAACTACTTGCTGCTTAATTTCCTCATTAGAACTGTCCGAGGATGACATTGTATATCTGCGACAAATAGATAAGAATTCAACATTAACTATCAATTACATCACCGAATTAACATCAAAATGTTCAGAACAAAGTAGCATCACATCAAATTAAACAAATAAACATAAGTCCCAAAGTGAAAAACAACACATCATAAACATCATATCATCCGAGCACATAAAAAAACCAAACCAAGCCGCTCGTTTTTCATAACGAGCCTGCAGCCAACCTAAGACGTCTCTCCTTGCGAATGCTCATAAACGTTTCTCGATTTTGTTTATCCTTCAGAAGCATTGTAGAATAGTCGTAGAAATCGAACTGTGACTCATTCATAACCTCCGACATACTTTCTAGCTCTGAAATGGCCTCAGGAATGGTGAATAATGATGAAGATATCTGGATGCGAGACGGCTCTTGCATGCATTGTCCAATAATGCGTGATGTTTCGACTAGCTCATCTATTGTCGCACTCTTTGCCTTCTTCGCTGTATTCTTTCTTTTTCCCTTAGATGACCGTTTCTCCTTAGCTGCGGTAGAACGTGGAGAATCGTTGATGTTCTGTGTATCGTCTCCAGCCGACCCGTCTTGTTCATCGATCGCCTCATGCTCAAAGTTTTTAGAATTTGGAGTTCATACAAGATCTCTAGTTACAATGACCTGGCTAAACATCATATGAAGCTTCTCCTCTAACTCAAGAGATATCCCAGAAAAATAAAACTTCCTTGCACTCAGAAGAACCTACCATGAAAAAGAGTAGGCATTAGACACATCGAACAATGCAGTGTTTTAAAAAAAGCTACAAATAGTTAAAAAAAAAAATACTTTGAGGCGTTCTTTCCACCACTCTTCTGACGCTAGAACAGTTTTGCGAATAGGATCCCAGCCCAACCCTGTCTCGCGCCCCTTAAGCTCTAGCCACAATTTCCAATCTTTCTTAAGCTGATCCCACTTATTCTTCATTTGGTTTCGATCATACGCCTTTCCCGTGCGAGCCAAGAAATATGTTGTCAGGTTAGTCCACCTCTCCCTACTGAAGTGTGTGGTTGGGCGATTACCCAAGTTAATTTCTTTCAAGCACAGATCACTGAAAATTAGAACATCATTGGCCTCCCAATTGACACTCACACCACCTTCTTTATGTTTACCCATAAGCCTACACAAATCTTCGCAAATTAGAGTCACAACAGACACACACAGCACAAACACATACATACACAACACACAGTACACAACACACACAGCACAAACACACACAACACACACATACAACACATGCACGCACACATACATACACATGCACGCACACAACATACAACACATACATGCACACACACAGTACAAACACACATCACACATACACACAACACGTACATACACACACGCACCACACAGTACATACACACAGTACACACAACACATACACACACAGTACACACAACACATACACACAAATTCACACAACACATGTACATACACATACACACATGTCACAACACAACACATACACACATGTCACAACACAACACATACACACATGTCACAACACAACACATACACATACATGGCACATAAACACACACACAACACATAAACACACTCACATAGCACATACACACACACAACACAGTCATTGCACACACACAACAAATACAACACACACACACATCACATTACACACAAATTCAACATCCTTGCTTGACAAATACACACATTGCACATTATCATAAACTGAAACAATCCAGCAAAAATCACCAAAAAAATTTGAAGGGGAGGGGAAGGTATACATGTTGGTACTCTGCTGCAGATCGGGGGAACACGGACAAGGCGAGATCTGGAGTTCTGCGCACAAAACAGGAAGGGGGAGATGGGAGTGGTGAGATATCTGGCCACATGTTGTGTAGGGGAGTTCTACAGAATGCTACAAGTAATAACAGAGAATATTACCTGTGAAATCGCTGGGTCGTCGGAGAGGAAGGAGCACACACCCGGAGAAGAACAACTTTGCGTCGGAGAAGAAGCACGGGATTCGATCGGGAACCCTAATACGGCCTTTGTCGTCGCCGTCGAAGAACTTTGTCGTCGGAGAAGAAGCACGCAAGTCCTTCGCCGCCGGAAGTATAGCACGGGAAGCGATCCAGAACTCGGATGTGGCCGGAGAAGAGGAGGCGGGTTCGACTCTCAGCGGCGACGGGAGAAACAGCGGACACTGTCTGTACAACCCGTATTCGACGAGGGTGGACCCTACCACCACCAGGTCATCAGGAGTCAAGGTCAACAAGGGAAGACAGGGGTCAGGATCAGCGCCCCAGGCCGTGGAGGACTCGTGCGAGTATGGCGAGCTCGCTAGACATACTCGCCCGATAGGCGACTAAGGCGGGATACTCGCCCATCCCGTGCGAGCTCGCCAGGGAAGTCGCCCAATCGCCAGGGTGGGGGTATAAGTAAGACCCCCCCTCTCTTTGGATTTCCCTATAAATAGGACCCCAGGGGTACGAAGGAAAGCACCGGAGATTCTCGGATAGTTACTCGCGAACCGCAGCTCGCGCACTTCCTTCGTATCTAGCTCGGCCATTCTGGTTGAGAAGGGGTTGCTTCTTCCAAGCAACCGGGTACGTAGTGGGACCTTCCTGCCGCAGCGGCCTGGGGTCCTGTTTCTTTAGCTCATCCTTCTCGCATCTGAGGGCCGTCTGACTTCATTGCGAGACCGGTAACCTTAGGTAGCCTAATCTGATTCTGAGGTCAGGATTTTCTTGGCTTCAACACTTGGTGCGGTGAGCGTGGATAGCAGCCAAGGAGGAAAGTTTCGTGGTGGAGAAAGATGGTCAATGGTGGCGATCAAGGCGAGTTGGTGGACAACTCGGCAGGAGTAGGCACCTCGGAGCGAGGTGGCGGGTTTGTGACGGTAGCAGCTTTCGAGGAGTTCGCGAAGAGAATGGAGAGGGCGATACTCGTCGGATTCGCCAACCCCCCTGAGGTCACGGCGACTTCTCCCCGTCGCCTGACCCCACCGGGCGAGGAGGGGCCAACCCGGCGAGCAGGAAAGGAGCCCGCCTGGACGAGAGAGGAGCAACCGACGCCGCCGCGTCAGCACCCAGCGAGCAGCCAGGGGATCAGGTTCCGAGATCCTGAACTCTCGGCGAGGTATGGGAATACTCGCCGATGGAGCGAGTACGAGTACTCGAGCGAAAAGGATAATCGCCGTCGCCAGGAAGGGAGGAGCCCCTTCTGCGGTGAGATCCTCACGGCCCCCGTCCCCGATAATTTCCGAGAGCCCGCCCTCACCTACTATTCCGGCAGAGATGACCCGGTAAGGCATCTTCAGTGGTTTGAGGACGTGGTCTCGATTCGCAACATGTCCGACGCCTTCAAGTGCCGCTTTTTCTCCATCACTTTCAAGGGAAGTGCAAGAGACTGGTTCCACCAACTGCCGGCAGGTTCCATCTACTGTTTCTCCGACCTTCGTCGGGGTCTCATAGCGAGATTCGCGACGTCCAAGAAGAGAAAGAAGGAGGCGACAGCCCTTTTTAAGATCGTGCAGGGACAGTACGAGAGCTTGGGCCACTACATTGACCGGTTCCAGGAAGAGGTCTTGGAGGTGGAGGAGGTGGATGGGTTTACCTTGATGGTTGCCCTCAAGTTCGGCCTGAAGCATGGACTTTTCAACATGGAGCTGGGGCATAGGCCGCCGAGGTCGTTCGAGGAAATGGTGGAGAGGGCGAATGTCTTCATTCAGGGGGAGGAGAGGAACAAGGAGTTCCTGGCAAGGCTGGACGGGGATAAGCCACTAGGAGAGAACATGGGAAGACTGCTGGAAAGGGAGAGGCGTCCAGAAAAACACGATGGCAGAAGGCGGGAGGAGCCGAAGAGGAAGGAAGAGAGGAAGAGAAGAGAGGAGCCCAGGAGAGTGGAAGAGATGAGGCAGGAGAGGCCGCGAAGGCAAGAAGAAAGGAGGCCCGTCGAGGCCCCGGAAGGAAGAAGGGAAGAAAGAAAATTCCAGTATCCGAGAGATCGTCCTCAGTGGAGACGGCCGATCCGCCAGGAGGAGAGGAGGGATAACAACCCGAGAGAGCAGGGAGGAGGAAGAAGGGAGACTATGGCTGTCGCGCGACAGGCCAACAAGCGTCGGCGAAAGGAGGAGCGCCGGGGAAGACAACAGGAGGCGGCCATCCCTCTCTACTGCGATATCCATCGGGTAGAGGGGCATGGGACCTTGGCCTGCCCAGAGTTTTGGGAGGCAAGGAGAAGGTTGGAGGCGACGGAGGCAGAGAGAGAGCAACCGAGGCAAGAGGCCCCGGTCGGGCAAGTAGCCTTCCAAGCTCCGCAGAGGAGGAGGAATGAGGACAGGGTTGACCAGGGAGGTCGAGGAAATGTTATTCCCGGTCCGGGAGGCGGACACGTCGGGGTGATCAATGGGGGTGCAGGGCTTGGAGCTTCCCGCAAGGGTAGTCTCCACCAGATCTACAAGAGGAGCGTCGCTTCGACGTCGCAGACTCCTCCGCTGCTGAACGAGATAACCTTCTCGGAAGAGGATATGCTGTGGAACGAGAACCCCTTCCACGACGCGTTGGTGATACAGGCGGCCATCGAAGACTTCACCGTCGACCGAATCCTCGCGGACAACGG
The DNA here is from genome assembly GCA_039513925.1 of Platanthera zijinensis. NCBI lineage: Eukaryota > Viridiplantae > Streptophyta > Magnoliopsida > Asparagales > Orchidaceae > Platanthera > Platanthera zijinensis. Next base: position 10,027,047 of record CM077096.1, on the reverse strand, counting down.
GAGCTCGGTGAACGTCATTTTCAAAAGAACTTTTGTCGGGCTTCAGGTAGAAGCATCCAGGGTCTAGGCCGCGGATGGGCCTCTCTTTGGCTTCTCGGGAGAGAAGAAAGAGGTGGAAGGGGGAGTGGAGCTGCTGGTCATCCTCGGGGGTACTTCAATCCGATGCCGATTTTTCATCGTTGACGCACCCAGTGGCTACAACTCCATTTTCGGACGGCCTCTCATTAACTATTTCAAAGCCGTCCCGTCGTCGTATCATCAGTGCCTGAAGTACTGCCGGGATGATGTCCAAGTCCGGATCAGGGGGGATCCGAAGGCCTCCAGGGAGTGTTACCTGAACGCTGTCAGCACCATCAGCTGGATGGGTGACACGGAAAGACTGGAGAGGATGATGGACAGGAGGAGGGCCTGCAAGCTGCCGGGGAGCTAGAGGAAGTGGAGGTGATCTCCCCGAGAGGAGGGCCTGAGCTGCTGAAGGTCGGAGGAGCCTTGCCCCTGGAAGGGGAGGTGGAGATAGCTGCTTGCCTGCAGGAGAATGCTGACATCTTCGCGTGGAGTGCCGTCGAGATGCCAGGGATTGATGCCGATGTTGCCTGTCATCGCCTCAACCTGGATCCCGCGGTAGCTCCGGTCCGCCAAAGGCAGAGGAAGAGCGCCACCGCGCTGGCCGAGCCAATCCGGGAGGAAGTGAGGAAGCTGCTGGAGGCGGGGTTTGTCTCGGAGATCCAGTATCCAGGCTGGGTCTCCAATGTTGTAATGGTAAAGAAGTCCGGAGGGGGCAGGAGACTCTGTATCGATTTTTCTATGTTGAATAAAGCTTGCCCGAAGGATTGTTACCCCTTGTCTCAAATCGACGCGCTGGTTGATTCCGCCGTCAGATTTCTCGTGATGAGTTTCCTTGATGCTTTTTCAGGATACCACCAGATCCGGATGCATCCCCCCGATTGCCGCGACGTTTCCTTCATCACCGGCGACGGGTGCTATAGCTACAAGATGATGCCCTTCGGGCTCAAAAACGCCGGCGCAACTTATCATAGAATGATGGACCAGGTGTTCAAAGAGCAAAATGGGCGGAATTTGGAGGTTTATGTGGACGACCTTCTTGTCAAAAGCAAGAGCATCACAAAACACGTAGCGGATCTGGCGGAGACCTTCGCCACCCTGAGGAAGTACAAGATGCGGCTTAACCCGACCAAGTGTGTCTTCAGCGCGGGAAGGGGAAGTTCCTGGGTCACCTCCTTACTCCCCCGGGGGTAGAGCCTAACCCCGACAAGGTAAAAGTCATCATGGAGATGACCTCCCCAAGAGATTCCAAGGAGGTCCAGAGGCTGACTGGAAGGCTGGCAGGCCTTAGCCGTTTTCTTTCCAAGGCCGGAGAGAAATGCTCCCCGTTCTTCAAGGCCCTTCGGGGTAATCAGAAATTCGAGTGGACTACGGAGTGCGAGGAGGCTTTCGAAAAGCTTAAGCAGCAGCTGACCCGAGCTCCTCTTCTCCAAGGTCTGCAGGGCGGCGAGGATCTTCTACTTTATCTGAGAGTAGGAGCTAAGGCGGTTAGTTCGGTGTTGGTTCGAGAAGAAGGAAGGAGGCAGCTCCCCATCTATTACGTGAGCCGGGTGTTGCGGCAAGCAGAGACGAGGTATCCTATCCTGGAGAAGCTAGTTTTCGCTTTGGTAGTTTCGGCTCGGCGGCTCCGCCCATATTTTCAGGCTCATTCCATCAAGGTGTTCTCCGATCATCCCCTAAGGAGTATCTTGGATGGGGTGGAGCATTCTGGCAGGTTGACCAAGTGGGCGGTGGAGCTAAGCGAGTTCGACATCTCTTACTCCCCAAGGGTAGCAATCAAGGCCCAGACGGTAGCAAACTTCCTGGCCGACTTCTCGGCCGAGGTGAAGGTAGACGTGGGCGCTTCCCACCCGGTCTCTTGGAAGATGTTTGTGGACGGGGCTTCCGGCAAATATTCCGTGGGAGCCGGAGTCGTGTTGGTTAGCCCCCAGGGAACCGGGATCGAACAGGCCGTCGAGATCCTCTTTCCAGTTACGAATAATCAGGCGGAGTACGAAACCATGGTGGCTGGTTTGCGTCTCGCCAAGGAACTGTCAATCAAGGACATCCGAGCGTTCACCGATTCGATGGTGGTCGCCTCCCAGATTAGAGGAGAGTTCGAGGTCCATGACCCCATCCTGCAGCAATACCTGGTCAAGGTTAAGGGTCTGATCGGGGGGTTCCAGTCTTTCTTCGTCGAGCATGTGCCCCGAGAAGACAATGCCAAAGCTGACTACCTCGCCAAGTACGGTCCCCGGGCCGGGGGAACGGTCACCGAGCTGTTTCGACCATCCATCGAGGAAGGAGAAATGATGGAGATCGAGCAGCGACCCTCGTGGAAGGATCCGTTCGTTACGTTCCTAACAATGGGTCAGCTGCCCGCGGACGGGCAGGACCGAAGGAAATTCCGATGCAAGGCCGCGTACTACCTGCTGCAAGACGCCGAGCTTTATCGCAAGACCATCTCGGGCACCCTAGCCAGATGCTTGTCGGAAGTCGAGGTCCCCCGAGTTCTCGAGGAGATCCACTCAGGGGAGTGCTGCAGCCACTCCGGGCCTCGTACTCTGGAGCATAGAATCCTGAGACATGGCTACTTCTGGCCCACCATCCGAAAGGACGCGGAGGCCTTCTCCAAAAAGTGCTCCCAGTGTCAGGTCTTCGCGCCCCTCCAGCTTCAACCAGCTCAACACCTCCGCTCGATCACCGCTCCGTGGCCCTTCGCCATCTGGGGGATGGACCTGATCGGCCCGTTCCCTCAAGCTAGTGGACAGAGGAAGTTCATACTGGTGATGATCGACTACTTCTCCAAGTGGATCGAGGCCAGATCCTTGGCCAAGAACACCTCCCAGATCGTCAAAAACTTTATCTGGGGGGAAATCGCGTGCAGGTTTGGGATCCCGCTGGCCATCATCACCGACAATGGGCCGCAATTCGCCAGCTTGGAGCTGGAGGATTTCTGCAAGCAGTTAGGTACAGACCTTCGGTTCGCTTCAGTACACCATCCTCGAAGCAACGGGCAAGTAGAAGCTGCCAACAAGTTCATCGTCAACCTGCTGAAGAAAAAGGTCACCAATCTCAAAGGAAACTGGGCCGAGCAGCTCCCCTCGGTCCTATGGGCTCTAAGAACGACCCCAAACTCGTCCACGGGGGAAACGCCTTTCAAATTATCCCACGGGTCTGAGGCACTCATCCCGGTGGAGTTCGAGGTGCGGAGCCCCAGAGTAGTTGCAGCGGAAGATGGCAGCGGTGGCGTCTGGAGAACGAAGACACGCCCAGAGGCTCTCTCTAGACTACGTCGAGGAGCTTTGGGACTTGGCCTCCGCACGCCAAGAGGAGATCAAGAGGCGCATGACGAAGCACTTTGACAAAAACGTCCGCCTCAAGCATTTCCTAGCGGGAGATCTGGTCATGAAGAAAGTGGACGCTGCGGGACGGGGGGACACCGTCGGCAAGCTGCATCCCAACTGGGAAGGGCCCTTTATTGTCCAAGAGGCCTTGGCCACAGGGGGCTACTACCTGCAAGGTCAAGCTGAAGAGCAGCTGAATGGGACCTGGAGTGGGGACGACCTGAAAAGGTTCTATTCCTAGTGGTGACACTTGTAATTACTTTGTAAGAATGCTTTTTGATGTACAGTGGCGACTGGATTGTTCTCCCCTTTTGTGCTAATATTTTGTGCTATACATCGAGGCTTCTGGGTGCTTCCAGGGTCAGCCCCGCGATCGGCTACGGGAAACAGTGGTTGATTTGTTCCTCGTAAATAATCCAGGGTGGATGATGGGACGATGCTTCGGGACTTTAAGCGTTCTTGTAAGACCGAGCCTCTGCATTGTCGACCGAGATCAGTTCCCCCCTTGCATGTCGGCCTATGTCTCCCCGAGCGCATTTCTCCTCCGGCTGGAGGAATTACCCGGAACAAACTTGTACCCTAGCCTCCCGGACTCGATAAGAGGCCGACCTTGTCGAGCAACCATGAGAGGATTTCAAGTTATTAACAAAGCAGGATAACCTGCCGAAGAAGGGGCAGGGATAAGCCCAAAGGTGCGTGTTGGTTCCGAGTGCGTCCTAAAGGACCCTCGGGGAAACAGCACCCGCCGTCCGGACGCTGGCGCTCGCGGCCATTAAGCGTACCCGGAAACGACCTTCACAATCAAATCGGGATACGTGCCTTCAACCCGTTTCTCCTAAATAGCCCAGTACGGATGATAGGACGATGCTTCGGGACTTTAAGCGTTCTTGTAAGATCGAGCCTCTGCATTGTCGGTCGAGATCAGCTCCCCCCCTTGCATATCGGCCTATGTCTCCCCGAATGCATCTCTCCTTCGACTGGGGAAATTATCAGGAACAGGTCTGGACGCCAACTTCCCGATTTAGCAGGTTTAAGAGAGTCTCTCCAAAGAGAAAGATCATCTTCTTGCCAAGATATCTAGGTGATTAATCCTCGACATCCCTCCAGTAACAGGATCTCCTCGATTGAAATCAAGACTTCGAGTGGCAGAGACGTCGTAAGACCGGTTACCCATGAGCTCCTCTCCTTGGGGATCGACCGATCTCCTCGATTGAAATCAAGACTTCGAGTGGCAGAGACGTCGTAAGACCGGTTACCCACGAGCTCCTCTCCTTGGGGATCGGCCGATCTCCTCGATTGAAATCAAGACTTCGAGTGGCAGAGATGTCGTAAGACCGGTTACCCACGAGCTCCTCTCCTTGGGGATCGGCCGATCTCCTCGATTGAAATCAAGACTTCGAGTGGCAGAGATGTCGTAAGACCGGTTACCCACGAGCTCCTCTCCTTGGGGATCGGCCGATCTCCTCGATTGAAATCAAGACTTCGAGTGGCAGAGATGTCGTAAGACCGGTTACCCACGAGCTCCTCTCCTTGGGGATCGGCCGATCTCCTCGATTGAAATCAAGACTTCGAGTGGCAGAGATGTCGTAAGACCGGTTACCCACGAGCTCCTCTCCTTGGGGATCGGCCGATCTCCTCGATTGAAATCAAGACTTCGAGTGGCAGAGATGTCGTAAGACCGGTTACCCACGAGCTCCTCTCCTTGGGGATCGACCGATCTCCTCGATTTAAATCAAGACTTCGAGTGGCAGAGATGTCGTAAGACCGGTTACCCACGAGCTCCTCTCCTTGGGGATCGACCGATCTCCTCGATTGAAATCAAGACTTCGAGTGGCAGAGATGTCGTAAGACCGGTTACCCACGAGCTCCTCTCCTTGGGGATCGGCCGATCTCCTCGATTGGAATCAAGACTTCGAGTGGCAGGAAAGTCGTAAGTCCGGCCTCCCGCGAGCTCCTCTCTTGGGGGATCGACCGTTCTCCTCGATTAAAATCAAAGCCTGGAGCGGCAGGGTAAATAAGCGAGCACGACTCAAGCGCGGGGCGAGTATACCTCGGGCGAGCAGGCGAGTACTACAGGCGAGTATACCTCGGGCGAGCAGGCGAGTATATCTTGACGAGCAGGCAAATAGGTGTTTTAATGCAAGCCCAGACGAGTTAAACGAGTACGTCGCAAGCGCTTCTCACCGAGCCTATGAGCCTAGTGAACGACATCGACCATCATGCGAGTAAAAAGTTGCGAGTGAACTTGTATAAATGTCAAAAAGCTTTACAAATTACAAGTCATAAATTACACCCGCCCACAATCGGCGAGCAGCTAGGACTCATCGTCACCCGTATCTGGCCGATATTCCTCATCTCCTATATTGGCATCTTCTTCTTCCTCGCCGTCGTCTCCGCTCTTGCCGCTACTGCTGCCACTGCCGGTGCCGCTGGAGTCGCTGGAGCCTGACGACGGAGAGGGAACACGATCTGGCGAGATCGTCCCCTCAGCAAGCAACTCAGGGATAAGCTCGTCGACGGTGAGCTGTTTATCCCCTTCGACGAGCTGCCCATTAATTCTCAGCCGCGCGAGTATGATATTCCCAACCGCCCGCGCTATCTCGCGGCGGACGGACGACCTCTCCTCCCATAGAGCTCGGGACCGCTTGACGGCCCACTAAGGATCGTCCTCCGGCCGCTGCACCCCCGGCAGCGAGGCAGAGTTCGCGCGTGCTTCGGCAGCGACTAGCCGAGTCTCCATCTCGGCTGCGCGAATTTGGGCTGTCTCCAGCTCAGCTTGCGAGGCGGCGAACTTCTCCTCGCATTCGGACAGTTTCTTCGCAGCCTCGACCTCGGCGACCTGCGATACGTCGAACATCAGTACATGTCCCAAACGGAACAGAACAAATATCGCCGCAAGTAGGCGACTTACCTCAAAGTCCTTCCAGCGGACCGATTGCATGCCGAGATCAATGGCCTTCTTGGAGACAACTCTCAGAGCCTCCGTCGTCTCCAGTAACTTTCTCGCCGTGAAATTTCCCAACTCGGCAGCTCGCGCGAGCGAGCAGGCGGACTGATGTGCGAGCTCTGGCGGGGCGAGCTCCAACATCGACTCGGCGTCAACCCGCCCGTACAAGGCATGAAGGACGGCGAAGGCCTCCCCCTTGTCCTCCCAATCCGTCGACCAGGATTGGAGGTTGGTGCTCAACGACACCACGTGCTCCTCCGCCGACCAGGTCACCAGCGGACGACCATACGCATCCACCACCCCTCGCCCGAGATTGTAGTTGGGGTGGAAGCGAGGTTCCCGAGCATCTGGCGGCGACTCTTGGTCGTCAGGCTGGGGCGAAGACACTTTCGCCTTCTTGCTCACAGGCCCCAGCGACCTGGCCTTCGCCTTCCCCTTGGCGATTTTCTTCTTCTCCCAGACATCGGACGGAGGGCGGGCTTCAGAGAGAGCGGCGGAGACTTCCTTCACCGGAGGGAGCGGCTTCTCCGGGAGCTCGTTGGCCACTGCAAAAATCACGCGATATGATTAATGCGAGCTTCAGTAAAACAGGAGCGAGCAGGCGAGCACACAACATCCCGCTCAAGCCTTACCCTCGTTGGGATGAATCGCCTCCAGCACATCGACGTTGAGCCACCAATAAATAACGTCGAACTGGCGACCTCGGAAGGATTCGAACAGCTGCTCGCGAATGCCTTCCAAGATCGGCGGGAGAAAGGCCACGTCGGCGGGTTGGTGCGGCCTTCCCAGGAGACCCTCGAAGTCGCCATGCACGATCACCAGCAGCTCGCTCCAGCGATGGACTTTGTTCGCAGTCCCTACTAGAGTGCAGACATGGCTGCTGAAGAAGACGACCCCCTCCGAAGTCGCGGCGAAGACGAATACTCGACGAAACACGGAGAGGTCAAAGATGATCCTCTCCTCCCGAAGGTAGCAGAGGAACCCCATGATAATCGCCATCCCATTGGGGTTGATCTGCACGGGAATGATCCCGAAATATCGCAGAATCTCGCAGAACTCAGGCCAGAAGGGAAGTCGCAGACCAGCATCAAAATGGCGCAGCGACAACACTAGCCCGCCCTCAACATAGGTGTCGAGTCGCTCACCGCGAGCAGGAAGCCTCGCCGAGTATCCCTCCGGCAGTAGACGCTCCCTAAAACTCTCCAGATCCTTGTCTGAAGTTATCGACTTCTTGAAAGCCGCGTCGGCGAAATTGATGGCGTGAGCTTGTCGGCGAGCATTAGCGTCGTCACCAACCATTTCTGCGAGCTGAGTATGGGAAAAGGGACGAGTGGGAGAAGAGAGGAAGGCGAAGCGAGCCGGAGAGATACTCGCCAGACAGGCCGAGAAATTCGCAGCGGTGTACTTATGTTCTACCTACCCCTCATATTTATAGGCCAAAGGTAAAACGGACCGGGGGGGGGGGGTTCATTCCCGCGACTATCGACCGACGTCACGCGAGGGAAGGGGCAGCACACTAGCGACATCAGACTTCTCTCTCGCGACAAAGCGGGGGCACGACGACGTTCGCCGAGACCTGCACGAGTAAACTCGGGATACCATGGAAACATATAACGTCGCGGCAAAAATAAATGGCGAGATTCATAATCGCTCGTTTTATTTAAATGGTGAATAGTGTTCGTTACAAAATCGCCAAATGGCGAATACAACCAAAAAATAAATCTACGTCCTAGGTGGCCGCTCCGGAGGATGAGGATGTCGCCCGACCCAGCCCATCTCGCGCGCCCTCCGGAAGTGCTCCGTCGCCAGCGCCATCGCGTCGTCGCCAAGCCGCAGCTGCTCCTCCATCCTCGTCAGCCGCCCCACAGAACCCATGCTCGCTCGGATCCCAGCCAACTCGTCCAGGACGAGCTGAAGGCGGTGGTTGTTTAACGCCAGCTGGCGATCATTCTCCTTCATCATGTGAAAGCGAGCCTCGAAGCTCTCCAAGGTGGTCTAGATCTCCTCCACCCTCGCCATGCGCACCTCCAGGGCAGAGATTCGACGATGAGGTTCGCAGATGGCGAGCTGGTCGAACTTACTCTCCAGCTCCATGTAGGCGCGGGCTGCAGCGTGACGATACTCGCTCCCCGACAACCCGATGACGTCAATGAAGGCCGACCCAGGAGTCGCCGGGCGATCTGTCATTTCAAGAAGATATGTCGCGATCAGAAGTCAGCGCCCAAACGAGATCGAAAGTAGCAAGCAATAAAAGGCTCACCGCGGCGAGGAGACCGAGACCGGCGCGGTGGAGAAATGCGACCGGAGGTATCTCGCCTTCCCGACGATGAGCCTCCGGGGTGGTCGGCTGGTCTGCCCTGGCCGCGACCTCCCTGCCCGCGTCCTCCATGATCGGAGTCCCCAACCCGCGGCGGGAAATAGCTCGGTCGCGGCCTATCTGGTTTCTTCGGCGGGGGCGGAGCCTGCGACGAGCTCGCCGGCTGCTGCGAAGTCTTCAACGGAGGAGGCGGGGGATGTCGCTGCAAGGCCACCTTCTGCTGGGCGGGCAAAGGAGGCGGCGGCGGCAAAACGGTGCCCCTCGCCTGTTCGGAAGCCGCGTCCAGAGGCGGCGGCGGCGGTAAGGGATTGCTCGCCGCTGGCAACGACGAATCCGGCACGGAGGAGGCCGGGAGATCCTTGCTCGCCGGGAAATCCTTACTCGCCGGAAGATCATTGCTCGCCGAGAGATCTTTGTCCGCCGGAAGACCCTTACTTGCCGGAGGGGTTCCTTTCGCCAAAGAGGTCCCCGTCATCTTCTTCGCAGCGATATTGATCCGGACCGTATGCTCGGTCCGGAGGGGTTTACCAGCGGCGAGGGCGAGCAGCGGTGCGGAGCTCAGGGGAGCGACGTCCAGTGGCGCGTCAGCATCGCCCGAAGGGGAGTCTGCACAAGAAAGCCGAATCAGCGAAAAGCACGGCGATTAAGGACTGGAAAGGGGGGTCGGAGCGGCGACCTGCTACGGTGACGACCTCTGCTTGGGATATCGTCGACGGCTTGGCGACTTCAGAATTCTTGTCTGGGCTGAGGACGACCGAGTCCGGAACATCGCCGAGACCAAGGTCGTCAAAGAGCTTCTGGGTACTGGCGGAGGGCGCGGGTTCGGCAGTCACCGCCGCAATGGACCCAGATGGCGAAGGCGAATCGACCGCCGAGGAGGCAGGTTGCTTGGGCTTCTTGGTCTTCTTCTTCTTCAGCGGCGGTAAATCGGCCGCGACATCTCCCTCGCGCGGCCTCTTCGGTCTGGCGATGCCGAGGAGGCCAGACAGAGCGGCGAGGCTGTCTTCGAGAAGCTTCGCGTTGGCGTCCGACATCATGGGCGAGTTTCGGGAATCCGTCCCAGCAACCAGCCCCCCCTATTTATAGACTTCGTTGAGTAGTAGTAGTCAGAGCGAGCAGTCAGATACTCGGCATAGCAGCTCGCCGAATAAGTGATGGATGTTTCTTTCAGGGCTCCTACGTCGCCCAAAAAGATCGGGGATTGTGTACAACCCGTATTCGACGAGGGTGGACCCTATCACCACCAGGTCATCAGGAGTCAAGGTCAACAAGGGAAGACAGGGGTCAGGATCAGCGCCCCAGGCCGTGGAGGACTCGTGCGAGTATGGCGAGCTCCCTAGACATACTCGCCCGATAGGCGACTAAGGTCGGATACTCGCCCATCCCGTGCGAGCTCCCCAGGGAAGTCGCCCAATCGCTAGGGTGGGGGTATAAGTAAGACCCCCCCTCTCTTTGGATTTCCCTATAAATAGGACCCCAGGGGTACAAAGGAAAGCACCGAAGATTCTCGGATAGTTACTCGCGAACCCCAGCTCGCGCACTTCCTTCGTATCTAGCTCGGCCATTCTGGTTGAGAAAGGGTTGCTTCTTCCAAGCAACCGGGTACGTGGTGGGACCTTCCTGCCGCAGCGGCCTGGGGTCTTGTTTCTTTAGCTCATCCCTCTCGCATCTGAGGGCCGTCTGACTTCACTGCGAGACCGGTAACCTTAGGTCGCCTAATCCGATTCTGAGGTCGGGATTTTCTTGGCTTCAACACTGCCCTAATTGCTTCTCCTCCTAAACGCGATAAAACGACGCTCACGAGCTGGGTTTCGTCCCCCCGGGTCTTGAGTTATTGAGAAACGCCGTACGGTTCAAAACAAAAGCGGAAAAACAAATGGGTTCGCTGCCTCATTACTGCGTTTTGACCAAACAGAAGTGCTAAACGGGTTACCAAATGGACCCGAAGTTTGCAAAATGGAGTTTTGAAAAAGTTGTTTTGAGTGAAATTTTTTCCTTCTATAATTACCAATCAATACCCAGGCCTAGGTTAAACAAAAAAATAGTGAAATTTAAAACAGTGCAACAATCCTTTTGGAAGACAATAAAAAAATTTAGGAGAAGATCGTCTGCATTATATTAGAAAGTATGCAAAAAATCAATATTACAGGTTCAAAAAAATCGAAGCAGAAGATGCTCTGCATTATGTCAGAAGTTAGCAAGGGCAGCCTAAAAATCCTCATCACAGAAACAAGATTCATGAAAAAAATCATTCATGGAAGCATGTTCAAAAAAATCCTAAAAACCTACCAAAATGAAGCAGGTTCAAAAAAAATAAAAAAAACGCCCAGAAATACTTCATGGAAGAGATCGCGAGGCAATCTTGCGGAAATCAGAAAACACCCTGCATAGAGGGAGTGACATTACCTGGGAGATCGATGGAGCAGGAAGAGGAACTCGCCGAGCAGGAAGAGGATATCCACCGGTGATTTCTCGCCGCCGCAACGGTGGTTTCTCGCCGAGCAGGAACGAATAGGGTTTCAGGAGAGGGAGACTTCTCACGCGGCGCTTGCAGCTGCGATACTTCTGCGGCTGAACGTGGAAAAAAAAGTCGTGGCTAGGGCAATAAGGTAAACGACAGAATTAATTAACCGCCGTTTTGGAAAAAAGCCGCGCCAAACACAGATTCTGTCCAAAACACCAGCGCGTTTCCGCCTCACAGCAGCCTAGAAGCTTAATCAAACGCCACCTAAGAAAAACTATCCCTCCCAACAACACTAAAAATGAATAAACTTTTCTTGTATACAAAATATATAACATTAATTACCATTAATCTTGCCATTTTGAATTCTTGTTCTGGACATGTAATCGACTTGTTATATATTGTCTCACTTTTCTTAATTCTACCGGTCAATGATTTCTAGAGTTTCAGTAGGTTTCATTACTAACTTATTGAATCTTGTTATTAGTAGTGACTGTGCACAAATTGAAAATTGTAGTCTGAGTGACAAACTTAGTGGTGTCATGAACTGAATGTCCTTCGAGAGGAACACATGCTTCTGTTTTTGGAGTTTCATAACTAGAATCAAGGGCCAACGACCCCATGTTTGAAACTCGTATGGTGGGCTGCTGGCCCTGCGTGTCCGATGGTGTGTTTCCACCAAAAGAATGAGGGTGAACACCACTCGCCATTTTTTTGGAGTTAACTGATCTGGTGGTTGATACGACACTCATGAGTTAACGTCCAACTTGCGTACACTAGATTTAAGTTTTTCATGTGTTTTATCTTGCACTTTATCATTAATGACTCTAACATTTTAAATTGATTTGTTTATTTGTGGAACTGTTAATTTTGTGATCTGACTGAAAGTTTTGCTTTATTAACTTCATGGACATCTGGTTCGTAATTTTAGGTTAAACATGATCTAATATATGATTAACATATATATCTTATTTATTTATTGTTGGCCTGCTTGTAACGATAAGAACTTGTATCATCGTATACGTGTTCTAACGTATTTTAATTCATGAAATATCCAAAATAATATGCCAACTGAAAGAAGTCGAATTTCTTACAACATTGTTGCGACGCTCATAAATGCGGCGAGGTGACATGATTCCTCTTTCGATAGTTCTGACCACTTCGAAGTTCTCCAAGTTAGAGATGGAATTCACCTTTCCCAAAGGCTGGGCAAACCTTAATGTAAAACCGATAAAATTCTTAAATTTAGAAACGATTCCCAAGAGGGTATAATCCGATGGCTGAGATCAAATCAATTGAAAAGAAATTCGGAGGCATAGGTCTCACCTCAATTCATAGCCAAAAGTGAAGTTTTCCAAGTTAGAAACCCAAATTTTAGCTCGATACCCTAATAGGGTATCAGTGGGAATTAGTCAAAATGTGACAAATAATCTAATGGGGGGGGGGAATAAACGTAAATGGAAGCGTTACCTCGATCTAACAACGGTTAGATCCAAACTGACGGCTGATTTCTGATCGGGGAGGACCGAGTTCTTCGATTCCTGAAGTCGAGAGCGAGGGAAACTTAGGGTAAATAAAATTGATATCTAATGTTGACTATCTCACCAAGAGGAATGAAAGAAAAGAAGAATGACACTCACCGGAACTGAAAACAGTGGTTCTGAAAACCTTCCTGTCGGTTAGGGTTAGAGAGGACTCCCCCACGACGCTGAAAGGAGGGGGAGGGGGCCGTCAAGGACTGCATAGGAGGGAGGAGAAGCGGTCGATGCAGGCTAGTGCACTAGTTACTACTCCGCTTGCGATTACAGGAGGCGGCGAGAGGATCGAGAGTCGGCACTTGCGGGAGTTATGTCGCTCGGCTGGGAAGAGAGGTGCATGCTATTTAATTGGAGCGGTACGCGAGAGGGGCAGTTATGGTAACCGTGGGTGGGGGATAGTAAAATCCCAAGTTTTTATTCATTTATTTATATATTTATTACCATTTTTCCCAAGACTATGAAGGTTAATATTTATGCTATGCAAACTCGCGCAAAACCTTAAATCGTCGCGACTACTTCGGATTACTAACGATTACATGCCAACATTTCATCAAATGATTTTCGCATATAGAAGAATTATTTAATTTTGCTTGATTCGGCCCAGAAATTTAAATTAACGCGACGTAAAATTTTGGATGTTACATATTCCTCAAAACCACGCGGTTAGGGGAGGAGTGGCGACCCCGCTGGTACACCTAGGACCAAGGAGTACGCTAGGCGTTGTGAGACTAAACCATCCCTTTTAACGAGTCGCGACACACGCTCGAACATCACTGTCCATTCCATGTGGCGCACTCAACACCTACCTATTTTGGTGGGTTTTGCTATCGGTGCAATCATCTTAATCTCTCACCCGATCATCTCCTTTGCCTAAATTGGTTCCGCAGAACTCTCCCGCTGAGCATCGACAATTTGCAGAACCTGAATTATCTCAACCTGAGCTTCAACGCTCTGGCCGGCGCGATTCCCTCGAACTTTACTCGTTGTTCGAATCTCTGGGAGCTTGTCCTGAGCGGCAACCAACTCTCGAACTCGATTCCAGATGGGATCAACTCGTTTTCAAAGCTCGTGCATCTCGATATCTCTAACAACATCATCAACGACAGCATTCCGACGTCGCTTGGGAATCTGTCTCTACTGGAACAAATTTTCGTGGGAAGAAATCAGTTTTGTGGCGGCATTCCGGTGGAGATCGGTCGGCTGGACAAACTGCTCGAGCGATCCCTGGAGCCAACAGTACATTCCCCTCCCCAAAAAATTCAAATTTGAATTCTTTCTATCTCAAAACCTTCTAACAAAAATGTTTGCTTTTGGCCCATTTCCAAAATCCTTGAAGTTTTGGTTTTGGACAAAATCAATTACCTCGATGTAAAACCCATCAAAGGAACACACTCTTAGTAGCTTATCAGCTCAATTCATATTTATATTCTTATCAATATGTTTCTTGGCCAATTTTTTTTTAGCAGATTCTATATACAGATGAGCTAAATTTTTTTTTAGCAGATTCTATATACAGATGAGCTACTTAGCCTTGCTTCCCCATCTATAGTGATCCACACCTCATCGATTTCTTTCTCCCTGACTCTCAAGCTCAAATTCCTTGCACATCCTACAAAATAAGTCACCTCTATGCTGCTTAATCTTAGTCGGTGGTAGGTGTCTAACACATGTTATCGATCATAATTAATGAGACAGGTAATAAATCTCGAAGAAATGATTGAGAAACACCATAAACTTTCTAATTTATTTAAAGCATTAAATATTTTCTAAACTTGGTTATTTCATTTGTTAAGTTTTCTTACAAAACATCAACTCTTTTACAAAGCACCGCGGCTCATTATGTCGTAAAGATTGAGTTACTTGTTTTAAAAGTTAGGAACAAAGTAGTAGTAGAGTACTATTGACAATTTTCATTCTCTTCCTCTCAACCTTATGCATGTACCGCCCACACATCTAAAACTAAAGTAGGCTAGTGAGTCATCTGGACTACCTCTGGCTTTTTCTACGAGAAATACTGGAATTCAATCATAGATTGTAGAGAATCACAAGAGTGAGAAAATAAATGAAAAGATTTATTAATTTCTCAAATTCCTCATATATATATATGAAATTATGAATTCATGTATTTGTACATTTAAATAGGAGAGAGAAAGAGGAGAAGGATCATATCCCAAGATGTGAGACTAAACTATACATAAGATGGGCTGAATAATGGGCCTAAACATGGACATTTTCTTTATATTTTCTTCAACACTCCCCCACAAGCTGTATCATACAAATCATAGGCATTGAGCTTGGACAAAAACTGATAGTACAACAGTCATGGTAGGGCCTTGTGAGAATGTCAGTCACTTGCCCGGTAGCCGGAACATGTTGTAACTAAGGTTTTGAAAACCGGACCGGACATCGAACCGACGTAGGGAAAAGTTCACAGTTGAATCGGTCCAACCAGTTTAACTGGGGTTGAACCGTTATGTTACCCTCACACAATTGTCGGAGGAGCCACCCGTCACCGGGACCACCGGTGTGCGCATATGGAAATCACCTTAATTGATTCGTGTAATTAATTGGTATTAATTAATTAATATTAATTAGTCTTATTTTATATTTATTATTTTGTAAGCCCCCTCCCTATATAAGGAGGAGGTATGAGAGTGTTTCCTCATCTTTGGTTATTAGGGTTTTGGCTCCCGTTTGAGAGAGGGGTCATAGGAGGAACCATCATCCTTGATCTTGGCCGGAGTTAGCTCCGGATTATATCTGTATTCACCGTTTAATGTTGTAGAAAAGTGGTTCAAACCTTGCATATACTTCTTGAATAGAAAAAAACAAGTATGAGTACAAATATATATGAGAGAGGAGAGAAAGATCCAGCTATACAAATAGTGTGAAACTAAACACTAAATCCTACATGGGCCATGTTAACGAGCCAATTAATTATTTTCCCTAGTATTCTCTAACACTTCTCTGCAAGCTGGAGCGTAAAAGTCGTAGACACCAAGCTTGGACAAGAACTTATAGTAAAGAGGTCGTGGTAAGGCCTTGGTGAGGATGTCAGCAACTTGTTGAGCAGTAGGAACATGTGTTAACTCTATCTTCTTCAACTGAACCTTCTCCCGAATGAAATGACAGTCAACTTCAATATGTTTTGTCCGTTCATGGAAGACCGGATTCTTGGCAATGTGTATAGCAGCTTGACTGTCGCAAAATAAAATGGCAGGTGAGGAGAGCTTGACACCTAGATTATCAAGGAGACCCTCAAGCCATGTCAGCTCAGACACAACTGCTCATTGATCGATACTCGGCCTCAGCAGATGAGCGAGTAACCACGGACTTTTTCTTGCTGCGCCATGTAATAAGATGTCCTCCAAAGTAAGTGTAGTATCCACTTGTGGAACGACGGTCATCCAAAGATCCAGCATAATCAATATCAGAGTATGCAATCAGAGATAAGGGAGACGAAGAGGGCTTGTATACAAGCCCTTGTCCAGGAGCAGTCTTCAAGTATCGAAGAATACGCTCGACTGGCTGAAGATGAGAGATATGTAGCTCATGCATTAATCGACTGACAACTCCAACAACAAATGATATATCAGGTCTAGTAATAGTGAGATAAATCAGCTTTCCCACAAGACGACGATAATACTCTGGATTCGGAAGGAGCACATCAGAGTCCGAGGCATGAGCACAAAGCTTGTGATTGATATCCATGGAAGTGTCAGGCTTGCATCCAGAATAGTCTGCATCATGAAGTAAGTCAAGACAGTACTTTCTCTGAGATAACACAAGCCCATCAGGTCTCCGAGCCACTTCAAGACCAAGAAAATATCGAAGGCTTCCCTGGTCCTTTGTTTGAAACACAGTTGTCAGATATTGTTTGATCATCTGTATTCTTGAAAGATCGTCTTCTGTAATCAGAATATCATCCACATATACCAAAAGAATCACTATGCATGTTGGACGATGACGAGTGAACAGAGAGAAGTCGGTCGAATTCCGAGTGAACCCAACAACACTAACGGTCTTACTGAATTTATCAAACCATGCCCGAGGAGACTATTTGAGACCACAAAGACACTTCTTCAGACAACAGACAAGCGACTCCCTCGTGGTCTCAAACCCGGGAGGTTGTTGTATATAAACGGTCTCCTGTAAATCATCATTAAGAAAAACATTTTTGACATCCAGTTGGTGCAATGGCCAGTGGCAGTGAACAACGAGGGAGATCAACACACGAACAATATTGAATTTAGCGACTGGAGAAAAAGTCTCATCATAATTCAGACCTTGTTGATTGAAACCGCGAGCTACTAGACGAACTATCAAACTGTGAACCGTCCCATCCGGATCCTGTTTGACGACAAACACCCGCTTACATCCCACACAAGTTTGTCCAGGAGGAAGCGGGACTAGATCCCAAGTGTGGTTTGCCCAAAGAGCAGACATTTCCTCGTCCATATCCACCCGCCATCTGGGATGTTGGAGATCCTCCTGCACAAAATTAGAAGTGGTAATAAAGTATAAAGAAAGAGCACTTTGTTGGAGTTCTAAAGAGAGGCGGTGTAAAGAAACATAGTTCGCCATCGGGTGAGCAGTGGAACTGTTGTCGGATCCGCAGGCTGCAATACATCATTAGAGGAGGGCATCTCCCGTAAGGTAGTAGACGAAGAAGGACGTCGATTATACACACGGATGATAGGTGGTTTAGGTGGGATTGATGTGGGAAGGAGGGGTGGGTTTGGTGTTATTGGCGTGGGAATGAGAGGTGGAAGGTTTGAATGAACATGGATAGCAGGTCACGAAAGAGGTATTGGAAGTGGAGACTCAGCTGATTGAGAATAATATGGCTGATCTTCAAGAAAGATGACATCAACAGAAGTAACAACCTTGCGATCCTTGGGAGAAAATCAAACGTAGCCCTTCTGAGTCCGAGAGTAACCCACAAACATATATTTAGTGGCACGGGAAGCAAGTTTGTCAGTGGACGAGCCAAGAAGATGAACAAAACACACACAGCCAAACACGCGAGGGGTGATGGAAAACAGAGGTTTGAAAGGGAAAAAATGATTGAAGGGAACTGCAAAATTGAGAATAGAGGAAGACATGCGGTTAATAAGGTGCAGGCGGTAAAAATCGCAAAATTCCAATACTGTTTAGGAACATTCATTTGAACCATAAGAGAGCGGGTGACCTCAAGAAGGTGACGATTCTTGCATTCAACAATGCCATTTTGTTGGGGGGGGGGGTATAGACACACGAGGTTTGATGGATGATCCCAAACTCAGCACCTAGGTGTGCAAAGGTATGACTAGTGTATTCACGGGCATTATCGGTGCAAAGAGTTTTAATTGTAGTGGAAAACTGGTTTCGAGTTTCAACGAAAAAGGTATGGAATACACCAGACAATTCAGAGCGGTCACGAAGGAGATATAGTCAGGTCACTCGAGAGTAGTCATCTATAAATGTGATAAAGTAACGATCTCCAAAAATACTAGCAATTTTGTAGGGCCCCCAAATATCTGAGTGTACTGAATCAAAAGGAGCAGAACTCCGAGTAGTATATGGTGAGAACGTAGACTGATGGTGTTTCCCATAGATACAGGACTCACACGTGAACTCTTGGAGGGATACTTCAGGGAGAGATTTTTTGAGTATGTTCACAGGAGCGTGACCAAGACGCCGATGTCAATCAACAGAGCTAATAGAGGACAACATCGTTGGAGGAGGGGGGTCAAGGATATAGATACCATTCGACATATGCCCTTTTACGATGATAGACTGCGTCTTGCGATCCTGCACAACACACGAGTTGGAAGAAAAAATTACATCACAATCAAGATCAGTAGTGAGATGAGCAATAGAGAGAAGGTTGAAAGGAGAGCCCGAAACATGAAGGGCAGAGCGAAGAGTGATAGAGGGAGTAATGTGAATGTCTGCCGCGCCAGAAACGGGAATGGTATCCCCACTAGCAACAATGATGAACTTGGGATGCACAGAGTCCAAATATTGTGGTGGTTTCCGTGAGGTAATGTGGTTTTACCAAAGTAGTTAAGGAATGTCAAATATAAGCATGCAAAAAATAGAGAATATAATCATCAAAAAAATTAAATAATAACCACAAAATATCATTTTTGTATATTGGTATGGTCCTTCACTGAGTACGGCTATAATTGGACGGCGCTGCCATCGGACGACTGATATATATATTGTTGTATAGATAATAAATATTGTTGCGGTTCGCTCAATGCCCCCGATAGACCGGTTCCAAATCAGTCCGTCTTAGCCCCGGACGATTGAGTACGCACACAGTCACAATAGAAATAGAGAAAATGTACACACACAACTTTGACGTGGAAAACCCCGGAAAGGAGAAAAAACCACGTGGTCGGGTCTGTGCCAGCCAAACTCCACTATCTTTCTCTGTTACAGCGCTCTTGTAAAGAGAAAGCGAGGGCGACAGGCCGCGCCTCGTTACAAATACTGGGGAGTTGAGAGAGCTCTCCTTGGGTGACAGACCACCGCTTAGGAGTCCGTGCACTTTGACGTGTGTCTTTCTTGAGCGCTTGCTCTTCTGGCTCGCGCGCCGCAGGATGCTTGCGCTCTATGCCTCGGACTGAGGAGGGTTGCCTTCACTGGCACTTCGCTTCCTTCCTTCTCTGGGCGGCGTTCGCGGGAGAACCTGCCAAGTTAGTTAGTGAAAGAGGAGAGGAGGAGACGAGTAGAGAGAGAAGCTCTGGGGAAAAGT
Source organism: Platanthera zijinensis (assembly GCA_039513925.1). Lineage (NCBI taxonomy): Eukaryota > Viridiplantae > Streptophyta > Magnoliopsida > Asparagales > Orchidaceae > Platanthera > Platanthera zijinensis. The sequence goes on along the minus strand of CM077096.1, from coordinate 10,007,650 downwards.
AGGAACGAAGAGAGAGAAAGCGAAGGAGAGAATGAAGCCGGATCCCCTGGAATGAACTATCAGGGGTGCTTATATAGGGTTTCCGAGGTGGTTACGGTGGTTACTCGCAGATCGGAGGGCCACGATCACTTGTGGCGATCGGAGGGCCGTGATGGCCCGCCATGATCGGACGGTGGAGAAAAGGCCGACCCACGGCGGTGGTCGGAGGAGGCGCGCCGGCCGATGGCCGCCCGAGGGAGGAGGCGGGCGGCCGCGAGGAGGCGGGCGGCCACGGCTGATCGGCCGCGGCGGCCGGCCGCCGCAAGGAGGCGGTCGGCCGAGCCCGCCGGCCGCCGCAAGGAGGCGGTCGACCGAGCCCGCCGGCCGCCGCAAGGAGGCGGTCCGCCGAGCCCGCCGGCCGGCCGCCGGCCGCAAGGGGGCGGCCGGCCCGCAAGGAGGCGGCCGGCCGAGGCTGCCGGCCACGAAGGGGCGGCCGGCCCCGAACGGCCGGCCGCAAGGAGGCGGCCGGCCCCGTGCGGCCGACCGCGGCCGCCGGCCGCATGGGGGCGGCCGATCGCTAAGGGGGGCGGCCGGCCATGGGAGGCCGGCCGCCGCTCGCCCGTAAAGATGGTGGCGGCGCGGGTGCGATTTGGTGCGGGGGAGTTACGATTTGGTGCGGGGGAGTTACGATCCGGTGCACGGGAGTTACGATCCGGTGCGCGGGAGTTACGATCCGGTGCACGGGAGTTACGATCCGGTGCGCGGGAGTTACGATCCGGTGCGCGGGAGTTACGATCCGGTGCGCGGGAGTTACGATCCGGTGCGCGGGAGTTACGATCCGGTGCGCGGGAGTTTTCATAATTACTTATAAATTAAGGGGTACCCATCAAATATATATTATTAATATTATAAACAATAATAATAATAAATATATATTTTAAAGAATAATAATAAGAAACAGATCGCGGTTTAGTTATACTTTGGTCTGGTTCAGGTCGGGTCTAAAAATTCAGAAATTGCTTGAGATATTTATGTTGCGGTTCCGGTTCCGGTTCCGATCCGAATAATAAATGAAGGAATCATCTGGACCATTGTTGTTTACGGTTCCAAAATTCATACCGGAACCTGAATAGTTTGCGAACGGTTTGGTCCAGTTCTTTGCGATTCCAGTTTGGTTTACGGTTTTCGGTTTTAAGTGACAGCTCTAGCTGCGATGAAGCGAGCATCAACAAAAATGAATGAAGTCAGTAGAAGATGTTCCATTCCAACTGCATATGTCGTCGAACAGAAACAAATGCGGACGAATGAAAGATGCATGACGAATCGTAGGCGGAAGCAAGTAAAAAGTATTGTGTTACGGTGCCTCCTCCGCTCATTGTATTCTACGATACTCATCAAGTATGGAATAAGTATATATAGTACATCCAACGTAGAGCTGTTCCCTAGGTAGACTTGCCACCAACAAGTTACTAATGAATCGGTCCTGACACGTGCAAACATACAATATACAAAATATTCAACAATCTTCTCATATATTTATCATTGACCAAACTTCATTTTAAGTGGTTTGTGCAATGTTCAAACAAACATGAATCATTCAACATGTTGCATAGAATTTTAGACTACAAAATTTTATGCATGTATAAGAATAAAAGGTAATCTATATCAGCATCACACAATGCCTATAATTAAACTGTAGCACAGAGTTCCAACACAACCTAGTATCTAATAGTAACTAAAACACAAACAGTCCAAAGGCAAAAACATATAAAACAGGGAACACTGCAACTCTAAACAGAGGTATAAAAATAGATCATAGAAGAAATAACACTCAAAACTGTCATCGTTCTCAGATATGCAGTAGATCATCCTCAAATGATGCTTCATCATCACCATCTCATGTAAAATTTTCATATAGAGTTTCATATAAGAATAAATTCAGACATTTGAATTATACATGTATCTAGTTATACTGTAAGAATTTAGTACTAAATGATTAATAACGGAGAACATCTACTAAGAGTATTATATGCTATGAAGCACGAATACTTCCCTGAAGGCAACATACCCGTACCAGATACCTATCCGGTACCGGTACGTACCAGATACTTGACGGATATACTTTTGTGGACACACTTGGACTTAGCACATCATTCTGCATATTATGATAGAAGTCTGTTTTTCTAGAGTAAACAAAAGTTGGTATCTGTACCGAGTGGTATCTGTTATATGCTAGGAAGCGTTGGTACGTCCAATTAAGTTGTGTATCTGTACCGAGTATGTTTTTGGTACTGGTATGTTTCTGTTACAACTACGTGTATTGAACGTGTTGATACAACATAAGTTATTAACAGAACAGCTAACTTGTCTCTAGACTAACTAGAGATTGAAGATGTTGATCTCCAACAATGAAATTGATCTCCAACAATAATGAAGAAGAAAAAAAGACTAATGAGTAGACTTAAGTTTAATTTTATCTCTTTTGGTTAACATATAAGATGTTAAATTTTGTAATATTTATGAATGCTTAATGTTTGAAAACTTCGTGTAAAGTTGCATTGATTTGTAGACTTGTACTTCAAGTTATGATTTATGTTTCAATATTTTGAGAACTATTTATTGCACTTGTGATATATATATAATATTTGTTATAACGTATCATGACGTACCCGCATCCATGTTTTTAAAATTTTTGTGTACCGCCGTACCGGGTACGTATCGTACCCGATACCCGTATCCGTACCGGTGCTTCTTAGATTATATGTTTTAATTCAAAATCCATCATCTGTTTTAAAAGAGACGATATTACAGACTTCTAGACAAAGCAACTATATCTGTGTTTCAATTTGGAATGTCGCGGTCATTGTTCTCCTAAAATTAAAAAAGATATCATCAGAATTTGAAATGGTACTATTTAGCAAAAGAAGAATCAAACCAAGTTAGATTATGTTGTCAGAATTGGAGTAACATTTTATTCCAAGGTAAGGGAAAAGAATCTAGGTAAAGTTATAAACATCAAAATTTTGGAATGAAACAATTCACCAGATTAATGATCGTCAACCACGAACATCAGCGAAACACAATATGCTTATTAAGTGATTAAGGAAAATCAGAAATATCAAAACATTAAACTAAGATTGATCTAAATCATCTTTAGTCCAATTTCTCCCATTATTTTGATTAATCAATCTTTAAACATTCTTTTCATCAGAGAATCAACTAAGTTATCCTTCGAGCTCACATCAATCAAAATGATAACTCTATTTTTTTTCAGATAATTCAACAAATCATGGACATGTCTTCTCTTTGTGTTATAGAGAACATTCTTAACGACCTGAATTGCTTCCTGATTATCACTATACAAGCCCGAAGAGTTTACTTGTAGTCTAGATAAGCGAATATCTAAAATCGAATTTCTGATTCAGTTTGTTGTTCGCTATCCAAATGTAAGACAAATAATTCTATTTTTATAGACGACAAAGCTCCACCCAAGGTGAATATATATCTACTGATAGACTCGATGTTTCCAAATTCTGAACACCAGTAGACATAAAAAAATCCATCCACTGTAGGAGGGTGCTTCATATTGTATAGAGCATGATCTTTTGTACATTTTAGGTATTTCATCAGCCTATCAATGACATCTCAGTGCTCATCACCAATTGAGCTGAGGACCAGTTTAGAGCTCTCTTATCTAGGAGGTCTGGGGTTCAAGCCCAGCCTCAACAAGCTGCCATTGGAATTAGCAGTTGTGGCCAATCAGATCAGTGAAGTTGGGTTGAGGTCACTGGGCTGCATACCTGTAGCACACCCACAATAGACTAGGGTGTTACATAAAAAGTACACTTTTTTATGTAACGTGTACTTTTTATGTAACGCCTTGATTTATTGTGGGTGCGTTACAGGTCTGCAGCCTAGTGACCCCAACCCGCCTCCAAAAATTTGATTGGTCGCAGCCTCTAATTCCAATGGTGGGTTGTTGCACTTTTTATGTAACACCCCGGTCTACTGTGGGCGTGCCACAAGTCTGCTGCCCAGTGACCCACCTCCACTGATTTGATTGGCCACAACCTCTAATTCCAATGATGGGTTGTTGAGGCTGGGGCTTGAACCCCAGGCCACTTAGAAAAAAGGGCTTTAAACCGGTCCTCATCAAATCCGTCATTGGTGATGAGGACTAGTTTAGAGCTCCCTTATCTAGGAGGTTTGGGGTTCAAGCCCAGCTTCAACAACCCGCCATTGGATTTAGCAGTTGCGGCCAATCAGATCCGTGAGGATGGGTTGGGTTCACTGCTTTGTAGGTCTATAGCGTACCCACAGTAGACCGGAGCGTTACAAGAGATGGCTTGGTGCGGTTGTTGGAGGAAGTAGAAGGGGCTAGACTATTGTTGGCGGGTTGTATGTGTGTTGGAAGGTGGCTTTAGGAGGGCGAGAGGCGGCAGTCTGGTGGGGTCAGGTCGTCGGAGGTAGTTGGAGGTTCTGGCAAGATAGCCGGAGGCACACATGGGCCGAGGAGAAAGCACTGGTGGTTGTGAAGAGGGGCTGCAGGCAGTTCCACACGACAGATGAGTCAGAGGCACTATATTAGGGAAGTCGTGGATAGTTGGGGCTGGGGAAGACCGGAAGGTGTCGTTTGCTTGAGGCTAGAGTTGCAGAGAGAAGCCGGGAAATAAGGAGGCGTCACAGCTTCGGTGGGCGTCGACTTACACAATGACCGAGCAATTTATTTTCTGTAACCGCAATTCTCGATCCCTTCTCAAGACTTAACAACTGACTGTATACAAAGGAGGTGGAAGATTTAGGTTAAATCTTCTGACAACCACAATCGCTAATCAGAAATCTTATCCTAAATCTCAAAATACACATCTGAAAAATATATAATATTTACTTGTAAATATAGAAAACTGAGCTAGTCACAATTACGGTCTCTGATTGTCCATCCGATGATCCATAATGTCGATAATGAAAATCACCCTAATATGGCGCAATTGATCTCTTTCAGTTTTTAGTTGGGGCTATTTTGCGCTATATCGGGCTTGTGTTACCCTATACTTCAGCGACAAAGAGGAATAATGTGTTTTTTAAAATTGGAAGTGTTATCTCGACAAGCTTTTTTGCAATGTTTTCTAGGGTTTGTTAAAGCATTTATAGTTGCTTCAACTTGTGGTTGTCTACCCTACAGGTTCTAATTGGTTCCAGGACCCCACAAATTGCAGATATTTGTCTTATGTACTCCATTTTTCCTCTTCCTATTCTTCACCGTTTGCTCATAACTTCTGCTGATTATCCCTTTTTCTTATTTCATCATCTTATGAGCTTTGGAAGTTATTGTATCTTAATTGCAAGAGTTTGCAATGGACCTGAATATTTTCTTGCTCCTATTCTCCAGCTCCTCCACTAAAGTTAGTAGATCTACCTGGATTGGACCAGCGTGCAATGGATGAGTCTGTGGTGAGTAGATTCTATTCCCTTTTATTTTGGAAAAAAGTATTTATTGAATTTGTGTATATTTGTATCTATAATGATGCATGCACTACTGCTTTTAAATTTGGAACAAAAAATTACTCTGATTATTCGGCTCAGCCATTACTTTCTCAAAAAGCTTGATTCTTATTTATAGTTGCAGCTTTGATCCATGTTATATTTGCAGTATATGCGACCCATTGGTTGAATTTTTTGGTGTCTTCATAAGGAATTTACATACCTTTTTGGTTTTTGTATTGCTTCTTTGGTGCTTGGCTATAAATGTTTCTAGGTCACCGATTATGCAGCACGGAATGATGCAATTATATTGGTGATCATTCCGGCAGCCCAGGCACCTGAAATTTCTTCATCTCGAGCTCTCAGACTGGCTAAGGAATTTGATGCAGAAGGTTTCTATTAGTTTTCTATTTCCTATTTATACCCACTGTTTGGCTTGAATATTTTACGTCTTGATTTATTTCCCCTGTTGATGTTCCTGACAGCAACCAGAACAGTTGGCGTTATTAGTAAGATTGACCAAGCTGCTGGAGATCAGAAAGCTCTTTCGGCTGCCCAGGCCCTTCTACTTGGTCAGGGTCCTCCAAAAGCGTCTGATATTCCATGGGTTGCTCTGATTGGGCAGTCTGTTTCTATTGCTTCGGCACAGGCTGGATCTCTAGGCTCTGAAAACTCGCTTGAAGTATCTTGGCAAGCCGAGACTGAAAGTTTAAAATCTATATTGACTGGTGTTCCACAAAGCAAACTTGGGAGAGTATCTTTGATGGATACACTTGCAAAACAGATACGCAGTCGAATGAAGCTTAGGCTTCCTAATCTGCTTTCAGGGTACATCTTACTTGCCCCTTCCTCTGTATTTCTCCTGGAACATTATTACAAGAAATTCAGTTGTGTCTAATATACAAAGGATACCTCGTTCACCAGATTATACAGTTGTTTGTCTTCATTGTGTACATTTGTTTTGTGATAAGTTCTACAGAGTTTTTAATTTTTGTGCAATGCTGTAAATTCTCAACCATGATACAATTGAGAGTTCGAAATATTTATTCCTCAAAAATCTACCAAACATCATATTATACCTCTATTAATACACAAGGAGAGACCTTATGATGGGGATCCATCATTGCATGCATCAGGAGGGGTTCGCCGCATGGCGGGACCCATGTTTGTGTACTTGCGCAGGGGGACTTGATCGGATCACCGATCCGACTCCGCAGATGTGTCCGGATCTGCGTCGCGATTCGATTTCATATATTATTTTATTAATTTTGCATTTATTTTAATGTATTTGGGTAGCCCCACCTCCGGCCAATCATAGCAGTCGATGGTGTGATGTCCTAGTTTTCCCTTTATTATAAATAGAGTGTTAGGGGGCTGTTTGAGGGCATTGCAAAATTTGGAGATTACAATTCCTAGATCCCGCGATGCTCCCACGGTGCTGACTCCGTGGAACCCTAGGTGACGACTCCTAGGTGTGTATCTTCCTCCCCAAGGTATTACCAAACCCTGGACACATTTTCCCCTCATCCAACCCATCTACCGCCACCCAAATTCCTCCCAAACAGCTGACTGTTGTTGTTTTCGCCTTCCCCTACATCAGCCGACTCACCCTCCACCCTCAACCACTGTTGCCTCCCCTTTTCCCCTCCCAGCATCCGCACCAAGGCCACAACCACCCAACTACCATCGCCGCCTGCTCCTTCCCCCCTGAAGCCGCCGCCGCTTCCTTGTTTTCCCCCTCCCAGCATCCGCCCCTATGCCCACAGCAACTCCACCTTGCCGCCGCTTTCCCCCATCCCGTGGTAGCACTTCCAACAACCCTCCCTACTAGATCTATCCAGATCTGGACATTTCAGCCCAGATCCAGCCCTCCTCACTTACCCGACCCGCCTCCCATAGTCCGGATTCGCTCCAAACCGTCGGATCCACCCTCCCGTCGCCCGGATCCACCTCCACATAGTCGGATCTACTTGTTTCCGGCCCGATCCCACTCCCCGCCGCCAAATCCAGCCGTCTACACTGCCACCCCGCCTCTGGTTCCACATTGGATCGCCGTCAACACGCTTCCGTCTCCGAAATCTCCATTGTCTTGGACAACCCACTATTTGGTGAGTCCCTTGTTGTATTGGACGATTGTTTTTCAGCATTTTATTATTGGATTGAATATCATATTTGCTTGGATATATAGCCTGTGGATAGATCGTCTCGGGTCGCTTGTGATTTGCAGGTGCAACTCCTTCGCTACGTGCTTTGTCTTGCCCTCCGAGCGGAGGAAAGCCATTAAACGATTACTTACTCGATGCTTATTTTTTTGCTTTTAAATATTGTTGCATGGGTTCATTATTACTCTTGCTCGTATTAATTTGTCGCCGTCACCGACGGTATCATTGCATATTGACTAGGGTTAGTGTGTATAGTTCTCATTTTCATTCCTAGGGGTCTTGGTTTTGTGCACCCTTAGCCTACCCTACATCACCTTAGACCATCAATAGAGGTTTGAGACTAAAGAGAAGTAAGAAAAATAATAAAATTGTTGGGGCTTTCTTATGGGCCTGTACATTGGACTTTGTAAATAACTAATCAACACTCAAGAAGAGAGTAAATATCTATCATTATCAGCTTAGAGATATTATCAATTAATGTATCGTAGTTCAGTTTTTAGTAAAGATATCCGCCAGAATAGTGTGCAAATATTGCCTTTCTCCATGTGATTCTTGATGAAGTGCTTGTTAATCTCAACATGTTTTGTTTTATCATGTTGACTAGGATTATGTGCATTATTGATAGTTGATTTATTACCACAATAGTGACAAATGATTTTCCCATCATGTAACCCCAGATCCCATGTACAAACTGGAGTCATAGTCACTCGTATATCCCTTATGACACTGCTCTGTACTCTACTTTTGCATTTGATCTTGCTACCACATTTTATTTCTCACTTCTCCAGGTTACTAGCCCTAACAAAGGAACAATATCGATAGTGGATTTCCTGTCATCTTTGTTTCCATCCAGATAAACTTGTGTATAATTCAATATTCACATGCTTGCTCTAGGAATATAGAATTCCTCGCTCGAGAGACTTCTCTAGGTACCTAAACACTCATAGAGCAATCTTTTGATGTCTTAATTTGGGAGAATGCATGCACCTACTCAGGATCACCACTACATATGTGATAGTTGGATGAGTGTTTGAGGTAGATAAACTTCCCACTAATCTTTGGTAGTTTGAGGATTTTACTTTCTCTTCATTCTTGTATTCATCAATTTTACAATATTTTTCTATAAGGGTATATGCTGGTGCGCAATCGAGCATCCTCATTTCTTCTAGGAGATCCAAGATATATTTTCTCTGAGAAATGAAGATTCCTGGCCCGACCTAACCAAGCTTTTGGTAGGGGTGTGCATAAAAACCGGGCCCGGTGGGCCGGCCCGGTAAAAGCCCGGCTAGGCCCGGGCCCGGGCTAGTCCTGCCCCGGGCCCAGGTCGGGCTATGGGGCCTAACAGGGCCCCATATTTGAGCATTTGCCCGGCCCAGGTCAGGCCGGGCAAAGCCCGGTTTCTAGGCCCGGGCAAAGCCCGGGCCCGGCTCCTACGCGCCTTTTAAAACTGCGTCTTTTAGGGGCATTTTCAAAAGAAGTGTTCAACATGAAAGTTGTAGATATCGACGATATCTACAACTTTCATGTTGAACACTTTTTGATTTGAAGCCGTTTAGGCCCCCGATTTGACCCCCGAAAAAAAATCACGCGGAACATTTGAAATGTTTCGTGTGATTTTTTTTCGGGGGTCAAATCGGGAGCCTAAATGGCTTCAAATCAAAAAGTGTTCAACATGAAAGTTGTAGATATCGTCGATATCTACAACTTTCATGTTGAACACTTCTCCCGAAAATGCTCCTAGAAGACGCAGTTCAAAAAAGCGCGTATTTCTTTTTTTTAATTTTTTTTTTTATAAAAACAGGGCCCGGGCTAAGTCTGGGCCCGACCCGGCCCTGGGGGCCTTAGCAGGCCCCCTCCCGGAGCCAGAAGCCCGGCCCGGCCCGGCCCGGCTGCAATCAGGGCCCGGGCCCGGTTCGGGAAAGCCCGGGCCTGGGAGGCCCGGTTTAGGCCCGGGCCCGGGGGGCTTTTTGAACACGACTAGCTTTTGGGGACTGGCGGACTGCTTCAAATCATAAAGATATTTTTTGAGTTTGTAGACTTCTCCTTCTGAGCCTTTCTTTAAAAAACCAAATGGAAATTTCATGTATACTTCCTCTTCGAGATCTCCATGTAAAAAGATATGTTTCATGCCTAGTTGTTGCAGTTCTCATCTTAGGCATGCATTGTGTTATAAGACCTAAATGCACAGAGGTGAGTCAAACATGCTTAGACATAACACAAATATCACATGATAAGCTTTTAATAAACGACAAGAAAGCCAAAAACAGTTTGTAAAGATAAATGGAAGAAGGATGTCCAAGACGAAGATGCCATCGTCGGACATCTGCAGCAGTAATAGAAGTCGATGTGAAAGCACAAGATGGTAGTTGGATATCTAGGTAGTACAAGACACCATGGTTCCTACCACTGCCAATTCTCCGCTTCGTACCCCAATTCCTTTAAAAACACGAGTCGAGAAAGAATTTCACAGAGCAGCTAAGAGATCTAGTAATGTTGCTGATAAAAAGTAAATTGCGAGGAAACAAGGGAACATGAAGAACATAGGCAAAAAAAATAGAAGGTGAGCACGAGATATGTCATTTGCCCGCATTGGAGGATAAGGTGTCATTAGCAGAGAACCTTATCCTTGTCAGATAAAGATGTATAGGAGACAAAACCTGAGGAAAATCCAGTCATATGATAGGTGGCGCCTGAATCAATGATCTAAGCAGAGGAAGCGGTGGTGGCAGTGTGCGCACTGGGAGATGTCTCATTAGCAAATGAGGTGGAGGCACTGGAAGCAAAGTCGGGCTGGAAATGAAGAAGGTGACGAAGAACATCAAATTCTTGAGCAGTGAACTGTCCAGAAGGAGGATATGTATGAGCATCATAGACTTCGGTAGCATACTCAACATCAACCACTCGAGAACCCCCTGTCGAGTCCCTCCGCGGCTGGGACCCCGACCACAACCACAACCACTGCCAGTAGGAGCAAGATGAGGGTGAAATTTGAAGCACGCCTCATGAATGTGTCTTTTCGCCCACAATAATATCAGGTAGGAACAGCAGTGCTGGTGGGACTACGACCTACACTAGCTAAGGCCGAGCGATCTGGAGGGACAATCAAGCTGAGAGACTTCCGGGAGTCATCATCTCCAAGAACGATGCTAAAAGCTTCCCTAAGGGAGTGGGGACTGGTGGAGAATGAGTTTGGACAGTATCTGACTTATTCAGACCCATCAAGAAAACATGTAGGCGAAAACAGTCTTCCTTTTGCTATAACCTAACCACATCAATGGTGTAAACATGATTAAACTGCTCGGAATAATCCAATTCCTAATAAAGCTGCTCAAACTCAGAAAAATAAGAAGCAACAGTCATAGAGTCCCGTCGCAACTCCAAAATGTGGCGAGTAAGCTCATAGATCTGAGTAGAACTACCGATCTGGGAGTACGTTTCCCTTGCCCGAGTCTATATCTCTGAAGAAGAATCCATCAACATGTAGTTACGATAAATCTTGGGAGACATAGAATGAAGGATTTAGGAGACGGCGAGGGAATTGTCCGAGTCCCATCGTTTCCAAGCGGGATCGTCTTTAAGAGGTTTTTGGACATTCCCGCCTATGTATCCGTACAACTGGTGGTTGCGTTTCACATGCAAAGCAACACGAGATCATGCAAGGTAGTTTGTAACATTGAGAGGCACATTGGTGATCTTCAAAGAGCCAGAGTTGCCATGAGCCTGTGGCGGGTCACTCATTTGTGGCATCATCACACTCGGCAAAGTGACTGAAGAATCCCCCATGACAATACCAAGGAATCAACACCCAAGAGTGATCCTAGCTGCAAAAATTACACCCGTTGACGGGATCACTGTAGAAGGAACCGATGATGGCGAGAGAAGGAAGGGGCTGCTCGATCTCATCGAAGAAGGATGCTGGTGAAAAAAGACAGTCGAGCAACATCAGGCATCGAGCATCGAAGAATGGGAGCAACTCCCGCTGCTGTCGACGAGAAAGGAGGAAAGATGAAAGATCGGCTGCAGTCGACGGGAGAAGCTCCAACTGCTGAAAGATCGGCTGGAGATGTCGTCGACGCCAGGAGTTGTCGCCTAAAGTAAAGAAGGTCGCTCCCTTGGAAAGACGACGTTGGGAGAAGTATCGACGACAGAACAACGACACAACATCATCGGCGGCAGAGAATCAGCAGTGGTGACTGGAACGAGACTAGGATGACAAAAAAATGGCAGCATCACGAGAGAACAACGGCGACATCCTCCTCAACAACCGACGACGATGTCGTTACCGCCAGACAACCAGATGAGCGGGTTGAGCACCTACGAGCCGATCAAAACAACCGACTGAGAGATCGGGACGAACAACAGAGAGCGCAAGCGCGTGAGACGAAAGAGCGTGAAGGGAGCGAGCTAAGCGAGACGGGGGCGAGCTAAGCGAGACGGGGGCGAGCTAAGAGAGACGGGGGCGAGCTAAGCGAGATGGGGGCGAGATAAGCGAGACGGGGGCGAGCTATGCGAGACGGGAGCAACCTAAGCGAGACGGGAGCGAGCACGGCTAGGGTTTTCTATTCCCCCTGTTACCAAGTTGAAATGAGAAAATGATATTGGAATTAATTATCAAAGCCCACAGCTCTTACATATATATGAGTAGGGCATAAAACACAGACCAAATTACCCTACAGTGAGATAATGGAATAAGAAAGACTTGAGTAAATACAACTTTTAAAACTTCAAGCTTGTAGTGTCAGTGCATTGTTGTAGGGTTTGCTTTGAATCAAGAAAGTCTAAGCAAACCTTTGAGATGAAATATAAGCAACCTTTGAAGCCAAACAATGCAGCCTTTGGAGTAAAATAGTAATCTCTAAAACTAATCTTAAGTAAACTTTGAATTGAAATACAAGCAAGCTTTGGACCTTCTTTCTTGTAAGCATTGCTGCTATTTGTACTTGTGAGAATTGAAAACTTGTACAAGTGGATCTGTATATCAGAGGTCTGCAACAATTAACGAAATCAGTTCTGTAATTCTAGTTGTGTTGGTTCATTAAAAAGAAGTATTAAAGTTTTTTTTTCTTGCTGGCTATTTTGGATCCACTTTCTATAAACATCAGGTACTTTGTGGTGAGAGTGATGCGGAACATCTCTATACATTGGAGCACGTGATTCGGGATTGATTCACGACATATTTGCTACCTACACTATTCAGTACTTCCAAACAGACGATCTCAGTCCATAGTCACGTTCAAAGCGACATTTTATTGCTTCTATGTATTTTTATTTTTATTTTGCTATTTTATTTTGCGAGACCCGACAACTATTATGAAAGGGCGATTTTAGCCGTTTAAAATAATTGCCCTACTCATGTTTTCTTATAAATTTGAGGTTCATTGCAGAATTTGGAGAATTTCTTCTTGGAGTCGGACAGTTTACTAGATAAGTTTCTTTGTGTTTTTCCATTGTATCCTTCCATTTCCAGCCACCCACTCTTGATCCATCCAACCGAATCCCTGTTTTCAGATCTCTGCAGCCACCGAACAGCTATCCAGCCCCATTGTCTCGATGCTGACCTCCTAGCCACCTAATCTGTCCTGGCCGAGAACTTCCTGGCCTCCTCCAGGCGCAACGACCCTTCCCAACCCTCTAAACAGCCATCAATACTGTTTCAAACCTCCAACTCCCTGAGGCCATCTGGAGGACCCATCCAAACTGCTCCCTATTCCCCTACACACAGTCGCCCTCCTGGATCATCTTTTCGAGAAACCTGCGTCTGCAATTCCAGCAGCCGTCAGTCCTATTTCCCCTTTTCTAGTACTCTCCAGTCTCTCGGTTCCTCCAACTCCCTCCCCCTTACATCCCCCAGCCTCCATATTCCTCCCTAGGCCTTTTTCTGGCCATATCCTTCCCCTTCACTACAATACAGCCCTAGCCAAGCCTCGAAACAACACCCCATCCCATCCACCAAGCAGTGACCTTTTCTCACCGGCAACCACCGGACACCTACTATTACCTCTCCGAACAGCCATCACTTCTCTGATGATCACCGAGTCTGTCTCTTTGCCTACGGACCCAACCTTGTGAGTTCCTATTTTGTGTTTTGTCGTTCATCATTGAAGTATGGCTGCGGGCTACATTTATATGTTTATGGGCATTTGTTCATTAAAGAACTTTGTTTCCGTTGATTAATCTTGATTTGTTGAGCCAATTCCAGTTGCACAGTTAATTATCAGCACTCCAATTAGAGGCGGATCTAATCTAATTTCTTGTAGAGTGTTACCAAATGTAAAATTTATTTTCAAGTCTAGTAAAAGAGGGGTCCTCCTCTATATATAGAGGAGGATTACATAACACGCTACGTAAATACAATAACATATCGTAACACTCCCCCTCAAGTTGGACGTGAGATATTAATCATGCCCAACTTGATTACAATCCTATCAAAGTTACTTCCATGCAAACCCTTTGTGAGAATATCCGCAAGTTGCCTTTCTGAGGGAACAAAAGGAGTACACACGACTCCTTTTTCGATGTTTTCTTTGATGAAATGACGGTCCACCTCAATGTGCTTGGTCCGATCATGTTGGACTGGATTGTGGGCAATGCTGATAGCGGCTTTATTGTCACAATATAGCCGGATTGGTGTCTCTTCCACAAGGCCTAAGTCACTCATCAAGGAACGTAACCAAAGGCCTTCACATACGCCGTGTGCCATAGCTCGGAATTCTGCTTCGGCACTTGACCGAGCCACTACCTGCTGTTTTTTACTTCTCCAAGTGACTAGATTCCCACCAATTAGGGAACAATACCCGGAAGTTGATCTCCGATCATCAATGGACCCAGCCCAATCTGCATCAGTGTAAACCTCAATATCCAGGCAAGAGTTAGGAGAGAAAAGGATCCCACTCCCCGGAGAAGATTTAAGATAACGAAGGATCCGATGGGCAGCATCAACATGGTTGGTCTTTAGAGCATGCATGAACTGGCTGATAACACCAACTGCGTAGGAAATGTCAGGGCGAGTATGTGAGAGGTAAATCAGTCTTCCAACTAGCCTCTGAAATGCTGGAACATCATCAATGGACTTTCCATCTTTTCCCAATTTGTGATTAGCTTCAATCGGGGTGTTGACAGGCTTACAATCACTCATCCCTGTTTTTTCAAGGAGGTCCAAGGTATACTTTCTCTGCGAAATAAAGATCCCGTGATTAGACCTGGCCACCTCAATTCCCAAGAAGTATCTAAGTTTTCCCAGGTCCTTGACCTCAAACTCACTTGCCAATTTTTGTTTCAGGATCTTGATTTCTTCCACATCATTGCCAGTGATCACGATGTCATCAACATAGACAATGAGAATCGTGAGTTGGGTGGCCCTCTTCTTGATGAACAAGGTATGATCCGCATTACTCTGGTGATATCCAAATGAAACCATAGCTTTGTGGAATCTTCCAAACCAAGCACGGGGAGACTGTTTCAGGCCATATAGGGCCTTCTTTAATTTGCACACCTTCCCTTCAGAGCCGCTAGATATAAGACCTGGGGGAAGGGTCATATACACTTCCTCATCAAGGTTCCCATGGAGAAATGCATTTTTAACATCAAGTTGACAAAGGTCCCACCCTTTGCAGGCAGCGCAGGATAATAGAACCCTGATAGTGTTCATCTTTGCTACTGGGGCAAAGGTTTCCTGGTAATCCACCCCGAAGGTCTGAGTATAGCCACGTGCCACCAACCGTGCTTTACATCTTTCGATCACTCCCCGAGGATTCTGTTTAACCGTGAACACCCATTTGCACCCAACGGTCTTCTTCCCAAAAGGAAGCTGCACCAAATCCCAGGTGAGGTTCTTCTCAAGGGCCATCATTTCCTCAAGCATTGCCCCTTTCCACTCAGGGATCCCAATGGCTTCCTGCCAGGACGAGGGTATAGTGATGGAAGCCAGGGAAGATATAAAGGTCGTGTGGGCAGTGGAGAATGAGTCATAAGACACATAATTTGAGAGGGGATGCTTAGTGCAAGATCTGATACCTTTTCGGAGAGCAATGGGAGCATCAGATGAACCTGATTCCGGATCCAATGATGGCTCTGGTCGAATGGCGTGGTCTTGTGTGCTTGGCCCTTTGGACCGCCGAGAGTACACCTACAAGGAAGGCACAGCCGGGCAGATGGGAGGAGGAGGCACATAGGAGCTCACTTCCCGAGGTAAAGACTCCCCCTGAAGTGAGGGATAATAAGGTGGAGGAACCGGTAAGGGAGTAGTAGGGGAAGGAGCAGAGGTGGTGTCAGCAGTAGGGGCATACTAGGACTCATACTCATGGAAAGTAACGTCCATGGAAACAAATACCTTCCGGGTAGGAGGATGAAAGCATTTGTAGCCCTTTTGCGTCGCAGAATAACCAATGAAGACACAACGGAGGGCCCGCTGGTCAAGTTTAGAAGGGCGAGGATGATGAATATGAACAAAGCAGACACACCCAAACACCTTAGGAGGAAGTGTCGAGGGTGTGAGGTGTAGAGCACCCAGAGGGGTATCATTCCCAAGGACGGGCGTGGGCATGCGATTAATAAGGTAGGCCGCGGTAAGGACAACATCACCCCAGTAGTATTTAGGAAGATGCATGGTGGATAAAAGACAGCGGGCAACCTCCAACAGATGTCGATTTTTTCGCTCGGCAACACCGTTCTGAGCGGGAGAATAGGGACAGGTAGTTTGGTGGAGAATACCGTGATCGGCAAGGTAGTGAGAAAAGTGGGAATCGATATATTCCCGACCGTTGTCACTACGGAGAATTTGGATGTCTGTGTGAATTTGAGTGGAGATCATTTTGTGAAATCGTTGAAAAGTAGGAAAAACATCATTTTTGTTCTTGAGCAGATACAACCAGGTGGTACGAGAAAAACAATCAATAAATGAAACAAACCAAGCACAGCCAGAAATAGATTGAACAGGATAAGGTCCCCAAACATCAGTATGAATAACAGAAAAAGGAACCGAACTAGGTAAAGAAACATGACTGAAAGCATGACGCTTATGTTTACTAGTAGCACACACATCGCACACAAAGGAATTAAGAACAGTAGTAGAAACATGCGGAAACAACAATCGCATCACAGAAATAGAGGGGTGGCCCAGCCGACAGTGCTGAGAATAGAGCGGATGAGAAGAAGCAGATAGGAGAGCCCGTGGTGGTGTCGCCGTTCCAGAGTCAAGCACATAAAGACCATTGACCAAGCTACCAGAGCCAATCACCTTCCCCGTCGTCAGGTCCTGAAAAACACAAGAAGAAGGAAGAAATGTGACCGAGCAATTCATAGAGTTTGTTAAATGACTAATGGACAGTAAATTGCGGGTAAAACTGGGCACATGAAGGACCGAGGACAAGAGGAGGGAGGAACATGAGATGGAACCCTTGCCGGCAATGGAGGAGAGGGAACCATCAGCAATACTCACCTTATCCCGGCCAGACAGGGGAGTATAAGAAATAAAACCTGAAGCGGAGCCGGTCATGTGATCAGTTGCGCCGGAATCAATAATCCACTGCGGAGAGGTCATGGACTCAGCAGAGTGCGCACCGGGAGTCCCAGTGCGAGCATAAGAAGAGGAGGATAAGGCAGTCGGCTCGGTCGTGAGACCCTGCATCATACGACGGAGAGCAAGCATCTCTTCCGCCGAGAAGGAGCCAGTAACAGCATAGGGATCAGGTCCAGAGGAGCCGTCCACAGAAGCATCAGTGAGATGAGCCGAGCGAGGAAAGGTATGGCGACTGGAAGTCTTGCCAGAACCTCGGCCGCCACGAGTGGCACCACCCTTTGGTGGCGGGAAACCATGGAGTCGAAAGCAAGTATCTCTGGTATGACGATTCTTCCCACAGTAATCACAGACCAGGTGATCTTTGTCAGGACCTCTCATCTTAGCATCACGGGGCGGACGAACACCCAGTATGGAAGAACCAGCAACAAGAGCAGAACTCTCCGGAAGGGAGTCAGGAACCAAGGACTGTCGACGATCAAACTCCTGCTGCACAAGACTGTAGACCTCAGGAAGGGATGGAAACAATGTACGACCCAAAATCTGAACACTGATCTGGTCAAAGTCCCGATGAAGCCCATGAAGAAACTCAAAAATCCGATTGCGCTCCTCCCGGGCACGAACCATGGCTTTATCAACCGGACTAGTGAAAACGAGCAGATCAAAGTGATCGTACTCCTGGTATAACTGAGTAAACTCCAAGTAGTATACAGACGGAGGGCGGTCACTTTGGCGAAGTAAGGAGATCCGGCGGCGCAGCTGAAAGATCTGAGCAGCATTGCCCCGCCGAGAGTAAGTAGCCTCAGCACGTCTCCAAATATTAGCAGCGGTGTCAAGAAACAAGTAGTTGCGAGCAAGAGCCTCCTGCATAGAGTTGGTAAGTCATGACATAACAAGAGAGTTTTCCGAATCCCAAGTAATCCATTCAGGAGACGACGTCGCTGGAGCCGGAAACTGACCAGTGACATAACCGAAGAGACGGCGGCTCTTGAGTGCCAAAGTAATGGACCGAGACCAGGACAGATAATTGGAGTCATCCAAACGAATAGAGGTGATTTGAGGCGTATTTTGATCATGTCCACCACGGAGAGAGGCCGGCAGAACGGGTACCGCGGCGGGAGGAGTGGCCGAATCTGAGATGTCAGACATCGTGGCTCGAGAATAGAAATCTGGAGACCACTAGGGGATCCGCAAACAGCGGTCTAGGAGGGGCATACCCGCATCAAACCGAGGAGGGGAATAGAAATCCACCCCATAAATCTCTGGAGGAGGAAACGTCACCTGTGAAGGGCAGAAAAAAGGCAATCAATGCATAGAAGACCGGTGCCGGAAGAATCACTGGAAGCAAGGCAGAGGAGACGCTGGAACGGTCGGGCGACCTGGAAGATGCACGACGCGGCGTGCGGAGAGGAGCGACGCCGAAGCAGCGGGCGGCGGAGGAGTGAAGAAGCAGCGGGCGGCGGCGGAGAAGCAGCGATGCACGATGCGCGCTGCGCGATGCGGGACGCGCGACGGTCGGGCGAGCGGAGAAGCAGTGGGCGGCGTGCGGAGAGGACAGCGCGGAATCGAGCGGCTAGGGCATCCCGTTTGGCTCTGATACCATGTTACCAAATGTAAAATTTATTTTCAAGTCTAGTAAAAGAGGGGTCCTCCTCTATATATAGAGGAGGATTACATAACACAGTACGTAAATACAATAACATATCGTAACATAGAGTTATTTTGCAAATGTTTTCACTAATTGCGTAGTTTTATATGAGTACTTGCTATTTGTTAAATACAACGTATCAACTCATTTGTATATTTGTAATTCTAGGTTTCATTAGAATTACCCGGCATTGCACTTAGGGTTGCATTTTAGAGTCGCACTTCACATTCACTCTCGTACTGCGTTAGATAGTCATGGTCTAATTGCTGATATTTTCAACTAATCAGTTTGTACTATTTTTTTGGTGAAAATGCAAGCTAATGCATAATGAGAAGAGGCCATATTGATAAAGCCAAAGAGACCGTGATACATGTGTTTGGACGGACGAGTAACACATTATTTTGGACGACCTGCCTTACTTGCGAGAATCTCTCTATGATGTGGTTACCCTTATGGATAATATTGTATCCGTAGTTAATTATTTGTTTGTCTTTTAATGTATTTTGTTTTCTAGTGGATCCCCACCTATATAGGGATCCATTAGCACGAGACTATGAGAGTAATCTTATCTTTGTTTTAGCCTTGTTTAGGCTCTCTGAGGAGAGGAATCTTTGTGGAAACCTGCCCGCAAGAATTAGGAACGCTCATGCCTCATTAGTTATCTTCTGTTCCTTCTTAATACTATATTGTTTGTTGGTGTTTGGGATTCTTAATACCTGGCAGCTTTTTCATATCAGACAGGCTTGATTTTCTCCGTGAATCTCCAAAGGTTAACCCCATAGATGCAAAGTCGTGACAGTGTGCTGTCATAGGAAGTTTTTTTTAAAAAAAAACTTGTGAGCATTATAATTTTTCTCACTTGAACCAATTCAATTATCCGATTTCTGTAACTTGCGATTTCTTCTGTTGTCTCTCCTTTGTAATGTGTAACTGCTGCTCATTTTTTCTACTCTAATTTTTACAAATTGATTGGGTTTGATTGATTTGCCTCCATGATTCATGCAGGCTCCAGGGTAAGTCACAAATTGTTCATGATGAGTTGTTTAGGCTTGGTGAACAAATGGTACATAGTTCTGAAGGAACCAGGGCCATCGCTTTGGAACTTTGCCGAGAGTTTGAGGACAAGTTTCTCCTTCATATTAGCTCTGGTGAGGTTAGTACATTATACTTGCAATTGATATTCTAATCATATATGCTTCCAATATACTGAAAGTTAACTAGTTGTATAAAGTTAATGTGATTATGATGAGTATACTAATCATGGAATGTCCCGGTGCAATCATGGAGACGGATTTTTATGGAAATTCATCAGGAACTTAAAAAAAGTGTAAACTGTATAGATCACTTTGAATATATCTATTAGAGTGTTTTTTCTTAGTATGGACTTTGTTATATGCAGCTTCACATATAATTAGTTGCAAGTTTTCTATGAAGACTCCAATTCTAATTGTGGTTGTATTGCAAATGTTCATTAATTTAATTATTACATGAAATCTTGTTTCGGGTATCATATTTGTGTGCATGTGTATTCTTAATTTGGTTAAACCTCACTCATCAACACCATAGATTATTTTTATTTAGGATTCCACCACAAGCTCCACTAGACCCTACTCTGTGTCAGGAAGCAAATAAAGAAGTGAGTAAAGGAGGGAGAAGGGAATCCCTTTAATGTTTAGCAGAGGTGATAATCGTTGATTTTGAAGGGGTAGTAGCAAAAGATTTGGATTGAAAAGTAACAGGCAATAGTGAGTGATGGAGGATGCTAGAATTCAACAGGGTGTTAACATGATACCAGAGGATTTGTTGGGAAAGAAAGTTAAAGGAAAAAGCCTACGTTAATCTTGTTCAATTCTAGAAATTACTATTGATATTCTGTTATTGATTTTCAACTGTTAAATAGGGTGGTGGTTGGAAAGTTGTTGCAAGTTTTGAAGGAAACTTTCCTAACAAAATTAAGCAACTTCCACTGGACATGCACTTTGACATCAACAATGTTAAGAGGGTAATATAATTCTACTTTCATTTACATTCTTCTTGCATTTCCACATAATCTCATCTTGATATTTATTTCTTGTTGATACATTTTAGGTTGTGCTTGAAGCTGATGGTTATCAGCCCTATCTTATTTCCCCTGAGAAAGGTTTAAGATCCTTGATTAAGGGAGTCCTTGAACTTGCCAAAGAACCTTCACGTCTCTGTGTGGATGAGGTGATTTAAATGTATATCCTATATTCTATTGTTTTGAATATGTTCTTAAACTTCTTAAATTATACTACTTTTTATATCCTTTCCCTCACTTTATCATAAATAATTTGTTACATGTGAGCTACCTTATGATGTTACTTTTATAATTTGTAAATAACATAAATAGGCTTTCTATCTTTTTGCATGTGGAAATATGCTTAGTACTTTACATTTTTTTTTTATATTTTGATTCAGCTGTTGTTTCTTTGTTTCTCTCTCTTTCTCCCCCTCCCTTTGTATTACCTTCTAATGCATATCCGATTAATGAAATGAGTAGTCCAGGGAGTTCCATTTCATAAAAACTGCGAGAATAAAGAGTTCAAAGATCTACAGCGGACTGTGGAATTTTATTAATGGGTTTGTGAGTCAAATCTAGAGCCAATCATTGTTCCTATTATCTTACTAGTATCTTTTCTCACCTAGTATGTTCTCTCAACTAATATTTTGCAATTTGTTGGAATTATCGAGTCAATGTCGGTCTTGTAATGTCTTTATGTATTTGAGCTTTAGTCTCACACCGCCTATCAATGTTATACGTCTTATTGTAACTCCTATATAATGCCATAAGTGGATGAATAATAGTATCAAGTATTTCTATTTTATTTCTTCCAACTTGGTATAAGAGGGAAAGATTCCACTTTGAAACCCTAAAAATTTCTTTCCCGTCCGGCCACTTATATTTTTGTTGTTTCGACCCCCCCTCTCGTCGATTCGTTTTGCCCGGGGTCCCACCGAGCCATTCCTCTCCGGCTCCCATCGACGAAATCAGTCTCTGATTAGGTCGACAGGAGCAGCATTCGACACCTACAACATTTGTATTCTACGGCTGAAGCAACATTTAGTCTCCACACGCTCTGCACCATCGTCGACGAGCGCCGATTCTTGTCGCAATGTCTTCGCCGGTCCCGTCTGATGCTTTCTTTGTCCACGTTCCTATCGCAGTTCCTCGACGCCTTCCCGTCCGGCTACAGCAATGAGGACGGCCCCGAATCAACAGGTTTTGTTGAGCTTCACCTCCGCATATCTGGAGCAGGGAGGACGGCCCCGAATCAGCAGCAAACACAATCAGACCTGCGCTATCTCCTCTTTTCGTCGATGCTCCTGTGCCCTCTCTGGCAGTTTTCTCGGCCAACATTTGTTTGCAGTTCTTCTGCGTCTCACTGGTACTCCTTTCGACGACTTCCTCTGTTGATTCAGTGGCTGTTACTTCGGCATGAGGATAAATTCCTTCCAGATTCCGTGGCTGCGTCTTCTCATGCTTTGGCCACTTTGCTTCTCCGGATCCAACCTTGCCCTCATTTTTCCGACAATTTCAGCTGTTGCTGTCACTTTCAGGGTGTTGATCTCTCATCGAAGATGAAGTTTTGTGTGTTTTCAGTCATTTCTCCGTGTTTTTATTTTTTTGTATTTGCTTCATGTTGTTGGTATGTCTATATGCACATGCTTTCCACGTGAGAGGTAGTGTTTGGGACAAGGGTGCATCAGATGATCTTTATCGAACTCTCGCCTTCGTTCCACACGACCTCTAGGCTTATGTTGTTTGTTGTTAGCGTCTCCGCAATTTTTCTTTCGATTGGTCATGTGTTAGGGCGTGATTGTGTTGGTTATTTTGATCTCAGAGAGTTGTGTTGTGTGGGGCCGTATCGAGCGGGACTGTGCCGTGAGGGACCGCCCTTTGTGTGGATTATCCCTGACGGATTATCCCCGACGGACCGGTTGATGATTTGCTCCACATCTTTTGTTCTCTTTTGCATGTGTGTGTAGGTGATGTTGGTTGATCGGTTTCCAGCAAGTCCACGTCGTGTGTGTGTCCTGCGTCGTGCGTGGGTCAGTGTCGTGTGTGGCTGTCCCCGACTTGATTCCCCGGTTTGAAATTTTTCCCCGGTGGCTCGTCTGATGTTTTGTCCCGCATCGCCTACCTCCATTGCCGTTATTTGTTGTGTCCAAGCTGAAAGGGCCCCCCATTCAGCTTGAGGGGGAGTGTTGAAATTATTGAGTCAATGTCGGTCTTGTAGTGTCTTTATGTGTTTGGGGTTTAGTCCCACACCGCCTATTGGTGTTATATGTCTTGTTGTAACTCCTATATAATGCCCTAAGTGGATTAATAATAGTATCAATCATTTCTATTTTATTTCTTCCAACATGGAACTTTTGTTGAAAGTGGGCTCACCGACCATAGAAAGGTCAAGGACGGCCATATAAAGGTCAAGACCCGGGCCCACAGCCCGATTGCAGTCGGTGCACCCCAACCCGCTCTCCGCCTTGGATATAAACCCGCTCTCCTTTATGAGCTTAGTTGGGCATGAGGAGTGGTGTTAAAATCCTCAAAAGGAGGTCCTGGGATTGATTTCCGGTCTCAACAATCCGTCACACGGTTTATATCCAAGGCGGAGAGCAGGTTGGGGTGCACCGACTGCAGTCATGTTGTGGGCCCGGGTCTTGACCTTTATATGATCGGCCTTGACCTTTATATGGTCGGTGGGCCCACTTTCAACACGATTTAATGGAATATTATTTTTACTTAAATTGGGCTGCATCTGGTGTGTATGTGTGTTGCCTGCTTGGTGTAAACCTAGTGCCCACTTCAACTGTCAGTTATTATCCAATAATCACATTCTTTTTGTTTTATTTGAGGTTATCATTATGATAGTGGCCCAGTCCGAGTTTTAAAATATCCAAGCTTTCATGTTCTGGGAACACCACTCCATTTTTGATGTAGTGTGGATTGAAATTTTCTATATCATAGTTTTCCTTCATTTTTGCAATGACTTTGGCAGGTACACCATGTTTTGTTAGGCATAGTTTCTGCAGCTGCAAATGCCACACCAGGGCTTGGAAGATACCCTCCATTCAAGCGTGAGGTTATTTTTATTAGGATTTAGCTCTGTTATTTAATTTAATTTTGTTGTTGTTTGGATTTCTCTCACGCCTTTTCTAATGCCGAGGTTTAATTTATTCTACTATTTTAACAAGGTTATTTCAATTGCTACAAATGCTCTAGAAAATTTCAAAAATGAGACCAAAAAAATGGTTGTCGCATTAGTGGATATGGAGCGCGCATTTGTTCCTCCTCAACACTTTATCCGCTTGTTGCAGAGAAGGTTTGTTTTTGTGTGATTTGTTTACTTGTATTGCAGAATATGTATATATATGACTTGGCATCATTTTGCGATGCTAACTCTATTCTTCTATAAACAATCACATTGAATGAGTTCCTTTTTTTATGGTACTTGGTTCTTTTAGTAGTCCAATTTGCTATACTGACATATTTAAAAAATTTAAGTGTCGTAGTTGTTTGGTTATGCTTAACCATCTCTTTATTATTGAGATGCTATTCTGAGGTATGAGCTGTCTCAATTTGCTATGTGCTCACTAAATAAACCATTTAGATTACTAGTTGTTGTTTAGTTATGGACTTCTTTTAGGTTGAAACCACCATAGGTAGTGACGTCAGGTAGGCTGTGAGAGTGGAGTCTAATCAAAGCAACCCCAGGTGTAGTGTTATAGAAATCAAACCATAGGATGATGCATGCATGCAATGAGTGATGCTACAGTAAATCGCAAATAATAATGAGGATAAAACCCACGCAGTTAATCCCAACACTAGATTAAATAGTTAAGTAAAAGCAATTAGGTTTGACTTTCCTATGCTCAGAGATCCAATAATTAAATGCGAAGAAGCGAATAAATCATGCAAGAAGTGATCAATCACAGAACAAATACACTAACAATACAAAACACCTGCAATCGTAAAGGAGTCATTGATATAAAGAAAATAAAGCAATCATATAAGAAACACTCACAAATATGGGGGGTTATGGATGATGGTGTGAAGATTCAGTGATCATAGGAGTGGTTGTAGCTTTCTGGTGGGAGGCTTGTGGGGCAGTGACTATAGAAATTGGATTGGCTAGTAGGGGGCTGGATGCAAGGGGGAAGGGGGCACTGCTAGAAGGAGTCGAGATAGGTCTTGGGGCCTGGGGAGGGATCTTGTTTTGGGATGGGATAGGGGGTGCGCCGCCGGAGGTTGGTGGTTGGCCTCAGAAAGGTTGGGGAGAGCCGACAATGGTCTGGAGGATGATGGAAGGCCGGCGATGGTGGTAGATGGTAGGTGACAAGCTGGTTTGGAGGGATATGGGATGGAGGGGGATATGCGGCTTTGGGGAGGGTGTTGGTAGTCAGTAACAACAGTGAGAAGGCTAGGGTAGTGGCTGGTGATTTAGAGTCGTGTATCTCTACTATTATACGAAAACTACTCTTTGGTGAAACATTGCCTGATGTCCCTATATTGCCCTTATAGTTGTATTCATAATTACACTATTATACCAAATTTTATATTAGTATATTATAAAGACAATATCCTTTTAGGTAATTACACAACTTTACAATATTAAAATACAAAACATAAAAATACTAGATACCCTAAACCTATTGTCTCTAGCTAGGAATGACAAGAGAAAGATTAATGTTTTAACGTTAAAATATAATTTGTTTTACAAAATAAAAATTGTATTCTTGATTTATATTTTCTTACAGTCATTTTGAGTACTCATATGTATATGTTGCGGGTCGCGCGGAGCTAGCTGCGGACGGGCGAAGCCCGCCGGGAGCAGGCGAAGCCCGCCGTCGCCGGTCGGGTACTGTCGCGCGAGGGCATAGGGGCGGGTACTATCCACGACAAATGTCGCCGCCCACGGCAAATGTCGCCGTCCACGGCAAATGTCGCCGCCCACGACAAATGTCGTCCCCACGACAAATGTCGCACTACCGGCGAATGTCGCACCCCGCCGAATGTCGCACCCTGCCGATTGTCGCACCCCCGCCGAATGCCCCCAGGGCCGAATGCCCCCAGGGTCGAAGGCCCGTGCCTGTCACTTGTGTGTATATATATATATATATATATATATATATATATATATAAACTTAGGGTACGCATCGTGGACGGCTATGATTGGTTGTTCACGATAGGTGCCCAAACTCCATAAGTAAATAAATAATACATAGAAATGCCCAAACAACACTCCAGACACAATTGCGAATTCGAATCATCCAGACAACGATTTGATTTATGCATCCCACGAGAATAGAAAAGTGCAGGCCCTATTGGGTGACGACTCACACTAGAAGAGCGATCCTATCAGGTATGAGTCAAACTTGTCATCTCTTATGTGATGGAAGCAATACCTTATGCCATGTTGTCAGGATCGCGATCCGGATCGTAGGATCGCACGATCCTACGATCCGGAATTTTAATTTCGATCCAGATCGGTTTCGGGATCGAAATCCTACTTGACCAGCGATGGATCGCGTGCTGGATCGTAGGATCGCTAGGATCGCGATCCATTAGCGATCCGAACGATCCTACTTTAATATAAAAAAATCGACCCCGCCCCGTTTTAATTCACTCTCGCCTCCGTTAGTCGCGTAACCTAAAAGGCACAGGCGGCTTTGTCTCCTCCAGAAACCCTCGGCGGGCCCTGTCGAGTTCTTCCACTGATCCTCCGTCGATCGTCCGTTTCTGCGCAGGTAAGTCCCGAACTGCTGATCCCTCTCCTCTCTTCCAGAAACCCCGTCGAATTCTTCCAGTGCAGCTTTGCCGCCGATTTTTTTCTGGTGTTGTACTGCTTACGTTTTTTCGTTCAAACTCTGTTAGGGAATGAGTAAGGTAAGAGTGACACTACCTCGCGAGGCATTCAATACTCATCTTGGAAGTTGGAAGGAACCTCCATAGGTAGTAAGGTACCATACTTCTAAGTTTTGATTCATCTCTTTTATTCCTACTCATATATGTGATTTTTAATATTTTTTAGAAGTTTTTTTAGATGTTCTCGATGCATGTATTCTAGAATGTGCTGAATGCTAAGATTCCATGTTGTTTCCCACTTTCCCCTTCAATTTGGACCGTCCCCACAGTATAAATTGCTGCGTTTTTGCAATTTGGATGTTGAGATGTTAATTTTTTACGTAGTTTTTGAATTTGAGGCTTGTTTTGTCTTATGAGGTCAGAGGTAATAGCTTCATTTTGTCCCCATCCTGATGTTTGCAAGCTTTCATGTGGGTGGAATTTCATGTTCTTTGGCCATTAAGACCTATATTTTTTTAAATATGGGGTAATTCTTTTTTGTGTGCTATATAGTTGTTTTGAAAAATAAAGCTCATTTTAGTTTGATGTACATAATTAATCTAGTTCAAGGCCATAAATTGCTTTGGATTTACATGCACTATGCATCTTATTTTTCTTGTTCATACTTCACACGCTATCTCAGATTAGGAAACTTAGAAGGATGTTTTGTTTGTTGTAGTTTAGATGTCAATGTTTATTAGGCTGTTTGTCAGATTAGGAATCTTAGACTACTGAGATTCCAAATGTTCAACTTAGAAGGCTTAATTTATGAATGTAGTAGGATCTTACGATCCTGGATCCAATCCTACGATCCGATCTGATCCAACCCCCAAAACGATCCCACCTAGGATCTCGATCCTGACAACCTTGACCTTATGTGATATGAAGACGACCGCCACACGATTCCTTGATAGTCTATGTAGTTCTAGGGGCATTATTGTATTTTATGTATACCAACTCCCGCCAATATAAGGGAGTAGGGGAGATTCATTTAGTATATTTGGAGATCTTGTTGAGTGTTATGCTCTCATAGGCATGGAGGCTCTTAGAGGGAACCAACTCTCAAGAGTTCGTGTTTAGTTTGTCTCGATATTTTGTATCTTTATTTTACGTTCAATCATATAATTTTAGTTCGTAATAGCATTCATCTATCAATTGGTCTGACCCGCCACTCAATTAAGGTTCCATTACAACCTTAGTTGGATCTACTTCCTTGTTCCAGCTAGCACCTAACCAATTGCATTTCCTTCTGATTCGTTACTCGTTTCCGCAGATCTGTTGCCGTCTCTTTCGTGTTTTCCCCAGCTCAACCTCTCCTCCAAACCACTCTTCTCCTCGCTTCTGCAACCATCACACATGCATCCCACACATCAACCACGTCCATCGTCTTCTGCCCGACGCCAGCCCGCTCTGCGCGCTCGACCCTTGTGATGACCGCTTCCTGCAAGTCATCTTCCCCGACCGTTCCTCCTCTTCACATCCCCTCTGCATTCTCCAACCCTGCCGCCTCCTTCCAACATCTAATGACCACCCTCCGTCGTGTCCAACCTCACATGCAGTTGCGCCATGCCCCGTTCTAGCAGCCTGGCACACTTACTATGCGTCATTGTCGCCCACCGGCCCGACCGTGCCTTCCCTTCCCACTGACGCACCCCATTCAACTCTGTATCCCGATTTATCGACTCCTCCGCCGCCACCATCACAACCCCCTTGGCCCGCCCCTAACTACATGGGGTTTCTCCACCCCATTACGGACATTCACTTGACCCAATTTCATCTGATCGAGATTCTTTTGTTCGATGCCACCAACTCCCTTGGTTGGATCACCTGCACCGAACAATTCTTCAACCTTCAGTCCAACCACGCCAACCAGAAGGTTCCCCTGACCACTATTTATTTAGAGGGTTCGACACTCTATTGGGTGTGTTGGATGCGACAGCAGGTCCCTGACCTCTCCCGGTCCACATTGAAGGAGGAACTCCTCCGCTACTATGATTTGCTAGATTGGTAATGCCTATGAGCGTCTCAACTCCGTTCGCCAGTCCGACTTCGTTTCCACCACATTGACGAGTTCATTGAGGTAACCACACACGTAGCTTACCTATCCCCGACCATTACCTGAGGTACTTTCTTAACGGTCTGCAACCCCACCTTTTGGCGCGCCTTCGGGTCTATAGTTGTAACACCCCTTCCCAGTATTTCAGAAATCAGCCGTCCGGCCGGGTCAGCGATATAAAGAAAACTAGGAAACAGTATTAAAACTAATATGCAACAGGTAAAGAAATATCCACTAAGAATTTACAACTTACAACGGAAGCTAGGAAAATAAGCTAAAGGTGAACACATACCTCATGTCTGGATTCACAGAGCCACTAAACATGAATAAACTTGAATTAACTGAAAATCTTTTTAATAATAATAGTCTGATACATGGCATAATAAACATTAATAAGTTACATTGACCACACTTACATGTGTATACTAGAAATAAGAAAAACTGAAGGGTAAAACACTACTAACTGACACCACCATAACGCTCATCCTAGGCGTAGTTTCCCACCTGGGTCACCTGAAAGACATTGCCCACGAAGGGTCAGAGTAAAGAAAAAATAACTCCTCATAGTGACACTAAAAACAGTTTCTCATATAATGAATGCATGCCTTTAGAAAACAGTTTTGTGTGCATTAAAACATTTATGATATATGTTATGCATGCCTTCGCACTAGTTCCTGGTCAAAACATCTACTTGTTCTATGTACGTGACTTTTAGTTCACTAACTCAAGTCCTGGCGTTCACTACTAGTGTACTGTCTCATGTCAGGTCTACACTTGAGTTCTAGGTGGCTTCTAGCCTACACATCTACTTGGAAGGCTCTAGGCAGAGTAGCTTCTAACGCGCAGCTGGAACTGACGACCCGAGACCATCTGACGAACTCAATTGTTCTAGTGTCACGCGGACACGGTCTCGAATCTACTAACTGGCTCAAGGGAAGTCAACTCCCAAGTCTGTACTACTCATAAGGTTCCATGTGCCTTATGAGAAAGGTAGTGCGCCTCTACCTAGCATGAAAGAACTCTGTGTGTTGGCTTACCTTTTTGGTCTGACGCTACTCTGCATGGGACATCTTTTCTGGTGTACTACTGAGCAACCCTTGACTTTCTTGTGGTCGACTAGAAGGGACATTCGCGCCCTTAGTTGGACAAATTCCAAACTTACGTACACGGGTAAAGTTTCGTACCTAAATAACTGTTTATGACTTTACTAACGTGGTTATGGAAAAGGGCGTTATCCTACGCGTTTCCACGATTATTTTCCTACTGCCACACTTTTCTATGCATGGTTATGATGCTTGTACGAAACCTACTCATGCGTTAAAAAATATAATTGTTTGATATGTCTAACTAAAAGAAATTAGAATTTCCTTACAGCGGTGTTGCGGCGCTCGTAAACTCGGCGTAGCGACATTAGCTCTTCCGAAGGAAATTCTACTGTCTGTAAATCTCAGAGTGCTGCCTAGAATCTACTAGAGTCCTGCAATTTAAGGCAAACCTAATTTCATAATTTTTCCCCTTTAGGGTTTCCCGTGGAAAATCTCCCAAAACATCTAGGGTTACAAAATACATGTGCTAACCTTTGTATATTACCTTTACGTATAGCGATTGAGGCTCTCAATGCGTTCCACACAAATTCCGCGGCGAACCACGAGCACCAAAACCTAAAATAGGGCAAACAAAACGAAAACCTAGGTTATTTTAGTTTCCAAAACGAAGGATTTCTATGAAGGAATGGAGATAAGGGAGGAATCGACTCACCGGTAACAAAACGAAACTCAACCTCCTTCGGTTAGGGTTAGGCCCGGTTCTCCCACGGCTAAGGAAGGAAGAGGAAGGCTCACCGATGCCTGCAGAGGAGGGAAGTCGGAACTGATTTCCGGAGGGAGATTGGCCGTCGGAAAGGGGCTGCGGAAGGCGTCTGCTTGGCGTTCGTGCGTCGTCGGGCTGCGGCTTCGGCTTGCGAAAAAGGGCAATACGGGGGAAATCGGGAGGGTTTGTTGCGGTTCAACCTATTCCCGCGAATAAAATGAGGCGTGTGGGATATACGTTTCATGTCTTGCGGTTTTGATAACCGCCTCCCCCCCTTTTTAACACTTAATTGCTGCATAAGTATGGTTATACGCACACCCACTCAACACAACCATCATTGAAAATAAACCATATTTGCCGCGTATCGCTACTAAAATAAAAAATGCGTCTCACAATAATTATGACTAACATAAAATCATAAATTAATGAATGCGACCTTTTGACCACAAAAAAAAATCGTACCTCGACGACGCGCTGTCTTGATCAAAATCCGTCGCGACTCGACCCTACAATTTAAATTAATTTTGCGTCAAACTATGGATGTTACAATAGTTTGATTTCTCTTTCCCGCACCATGGAGCAAGCTCGGTTTCTCGACTAGGAATTTTACACAACCCCTCCACCCTCCTCGTCTCGACCACCCCACCAACCACTGCCACTACTATCGCCGTCGCTGAAATCTCTGTTGCATCTTCCCCGCATGGATACCCCGCCCCCGCCTGCTTTATTATGTATTTATGAAACATAATCGAGCGATAAAACTTAGATATGATGCAAGTAACCACATTGATTTTATTTTCAGGAGATATAAATGATAGTGATGAATGATTAATGAGTTGAATAGATGAAGAATTTGATCAAGAAGATGAACTGATGTTTGATGCATATTATTTAAAATGGATATAGTTGCGTCTTGCACTCGTCAAGCACGAACCTGCAACTTGAGCCTTGCGCCTAGGCTCCAAGTCCCCTTTGCCCCTTGGTGCGTCTTGAGTCTTTAATAACTAAGGCCCTAGGGGCATTATCACATTTTATGTATACCCACTCCTACCTATATAAGGGAGTGAGGGAGTGTCATTTAGTATCTTTGGGGATCTTATTGAGTGTTAGACTCTCCTAGGCAAGAGAGGCTCTCAGAGGGAATCATCCCTCAAGAGTTCGGATCGAGCTTGTCTTGATATGTTGTATCTCTATTTTTATTCAATCATATAATTTCATATCGTGATAGCCTGCGTCTATCATTATGAGTCTAGCTCATTGGTTACTTATAGATTCATCTCATTTTGATTTAGTTGATGTCTTTTTGACCAGGTTGGAGAGACAACGGCGTGAAGAAGAACAAAAAACCAAATCTTCTAAAAAGACGCAAGAGGCTGACCTGGCAAATTTAAATAGAGTGAGTCTTTCCCTTCCTAATTACCGCATATATTGCTATATGCACATTAGGTCATTTGATATGCTCAAACATAAACATCATCCTCATTGCTCTGTTGCACTTTTTTTGGGTTGTTTATATTTTTGGTGTTAATATTTGAAAATCCAATATTAACTTTCTTTTTTGTAGGCAATGAGTCCTCAACCTGGAAGTCAACAATCAGGTGGTAGCTTGAATTCTGTGAAAGATAAGTCCAGTTCAGACAAAGATAAAGAAGCAAAAGAGGGTTCAAGCTTGCATATTGTTGGGGCTGGTGGAGAGATAACAGCAGGCATGTTTCTTTACACTTGAATTTTTCATGAGAGAGATCTCTTTTAGTTGCTTCTTCATAAAAAATTATGAAAATGAAAAAAACAATGCTTTTAAATTTGTTAAGTCCGATTTATCCTTCATGCTTGCCTCTTTTTGTTGATGAATTAGCTTCTGCAAAATTCTTAAGTAGCATTTATGTTGGTGCCTAATTTGCGTTCTGGATCTGTTGAAAATGCTTGATCCAGGGATCATATTGTGGGTATCATATTGCGATCTTTTGGGAGATCGTTAGCAAGACAAGGTGCCAATGGTTTTGATTATTATAATTGGATGACCAAGATTATGCCGACCATAATGATTTGTGTTTTCTTGCCTCTGTTTTTTTTTTATTTCAGTATTATTGTTTTTTGTTTTGAGTTTGAATTTCAAATATCTCAAGTCTTCAGAGATGTTAGAAACTTTTTTCCTTGCTGCTAAGGAGGGGCTGGTCCAATTACTTGGGGAGATTCTCTCCAAAATTTTGAAACTCTAGTTATCTATTTAAAGATCTCTTGCATGGAATAAACTTTGATTGATTTGCTTCCCAAAATTCTTCCTCTTCCTTGTTGTTTCCATGTGATTTCTGTCTTTACGACAGCTATTAACTATTCTATTGGTTGACTGATTGATGTAGGGTAGGCTTTCTATTGGTTGACTGATTGATGTAGGGTAGGCTAGGTGCGAGTGGACTCTAAACATTGCAACCCTAAGTGTACTGCTGGGGAAATGATGCTCTATGTGTTGTGTGTATGCAATGGAGGATCCGACTGTAAATTACAAATAATAGTTAAAACATCAACATCACACAATTAGCAAAAGCAATTGCTAATAAATTTAGCAAGCAAGCAAGTTAGGCTTCCTCTGATCGGAGGGCCAAAAGATAGCACACACCAACAACAAAGATCATGAAAGGGTGATCAATCACAAAACGAATATACTAGCAACGCCAAACATCCATAATTATATAAGGGTCCAGATCCGTACAACAATACTAAAACGAGAACCGTACAATAAACACGCGGAGATCCGGTGGCGGTTTTCCCGAATGATGTAGTTGGCTGTATGTTGGTTGTATGATGTCTGTATTGTGTCTTTAAGGGGGGCAGGGAGGGCTGTTTGTGGACTGCTTTGGTGGGGAAGAGTGTCGGCGCTGAGGGGATGTTGAAGAGAGTTTAGGGTGGGCTGGCGGAGAGTCGTCCAAGTCTGTAATGTTTGGAATAGGGCAGAGCCTGGAGCAGGAGGGCTGGAATAGAGATCAGATGGGTACAGGGAGGTTTGGGTGGGGTGGGGGGTCTGGATGTGGGGATGCGGTTTGGCGGTGTTAAGAAGCAGTTTACAGGGGCTTCTGCTGACGGAAGTGGTTGGGAGGGGACCGGCTGTTGGATATTAGGTATAGGGTAGGCTTTGATGGTGGTATGGAGTGGGCTACAGGGTTGGGTGGCTGTTTGGGGGTGGCCAGCTGCGTATAATGGCTGTTTGGTGATTTTTTTTTTGCAGGAAACGTTAAGGGAGAGATGAGGCTAACAAAGAAACAAGATGGATAATACCTAAGCGTCGGCACCTAGGGATTTCACGGAATCAGCTTCGCGAGAAGGCCGCCGGATTCCGGAAAGAACCTCTCCAAAATCTTCAATCCCTTATGAAGGCTTCCCCCACCTCTTATTTATAATAAAACATGACATAGGGCAACCATCTTGGATGGCTATGATTGGTCACACACAAGGGTTGTCCGATCTCACTTAATAATGAAAAAAATATATAAAATAAATACATGAAAATATCAAAACAGCGATCCAGACACAACCGTGGATTCAGATCATCCATTGAGCGACGCCAAACATGGAAGGTGACAAGTCCGATCTGAATGGGCTCAAAACTCATTCTCCACCATCTCGTCGATCCCTTCATTGATACCGCCACCTAGGGAGTGATGAGAATCATGAATTTAGGGCGAGTTGACACTTACTAGAGCTTGCACAAGTCTATATATATATGTGTGTGTGTATAAGATATTGGCAAACAAATCATTTGAGTTGATCGAAGGAAGTAGTTATTTCTCTGGACATAATCTTTTCATAGAGAAATCAATTTTTACTATTAAATAAAAAAATTTGGCCTAATAAGGACAAATGTTTGTGCAACCTAAAATGACCCTTCTACCCTTTTTGTTGCCAACTCGGCTACTAGCCATCTAAGTCCAAGACCTAACAGTCAATCAGCCTCATCGTTGGAGCGATGGAGTCCAAACTTGGCAACCTCCACATGCTCTTCTTCTCTTTTATGACAAAAGGCTGCATTTTCCCCATGGTTGAGATAACCAAGCTTTTTGTCTCCCGCGACGTCTCCACTATACCTGCCCAAAGTTGTAGATGTCGGATGTTAGACTCATGTCAGTTTGGGCTTTTAATGTCGGATGTCGGATTGTGGAGGATAGATCAGGGACATTTCAAAATATCGGATTGTAATATTATAATTATATATATTACATAATATCAACATAATATTTTTCATTTATTAATTAGATAGAAATTATTTTGTCTAATTAAGTGCAAAATAAAATTCATCCGAGGAAATTAAACTAATAACAAGTGTCTAACCAATTTATGATAAATAATAAAGTTACATCTGTATAACTTGTAATTCGTCGAGTTTAAAAATGACTAAGGAAGACACTGTAGGAGAGTACTCGTTGGGAGTACTCGTCGGGTGTACTTGTCGGGAGTACTCGACGGCCTTCAGGAGAGTACTCGCACCCCATCTTGGTCTGGGAATAACATTCAGGTTAAGACGGGAGCGGCTGTTCGCAGACTATACCCCCTCCCCCTTGGATTTGCATATAAATAAGACTCATAGGCACAAGTGGAAGACATCTTCATCACCCCCCTATGGTGGGCGAGTTCAGTGTCCACCTCACTTGTGACGAGCTCAACAATGGCTCAAAGTGGGAAAATTCCTATAAACTTTCAGGTGTGTGGCGGGATCTCCTCGTTGCAGCACGCAGGTCTTGTTTGTAGGCAGTCTGAAGCTGTTCTTTGTGCTCGCTAGCTTCTTCTCGCTGAGTCTCACGTGGGTCGACCACTAAGCTATTAATCTTTGGTCATCCCCTTGATCCGAACGTAGGAACCAATTTTCATGGTTCTAAATTTTTTTTGCGGTGAACGTGGACTGTGATCGGAGAAAGAAACTATAGTGCGAGATCTCACGACGATCCATGGTGAGTAGGATGTGAGGAGAGTTCCATTTGAGGTGAGCTTCTGTGTATGTGGGCTCCAGCTGAGGCAAATTCTAGTTCAGGCGAGCTCTAGCTGTGGGAGTTCCGGCTTGGAGTTCGAGCTTGGTCTGGGATGCCATGATGAGAAGGATGCGAGGCGAGTTCTTGCTGGGGTGAGTCCCAGTCCAGGTAAATTCCATTTCAGGCGAGTTCCACTTCAAGTGAGCTCTAGCGAGGTGAGTTTCAACTAAGGGGAGTCCCAACTTAGGCGAGTTCTTGCTCAGGCGAGTTCAAACTTAGGCGAGCTTAAGAGGGGGGACTTCTTCATCTCGGCAACCTCAGTCGGCGAGTTTATTATGGAGGCCCCAACTGGTGAGCTCAGTCAATTTGCAAGTATTCTACTCGCAGGTATTCTACTCATAGATACTCTACCCGCAGGTACCTACTCCCAGATAATCAACTCACATATATTCTACCCGCATATATTCTCCTCGCATATATTCTGCCCGCATATATTCTGCCTGCATGTGTTTTACTCACATGTGATCTACTCGCAAGAATCGAGGTGAAATTGAAAAGCATCCGAGGAGCGATCTCAAGGGCAGGCAAGCTTGAATTTAGGCGAGTTTGAGTGTAAAAAAAAAAATCTCTAGGGGCACTGCCCCCGGACCCCGTAAGTGGCGCTGCTCCCTTGACCCCCGTATTGGTCGCGAATACTCTGTTTAGGGGGTCATAAGGTCAAGGGTGATGCTTCGCCCACATTTTCACCCCGTTTTTAGTGTTAACACCTTCTTCATACATAATACATATTAACGCTCATGGGTGCTTTGGTAAAACCCATGAGTGCGGTCGTGTGATTTGTAAACATTGTTGCCTCAGACGTTTCGATCACAATGACAATCGTCACATGGGGATCCACATGATAGGGTCTCAGCCAAGCAACCGAGTGTTCTTTAATTCTGCGAGTTTATACTCGCGAGGTCATCACTTCAGTAATCTGGGCATTCTCTTTAATTCCGCGAGTTCATACTCTCGTGGTCATCATTTCAACACTCTGGGGATTCCAGGAAGCACCGGTACGGGTACCGGGTACGATACGTACCCGATACGGCGGTGCGCCAAAATTTAAAAAACAAGAATACGGATATGGCTTGATACGTTATAACAAATATGATTTATATATACCACAAGTGCAATAAATATTTCTCAAAACTTTGAAACATCAAACTTAAATTATAACTTGAAGTACAAGTGCACAAATAATTGCAACATAACATGAAGTTTTCAAATATTAAGCATTCATAAATATTATAAAGTTTAACATCTTATATGTTTAACCAAAAGAGATAAAATTAAACGTAATTCTACACATC
The DNA here is from genome assembly GCA_039513925.1 of Platanthera zijinensis. Classification (NCBI taxonomy): domain Eukaryota; kingdom Viridiplantae; phylum Streptophyta; class Magnoliopsida; order Asparagales; family Orchidaceae; genus Platanthera; species Platanthera zijinensis. The sequence goes on along the minus strand of CM077096.1, from coordinate 9,970,824 downwards.
AATCTTTTTTCTTCTTCTTCATTGTTGGAGATCAACTTCATTGGAGATCGACTTCATTGTTGGAGATCAACTTCATTGTTGGAGATTAACATCTTCAATCTCCGGTTAGTCTAGAGATAAGTTAGTCATTTTGTTAATAACTTGCGTTGTATCAACACGTTCAATACACGTACTTGCAACGGAAGCGTGCCAGTACCAGAAACATACTCAGTATAGATACACTACTTAATTGGACATACTAACACTTAGTAGCATAGAGTCAACTTTTGTTTACTCTAGGACTTCTATCACAAGATGTAGAATGATGTGCTAAGTCCAAGTGCGTCCACATAGGTGTATCCATCGAGTTTTGAGTACGTACCAGTACCAGATACGTATCTGGTATGGGTACGCTGCCTTCGAGGAAGTATCTGTGCTTCATAGCGGGGATTCTTTTGTATGCCGTGTGTTTATACTCGCAAGGTCATCATATCAGCAATCATGGTAGTCTCTTCAATCCCGCGAGTTCCTACTCGCGAGGTCTTCGCTTCATCAGCAAGGTTTTCTTTTATATTCCGCGAGTTCCTACTCACGAGGTCTTCGCTTTAGTAACATGGTATTATTTTATATTTTGTGAGTTCGTACTCGCGAGGTCTTCGCTCTAGCAACAAGGTATTCTTTTATATCCCACGAGTTCCTACTCGCAAGGTCTTCGCTCCAACAACAAGGCATTCTTTTATATTCCGCAAGTTCCTACTCGCAAGGTCTTCGCTTCAGCGACAAGGTATTATTTATATTCCGCGAGTTTCTACTCACGAGGTCTTCACTTCAGCAACAAGGTATTCTTTTATATTCCACGAATTCCTACTCGCGAGGTCTTCACTCCAGCAACAAGGTATTATTTTATATTCCGTGAGTTCCTACTCGCGAGGTTTTCACTCCAGCAACAAGGTATTATTTTATATTTTGCGAGGTCTTCACTCTATCAACGAGGTATTCTTTTATATTCCACGAGTTCCTACTCGCGAGGTCTTCGCTTCAGCAACAAGGTATTCTTTTATTTTCCGCAAGTTCCTACTCGCGAGGTCTTTGCTTCAGCAACAAGGTATTCTTTTATATTCCGTAAGTTCCAACTCGCGAGGTCTTCGCTTGAGCGACAGGGTATTTTTTATCTTCACTTGAGCCTATACTCGCGAGGTCATCACTTCAGCAACATGGTATTCCTTTATATCCCACGAGTTCATGCTCACAAGGTCTTTGCTTCAGCAGCTAAGGTATTCATTGCATCTCCTCAATATATATATATGGTGATCGCTATGCAAATGTTGTTCGTTTCCTCTCTTCATTGACTCATACTGGGAAGGACATCTCCAAGTACCCATCTCGACGAGATCCAAAAGAAACCTATATTCGGCGAGTGCTTATTTGCGATGGGAGTTTTTACTCGGGGTGATCTTATTCAACAGCTTATATTTCACGATGAAGGCTTCAAAAGCAATTACTCATAACTTGCTTTGACAAGGAAATTCATCGTAAATAAGTTCAGGTAAACATGAGTTCTTTTTGAGTGGTGTTACGTGGAAACCTATAATGGCTAGGTGCAAACCGTCCAAAAAAACAAATAATAAATATGATTAAAATAATCAAAACACTCTTATGACTAGGTGCAAACCACAGTATTTTTTAATCTTCCGCCACTCGTCCTCCCCGGTTTGCGATCAAATCTAGCTAGGGTTTCCCATCATCGATCGACCACAACAATCCGCCCTAACTGCCGCCCGCATCGTCCCTCTCAACAGCGAGGAGGAAACTTCGATGAAGTTTGCCCCTGTACGTCCACACCTCCCCGATGTCGTCCTAAACTAATTTCGCTGAGAAGCGCCACTGGGCTCCATTCATTCGCCACCGGAATAGAGCCGCGCTGATGCCCCTAAACACACCCTAGATCTAAATTGATTCACAAAGAATATCAAGTTTTTATGATAAACTATTTTTTTTACTGGAGTAGTTGACTGTGCCAGAGTACTTGCAGTTCAAGGAAGAGCTTGTGGATGGGAGGTTGGTGTTCTGATTTCATGGATCTATGTGATGGCCGGTAGATTAGAAGTTTGAACTAATTTATTTGTATGATTCACTTCTCTAATTTGTTTTGCCAGATCTAACAGCAACTTCACCCTTGAATTGGATTTCGAGTGGTTTAACTCGTCTTTCCCTCACCCCTCACTCTCGAAATCCAATGGCAATGGCATGCAGTTTCTTAATCATCATCTTTCATCAAAATTGTTCCATGATAAGGAGAGCATGTCTCCTATTCTCAATTTCCCACCATTTAGTTAAGTGAAAAACATTTTTTTTATTTGCATTTGGTTTGCACTTAACAATTTGGTTTACACTAAAATTGTGGTTTGCACATAACAATGGTTTGCACGTAGCCAAAATTGATTTGCATTCAAAATTACTCTTCTTTTTTTATTAACTACTTGAATCAACATTGCCCTCTATTGCAAAATTTGTAAGAACTAGAGTGAACATCCACTTGAAGGATGTCCCTAAAGGTGATCAAGAGTGTGTTGAAGTCCTTGAGCTGTGTTGTTGTCGTAGTCCGGGTCCCTGCACGAGCTCCTCTCCTGCATACCGGCTCTTTATACCTCATATACTTGAGCGTCACTCTCTTCTGAATCAAGAACGTATCTCTTTTGATGCGCAAACTCATGTTGATTATTTAAAAAAATTACATAAAAATATTACTAATAAATTGCGAGCGACTTCTGAAAAATATAAATCCATTGCCGATCATCATCGCCGGGAGTTACATTTTTCATAAGGAGATTGAGTATTTGCTTATTTCAGAAAGCAAAGATTCACTCCAGGTGCATACCATAAACTACAGCAAAGGAAGTTTGGTCCTTTCCAAGTCCGAAAGCGCATCGGTGAGAATGTCCATCTCCTAAATTTGCCCGTAGAATTCGGTACGTCGTTAATATTTAACGTGGCCGATCTGACGTCATTCTATGGATTTCCACCTAGTTCTAGCCAAAGTTCACCTACGACAACTCCAGAGATTCCACCCGACTTAACTCCAGTGCAGACGCCCACCACTGAGGAGATAGATCAGGTTCTTGATGTACGAGAGTTTCGTACTCGCCATGGGACTTGCCAGCGCTACTTGGTCTCCTGGCAGGGACGAAACATCACAGACAGCTCTCGGATCAGCACTGACGAGCTACGCCGCCGTCGCCCAGATCTCTCCGTAGCTAGTTTTTGCGAGTTCTCGCCGGGGTCGAGCTCTTTCAACTCCGGGGGAATTGATTCATCCTGCGACGCATCATAGTTTTCCCATACATTTATTTTTGCATTTTATTTAATGTACTCGTCTCAATATTCTATACTTGTTTTATTTTTCGGCTCATCGGTTGACCAGCCGTTGTGACCTTAATAAAGAGGTCCGGTATTATTAGTAGTAGGAACGTAGGGGCAAGCCTAAATTATTTAATTGAAAACATAAATTTAAAATTTCAAAGATGAATGTTAGTGTTTAGGAAGTGGCAAGAATAAGAAAGTATGTTTTGAGAAAGAACCAAAATTTCAGTAAATCATTGATAACAAATCCCGTGACAACAAATGCTTTATATTGTTGTTTTTGTTTTGGCAACATCACTTTTGGAAAGCCAAAACAGGCCAATTGATCAAGTTATAAAATCCAACGAGAAGAGGAAGAGGGCAGAAATCGGACAGATCGGAAGCCAAATTTTGCTTCCTACTCATTGCCGATCAAGTTCCTATTCAGCAACCGCCCGGTTTTACGACCTCGTCCAACGCCTGTTCCACGTCCGCCGTCGTCGCTAAACCCCAACCCCCACACCGCCTCTATCGTTCAGGCGGACTCGTCGGTCGTCGTCGACCTCGGACTCTTGCCCGACGCCCTGCCATCGAACGGCGTCGTCGACCCCCGACTTTCACCATCCGGCTACTGTACTTGGTGTTCTTCCTGTGCGTAGAGAACTTGGAAGGAGCACTGTTTCGCCGCAGTTGTTTGGGTATACCGTTTGCTCCCTTACTTTAGTAAAATTTATGCTTTTTCAATTAAATATACGCTGGGCTTTCCACTGCGTTCTTGCTAATCTTAATATCATTTATTCATAAGTTGTTTGCAATTTTCTGCTTGTGACTGCATAATCTCGTGGAGAGTTTGAACCCAGCAAGTATTTGTTAAGCACCATCCGGGCAAGATTAGCGAATTTCTTAAGCCCCGCGGCGACGAGTTGAATTGCGTGGATAAATTTGATTTGACCGCTCGGCCCTCTTGTTCTTTCAAAAATCAAAATCCTAATTTTTTTTATTTTACAAATAAAATAATAATATTTTTGCTTAAAATTATTTGATTTCTGAAAACTTAATTTGAGTTTACATCACCTTCGCTTTTCTCATACATGCCTGTTTTAAAGTCGGCCTTTCAATTGTCCTAAAACCCACGCCAGCATCGACAATGTCACCAATCTGAGCCCAAATCAACCCTTTAGGAAACCCTTTGTCATCATCTTCATCGTCTAAAACATTATCAACAGAACCCGTTAACTACTTGGCAACTTTTCCTTCATCAATACTCTTTATAGACAATGAGTCTCAAGATGGATCAGAATATTTAGACTTCAGTTTAGAATTGAATTTCACAAATAAAAGATCATTCAGTGTTTTGCTTTCTAGTTTATTCCTTTTCTTGGAAAGAATTTAAATATAATATAACCATTAAAAATTTTATCTTCTCAAAATATTATTGAAAATATATATAGGGTTAATTACCGGGACCTCCCCTGCGAGTTTGCATAATAACAGGTACCTCTCCTCTATGTTTTAATATTAAAAAGACCTCCCCTCCAAGATTGCCCCGTTTACAATCCCACCTTTCCGTCCAAAATTTTCACCTAGTTTTTTGAAATGTCATATATACCCTTACTATAAATCAGTCCTAAAGTTCTCAATTCCGTCATTTCATATTTTTCGATCCCGCTTTGCCCTATTTCGATGTGTCATGCACTTTGCGACAATGACACAGGTTGTCTTCTTCAGTCGGAGGCTTACTCGATCTACTTTGATCTTCTTCGTCCTCTTTGACTGTGACCCCCCTACACTTTCATATCTTTACAAAGGGTAAAATAGCAATATAATATATTTTATTTGCTAAATAACATACTTTCCATCCAATTTTTTAACAGATAGGGTGGGATTGTAAACTTATGAAACTTGGAGGGGTCTTTGTAATATTAAAACAGAGGGGAGGTACCTCTAATTATGCAAACTCGCAGGGGAGGTCCCGGTAATTAACCCTATATATATACAAGTAAATTATCATCTCAAAAGTGCTCTAATTCCTCCCGCAATCGGAGGAACTAGTTGTCAAGTTCAAGATTCTCATGATCATAGTTCTCAAATTTGGATCTTCAATTTCACAAAACTTCAACCAATGAGCTTATAGAAAATTTATAAATTATTAGTAGTTCAGTATAGAAAAATAATTCAACAATTGTTTGGTGAAAAATATTATTGAAAATATACACAGATTTAACCCTAAAAGTACTTTTTACCTCTTTGTTATGTATCGGGCAAACAATCCTTGCTCTAGTTGATAAACTTCAACCGCAGTGGTAATGCTTACATAGAAGGATCATGAGAGTACATTCTATTGAGGTAGTCAACAAATTCACCCATAAACTTCGGATCTCCATCTATCTCTTCCCTATTTGGGTATTAGAAAAAGGGATTCAGAAAATAACCTATTAGATGTAGAAGACTGCTCATTTAGTTTCTACTCTTCTCTCTATCAACTTTCATATGAGAAGATATTTACTCTCCTTAAACTCAAGAGCAACAACAACCTCCTCTCTAGCCTTCTTCATATCATCACAGAACCATCCCATTTAAGGTGCGTCCCCATCAGCTTTTTTTAGGACTTTCACCAATGGGACAAATATGAGAATGACAAGCTCATCATTCAGCCAAAAAGTCCCATCCAAAATTGAAGTTGTTGTCTACAAATCAAGATAACAGATAGATAAGTAACAGATTGATCATAAATCAATAAGTACTAGACTACTTCTACCTACACGTCATCCCCTTCACTACAAACTGAGGCCCTCTCCGCTTACTCCACTTTGTCGCCATGCTCCACCGACCATTTGACGGTGGCCTCAGAGACCTTCACCTTGATTGTGTTGTCTCCCTTTCTTCATGCCCTGGATCTACGACGTCGCCTCTGCGCAATCTGCTCCGGCTGGTCTTCGTTGGGTTCATTTTTTCATCTGATGCCTCGAATAAGCCAGCCTGAAGCAAAACCTTATGCAGAACCTGGCGTCTGATTCTCAGAGCATAGTTTTACTTTGTAACGGCCCGCATACCACCACAATTTACATTAGCATATCATGTACCGAGTTTCGAACTTTTATTTCACCTCCAAAATTAAAACATAAGCACAATAAGTACCAAAATGTAAGAATAAAAACTTTTCGTTTCATTAAAAAATAAAAACTTAATGATGCATGCCATGTCCAGGATCCGATACCCAAATATGATGCGATACCATATCATATATAAGATACAACTATACTAAAGATAACATTTTATTTTATTAATGAAATAAATTATATTTTTCTTTGAAAAATATTTTCCATTTTCACTTTGCTAATTCTAATTTTTGGGCCCATGATGTGACAAATGGTAGTCTATGTTGGTGAACCAAATTAAGTTGTTTCGAGGAATCGAAAGTCACTAACAAAAATATGTTGGTTTATGTGTGCTATTATTTTTGTGCTTATTAGGGTTGTTGTGATGAACAAAACTTCTAAAAACATTCAGGGTATGTTCGGATGCTGGGAATTGACATTATGAAATTGACTTTCGACGGAATCCAATATTTGCAGGAATTGATTTTGCAAAATTCCAATTTTGTTGTTCGAATATAGGATGAAATTCATTCAGCGGAATTGGAATTGATCCGAAATGTTTTCAGCTGCAGTATGGAATTCATTCACAGGAATTGAAATTTTGTAATTTATTCTTTAAATTTTTTAATATCCAGGTTGGCCAATTGTATCATACAGAGAATTGGAGGTTTGATGAGCATGAAGCAATCAATATCAAAGATGGGGAAGATGTTGGTTGATGTGTATGTTATTAGCAGAAACATATCATATTCATGAGCAATGAGGAAACACGAGTTAGGGAAAAGAATGTTTCCAAGGAATTAGTCATTAATGATACAAGATTTCTCTTTCGAGTGACAATCATAGTGTTAGTTATCTTCCAAAGACTATACAATCTCATAAGCGCATATCACCATGGAAATAATAAGAAATCCTAGTGCAGCAGGGTTCATGGAAAATTTTGAATCACACAAAATTCTGTATGTTATTTATATTCTGCAAATTATTGTTCTCACCAATGAGAGTAAGAGCATATGAATCCTGATTATTTTTTTAATTTTAATATGCCGAAGGTACATAAACTTGGAAAACTATGAAGGAGGATTTGATATCTCCATGATTGAGAGCTCGCTAAACAACATCCGATCCGACCTCCATTTCTGGTTTGAAAGCTTTGCAACGACAGTAATGGCCACGGATGATCCCATCCCTTTGCAGAAGTTTCTTGTCGGCTTAAAAACCATGAAAATCCAGAATCTGTGCTTGAGTTGGGGGAGATGATTTTCTAATCAGATATTGGCATTTTCTGCAAAATGTCGAGGCATCCTGTACGCGGCAGAGGGAATGAGAAGAAGAAGAGGAGGATGAAGAAGGGGGAAATCGATACAAGAGAAAGTCAGGGGATGTTGTGTCGGATCAAAATCACGGAAAACCGAGGATAGGGAGTAAGAATCGGGAGAATTCATTTTTTGGTCAAATATAATTCCAAAGGTTTTGGCCTCAAAGCCAATTCCGGGCCAAAAACTTGCATCCGAACGGCGCATTTGATTTATTAATCCTCAAAGTCAATTCCCCAATGCCAATTCCTTCGCGCCGAACAGCGCCTTAAATATTTTGAATTTCATCTTGGTGATCATTACAAATATGCTTATCTTGACTAGTAATATGCTTAACAGAAATGGGCATCTAAATTTGTAAGATGCATCTTAGTATCTGTACAACCCCATATTCGCTGGGAGGGACCCGAAGGCTTCAACAGTCAGGATTGGGTTAGTCTCAGGCTAACCTCGGGTTAACCCTGAGGCATGCTTGTGGAGTTCTCGCCCTATAGGAGCTCTCGGCAGAAGAGATCGTCGACCGGCAAGGGCAGATAGTCGACCTCTCGGCAGAAGAGATCGTCGACCGGCAAAGGCAGATAGTCGACCTCTCGGCAGGAGAGATCGTCGAACGACCGAAGCAGAGGGCCTGACCATGGAAGTTTTCGCCTTAGGGCTGGCTCCCGCCCAGGGGAGGCGAGAAGGCCCCAGGTAGGCCTTCGGTCGCGATAGTTTAAAGACCATGAAGAGCGCGAACCTCCCCGGCGAGGGGTCTCGCCAAGGTTGGCCCGGGCGAGGGTCCAGCGAGAGCCTTCTCGGCCAGGGCTCTCGCCAAGTGGGCCCACGTGGTAGGGCCCGGCGCTCGTAAAGGGGATTAGTTTATAACGTATATTATCCCGAGGTAAAATTACCCAAATGCCCTTGGAACGACAGCGGGATTTGGCTATTGGCAGACCCCTCAGGGGTATTTCAGTATTTTCAGGTCAACACAGGACTATAAAAAGACCCATAGGGGCTCTTTGGAAGGCAGGATTTTCATTTTCATCTAACTCTAGTGCCTTCTGAGGAGCTCCCAGCCCAGCATTTGGCTTTGGAGGGGAAGCTCTCAGAGATCTTCCGGGTGAGTGGTGGGACCTCCCAGCTGAGGCTTTGGGTCAGTCTTTTGACCTCAGCAGCCAGTCAAGGGTCGAGATAAGAGAGAAGTAGGCGTCGGCTGCACCTTGGTTTGTGAACATTCGTTGGGGTCATTTTTGGCTTCAACAGTTCTGGTGCGGTGAGCGTGGAAGCAGCCGGTGTAAGAAAATCTCGAGTTGAGTCCCATGGCAGGAGGCGAAGGTGAAGGATCAGGCGCAGGAGGATCCCCCACCCGGGTGGACGAGGCGACGAGGAAGATGTTTGAGGACTTCAGGCGAGAAGTCATGCAGACGATCAACTTGGCCTTCTCGGCAAGGAACGAGTGGGAGACGCCGCAGGTTCCGGTGGAGGTGGTTCCGCTGCTAGGCGAGAACGCTCCAGGGCAGCGCCCCGGGAAGGAGGTCCCGGTGGAGGCAGGCGAGAGAGACGTAGCCGCGCGGGAGCTCTTCCCAGGTCAGCGTCTCGGGAAGGAGCTTCCGGCGGATCTGGGCGAGAAGGAGGCGACGGTGCGGGAACTCTTCCCTGGGCAGGGTCTCGCGGATCGGTCCAGCCAACCGAGGTCGCGAGACGTGCCTTCTCGCCAGGCAGGGGGCGAGACCCCCTTTAGTGAGCTCATTGTCTCGGCTCCAGTGCCGGAGGGGTTCCGGGAGCCGGACATGACCTACTACACCGGGAAGGATGACCCGGTCCAGCACGTGCAATGGTTCGAGGACGTGGTGTCCATCAGGCAAATGTCGGATGCCTTCAAGTGTAGGCTTTTTGCCATCACTCTGAAAGAGAAGGCCAGGGACTGGTTCCACCAGTTGCCGGCGAGTTCCATCTACAGTTTCGAAGATCTGCGCAGAGGATTCTTGCTGAGGTTCTCGACTTCAGAGAAGCGGAAGAAGGAGGCTGAATGCTTGTTTGCAGTAAGGCAAGGGCCGGAAGAGACGCTGGGTCACTATGTCGACCGGTTCCAAGAGGAGGTTCTCCTGGTCCAGGAGGTCCCGGGGTACGCGCTGATGCTTGCCTTCACCCTGGGGCTGAGACCAGGGTTTTTCAGCATGGAGTTGAAGAGAGTGCCCCCCCTCTCTTTTGAGGAGCTCATGGAGAGGGCTGCGAAGGAGATAGACTTTGAGAGGGCAAACCCTGCGTTTGCAAGGAAGCTGGCCAGGTTGGCCGAGGATGATGTGAAGGAGCCGGTGGTGGGAAGGCAGAGAGAGCAGAGAGAGCAGAGAGAGCAGAGGGAGCCGAGGGAAGATAGGAGAAGAGAAGAGCCCCGAGGGCAGGGACAGCAGCATGGGGGGGCCAGGGAGCCAAACAACCGACTGGGTTGGAGGCCTCAGGAGGGTCGCCCCCAGGGCCAGGGAGGGCTTCAGGGAAGAGATAACTTCCGGGAGCCCAGAAGGCTGGAGCAGGGAGGATGGCGACAAGGACCAAGGGGTCATTTCCCACCGCCGCAGGAGGCTATGGAGGTGGGAAGGGGAAGAGGAAGAAGATTTCGGGGAGCCGGAAGAAGGGGAGGAGGAGAAGGAAGAGGGGGCAAAGTGGGGTTGCCTTATTGTGACTTCCATCAGGAGGAAGGTCACGCAACGGCCACATGCCCAGAGTTTCTGGAGATTAGAGGGGCCAGAGGGGCCGGAGGGCAGGATCCGCCTGTAAGGATCGTTGAAGTACAGCGGGAAGACGTGGAAGACAGATGTGAAGATAGGATTGACGTGGGGACCCGAGGAGGGATCGGAGTGATCCATGGGGGAGTAGGGATCGAGGCAACCCGCAAGGGGAGCCTTCAAACCATGTTCCGCCGAGGGGTCGCCTCGACCTCCCAGGCCCCCCCCCCCCAGAGGAGAAGATCACTTTCTCATCCGCGGATATGCCAGATTACGAGGATCCGTTCTGCGACGCGCTTGTGATCCAGACAGCGGTGGAAAACTACACCGTCTCCCGGATACTGGTGGATAATGGGAGCTCGGTGAATGTGATCTTCAAGAAGGCTTTCGATGAGATGAGGGTGGAAGGAAAAAGGGTCCTGGCTTCTGATGGACCGCTTTTTGGCTTCTCCGGAGAAAGGAAAGAGGTGGAAGGAGGAGTAGGCTTGCATGTGAGGCTTGGGGGCGTCTCACGGAACTGTCGGTTCGTAATCGTGGACGCCCCGAGTAGTTACAATGCCATCTTTGGGCGCCCCCTCATCAGCGCCTTTCGCTGTGTACCCTCCTCGTACCACCAATGCCTCAAGTTCAACAATGGAGGGGTGCAGGTTAGGATCAGGGGGATCCGAAGATGGCAAGGCAGTGCTATGTGACGGCGGTTAACACCGTGTCGTGGATGGCGGAGGCAGAGGAGTTGGAGAGAGAGATGGCTGAGCAGGAAGGAGTTGAGGAAGGGGGGATGAGCCTGGGAGAGGCGATGGAGGTTGCCGAGGAGATGGCGGAGGCAGAAGAGTTGGGGGAGATCAGCCCAGAAGAGGCGAGAGGAGTGGTGGATGAAGAAGAGCAGAGGCAGGAGGAGAGCCTGGAGGAGGCGATGGAAGTTGATGAGGTTGGGGGAGAAGAGCTCGAGTTTGAGCGGGAAGAGGCAAGGGTAAGTTGGGAGCGGTCGGGGCTGGAGCCGGCCGAAGAGGTGGTGGAGATGGAGGTGCTTACAAGAGCGGGGGAGGCGCAAAGGATTCGGATCAGCGGAGGCTTGAGCCTCGAGGATCAGGAGCGGATGCGAGCCTGCATCCAAGGCAACGTCGACATCTTCGCTTGGAGCGCGGCAGACATGCCGGGCATCGACGCGGACTTGGCCTGTCATCGCTTGAACCTGGATTCCAGAGCCCGCCCCATACGCCAAAAGATGAGGCCATCGCCACCAAGCTAGAAGCCCCCATCCGAGAGGAGGTCCAAAAGCTCCTGGACGCAGGCTTCATCTCAGAGATCCAGTATCCAGGCTGGATCTCCAATGTGGTAATGGTGAAGAAGGGAGGAGGAAAATGGCGCATGTGTGTTGATTTTTCGGTATTAAATAAATCATGTCCCAAGGATTGCTACCCCTTGCCTCGGATCGACGCGCTGGTTGACTCAGCTGTTGGTTTTTCTCTTATGAGTTTTTTAGATGCATTTTCAGGTTACCACCAGATCCGGATGCACCCTCCTGATGTCAAGGATGTTTCCTTCATCACGAGAGAGGGATGCTTCAGCTATAAGATGATGCCCTTCGGATTGAAGAACGCAGGGGCGACGTACCAACGCATGATGGATCGAATCTTTCGAGATCAAAGGGGAAGGAACCTGGAGGTCTATGTGGATGACCTCATGGTCAAGAGCAAGTGTGTTGATTCCCACCTGCGAGACTTGGAGGAGACATTTGCCACCCTGCGAAGGTTCAAGATGAGGTTGAACCCCTTGAAGTGTGTCTTCGGGGCTAGTCGCGGAAAATTCCTCGGACACCTCTTGACTCCTGCGGGGGTAGAGCCTAACCCCGATAAGGTTAAGGCTATCCTAGACCTGGAATCGCCTCGCAGTGCCAAGGAGGTCCAGCGCTTGACCGGGAAGTTGGCCGGGCTGAGCAGGTTCCTCTCTCGGTCAGGGGATAGATGTTCCTCTTTCTTCAAAGTACTTCGTGGCAACCAATCATTCGAATGGACGGCCGAGTGCGAAGAGGCTTTTCAGGGACTGAAGAGGCAACTCTCCCAAGCTCCGTTACTTCAAAGCCCGAAGGAGGGGGAGGACCTAGCCTTGTATCTAGGAGTGGGAGGAGAGGCGGTGAGCTCCGTCTTGGTTAGGGAAGAGGGGAAGAAGCAGTTACCCGTCTATTATGTCAGCCGAATCTTAAAAAAGGCGGAGCTCCGATACCCCATCCTGGAGAAGCTAGCATATGCTTTGGTTATCTCAGCTAGGAAGCTTCGCCCTTACTTTCAAGCACACTCGATTAGGGTGATAACAGACCATCCCCTTCGCAAGGTCTTGGAGGGGGTGGAGCATTCAGGGAGGTTGGCAAAGTGGTCCATCGAGCTAAGCGAGTTTGACATCTCTTTCGTCCCAAGGCTCTCCATCAAAGCCCAGGCCGTAGCGGATTTCCTGGCGGACTATGTTACCGAGGCCGGGGCTGAAGAACCAAAGCCGCAAGAAGCGTGGAAGATGGTGGTCGACGGGGCCTCAGGAAGGCACTCCCTGGGAGGAGGTGTGGTGTTAGTAAGCCCTCAGGGAGTTACCATAGAGCAAGCCGTGACTTTCCATTTCCCTGTAACCAACAACCAAGCAGAGTATGAGGCTGTGATCGCCGGCCTTCGCTTGGCAAAGGAGCTGGAAATCCAGGATGTGGAAGCCTTCACCGACTCGATGGTGGTAGCATCACAGATCCGAGGCGAGTTTGAGGCCCGGGAGCCGACTCTCGCGAGGTATCTATCTAAGGTAAGAGCCCTCATTGGGGGTTTTCGTTCATTCTCTATTCAACATGTCCCCAGGGAGGAAAGCGCGGCAGCTGATCGACTGGCGAAATTCGGGCCTCGGGGAGGAGGTACCCTAACCGAACTATTCCGACCAGCCATTGAAGAGGGGGAGTTGATGGAGGTGAATCGGCGGTCCTCATGGATGGATCCATTGGTGACTTTCTTAACCACAGGAGAACTGTCGGAAGAAGTCAAGGATGCAAAGAGCTTCAGGCACAAGGCGGCTCATTACCTGATGCTGGAAGGGAGCTTGCATCGGAAGATGTTGTCAGGGCTCCTCGCGAGATGCGTAACCGAAGAGGAAGTCCCGAGGATCCTGGAAGAGGTGCATTCTGGAGAGTGCGGCAGTCATTCAGGGGGAAGGACATTGGAAGCAAGGGTGATAAGGCAGGGATATTTCTGGCGGACCATAAGGAAGGATACAGCTGAATTCGCAAGGAGGTGTCGGAAGTGCCAAGTACATGCTCCTCTCCAGCTCTTGCCCGCCCAAAGACTTCGAAGCATCACGGCGCCATGGCCCTTCGCCATTTGGGGGATGGACCTGGTTGGACCCTTCCCTCCAGCTAGCGGGCAAAGGAGGTTCCTCCTAGTGATGATTGACTACTTCTCCAAATGGCTGGAGATCAAGCCGTTAGCCAAGGTAACCTCCCAGGTCATCAGGAACTTCGTTTGGGGGGAAATCATTTGCAGGCACGGATTGCCCCAAGCGATAGTGACAGACAATGGACCTCAGTTTGCCAGTGAAGAATTCATCAGTTTCTGCACCCAATTGGGGATTGACCTCAGGTTCGCCTCTGTCCATCACCCTCGGAGCAATGGTCAGGTGGAGGCGGCAAACAAAGTCATCGTCAACTTGCTCAAAAAGAAGGTCGAGAACCTGAAGGGTAGCTGGGTGGAACAGCTCCCTTCCGTCCTGTGGGCCTTGCGAACAACTCCGAACACGGCCACTGGAGAGACCCCCTTCAAGCTCTCTCACGGGTGTGAGGCTGTCCTCCCGGTGGAGTTCGAGGTTCGGTCCCCAAGGGTCGCGGCCGCAGCTGAGGGAAGCGAAGCTTGGAGGTTGGAGAATGAGGAAGGGTTGCGCCTCTCATTAGATATGGTGGAAGAGCTGCGGGATGTTGCCGCCATCAGGCAGGAGGAAATAAAACGGCGAATGGCTCGGTACTTCGATAAGCATATCCGAGTCAAGCAATTCGCCGAGGGGGATCTAGTGCTGAAAAAGGTCGACGCTGCGGGAAGGTCGGCCGCGGTTGGTAAGCTCAACCCTAGCTGGGAAGGGCCTTATATAGTAGAGAAGGCTCTGGTTAACGGAGGCTACTATCTGCAGGATGCGGAAGGAAGGACCTTGAGTCACACCTGGAATGGTGATGACCTGAAGCGCTTCTACCCATAGGAGGAAAGAAGGATTGTAATGATTGTAAACAACTATTGCATTTTCGATAAGTTTATTTCAGAATATTGACTGCTTCCGAGTACGCAATCTTTAAGTCTCTTTTGTTTTTACCGACTATGACTCCTCTCCTCGATGATGGAATAGGCCTGGTTTGGTTATCTTCATCAACACCCCGAGCTCGGCTCGGCCCCAGGTAGACCCGCTGCGCAGGCTCTCATCTAGCTGGCAGGTCCGAAGGCTCGCCTGTGGGGGAGAGGTTTGGTTATCTTCATCAACACCCCGAGCTCGGCTCGGCCCCAGGTAGACCCGCTGCGCAGGCTCTCATCTAGCTGGCAGGTCCGAAGGCTCGCCTGTGGGGGAGAGGTTTGGTTATCTTCATCAACACCCCGAGCTCGGCTCGGCCCCAGGTAGACCCGCTGCGCAGGCTCTCATCTAGCTGGCAGGTCCGAAGGCTCGCCTGTGGGGGAGAGGTTTGGTTATCTTCATCAACACCCCGAGCTCGGCTCGGCCCCAGGTAGACCCGCTGCGCAGGCTCTCATCTAGCTGGCAGGTCCGAAGGCTCGCCTGTGGGGGAGAGGTTTGGTTATCTTCATCAACACCCCGAGCTCGGCTCGGCCCCAGGTAGACCCGCTGCGCAGGCTCTCATCTAGCTGGCAGGTCCGAAGGCTCGCCTGTGGGGGAGAGGTTTGGTTATCTTCATCAACACCCCGAGCTCGGCTCGGCCCCAGGTAGACCCGCTGCGCAGGCTCTCATCTAGCTGGCAGGTCCGAAGGCTCGCCTGTGGGGGAGAGGTTTGGTTATCTTCATCAACACCCCGAGCTCGGCTCGGCCCCAGGTAGACCCGCTGCGCAGGCTCTCATCTATCTGGCAGGTCCGAAGGCTCGCCTGTGGGGGAGAGGTTTGGTTATCTTCATCAACACCCTGAGCTCGGCTCGGCCCCAGGTAGACCCGCTGCGCAGGCTCTCATCTATCTGGCAGGTCTGAAGGCTCGCCTGTGGGGGAGAGGTTTGGTTATCTTCATCAACACCCCGAGCTCGGCTCGGCCCCAGGTAGACCCGCTGCGCAGGCTCTCATCTAGCTGGCAGGTCCGAAGGCTCGCCTGTGGGGGAGAGGTTTGGTTATCTTCATCAACACCCCGAGCTCGGCTCGGCCCCAGGTAGACCCGCTGCGCAGGCTCTCATCTAGCTGGCAGGTCTGAAGGCTCGCCTGTGGGGGAGAGGTTTGGTTATCTTCATCAACACCCCGAGCTCGGCTCGGCCCCAGGTAGACCCGCTGCGCAGGCTCTCATCTATCTGGCAGGTCCGAAGGCTCGCCTGTGGGGGAGAGGTTTGGTTATCTTCATCAACACCCCGAGCTCGGCTCGGCCCCAGGTAGACCCGCTGCGCAGGCTCTCATCTAGCTGGCAGGTCCGAAGGCTCGCCTGTGGGGGAGAGGTTTGGTTATCTTCATCAACACCCCGAGCTCGGCTCGGCCCCAGGTAGACCCGCTGCGCAGGCTCTCATCTAGCTGGCAGGTCCGAAGGCTCGCCTGTGGGGGAGAGGTTTGGTTATCTTCATCAACACCCCGAGCTCGGCTCGGCCCCAGGTAGACCCGCTGCGCAGGCTCTCACCTAGCTGGCAGGTCCGAAGGCTCGCCTGTGGGGGATAGGTTGGCTCTTGTGATACTCTGTTCTTAGCCACTTCAACGACACCCCGAGCTCGGCTCGGCCCCAGGTAGACCCGCTGCGCAGGCTCTCACCTAGCTGGCAGGTCCGAAGGCTCGCCTGTGGGGGATAGGTTGGCTCTTGCGATACTTTGTTCTTAGCCACTTCAACGACACCCCGAGCTCGGCTCGGCCCCAGGTAGACCCGCTGCGCAGGCTCTCACCTAGCTGGCAGGTCCGAAGGCTCGCCTGTGGGGGATAGGTTGGCTCTTGCGATACTTTGTTCTTAGCCACTTCAACGACACCCCGAGCTCGGCTCGGCCCCAGGTAGACCCGCTGCGCAGGCTCTCACCTAGCTGGCAGGTCCGAAGGCTCGCCTGTGGGGGATAGGTTGGCTCTTGTGATACTCTGTTCTCAGCCACTTCAACGACACCCCGAGCTCGACTCGGCCCCAGGCAGACCCGCTGCGCAGGCTCTCACCAAGCTGGCAGGTCCGAAGGCTCGCCTGCGGGGGACAGGTGGAGTCCTTGACTTGTTGATCCTTGGTTCTTGATTGGTAGTTACTACGTTACAACGTGCTCGGCTCAAACCCCGGTAGACCCGCTGCGCAGGCGCCCATATAGGCTAGCAGGTCCGACGGCTCGCCGGTGGGGTAGGGGTTTAATTGGTTGGAAAAATATGTGGGCAGGACCCTGACCTAGACCGGGGGCAAATCCCTAAAGGTCTCGGCTCAGGGGTCTCGGCCAGTAAAAGTCTCGGCTTGGAGGTCTCGGCCAGTAAGGATCCCGGCCCAGAGGTCTCGGCCAGCAAAGGTCTCGGCTAAAGGAGGTTCTCGCAAAAGAAAGCTCCCGGCGGACCTAGGCAGGACGATTCAATCGACGACGCGAGGTTCCCGCCAAGCTGATTTCTAAGGAAGGTCACCCTAAAGAGACTAAGGGTCTCGGCGGAAGCTCGCGCGGAGGTCATTCGGCAGAGTAATATACTTTCAAAGCACGCATGGACAATAATAATAAAGAAAAAAAGAGGGGAAATGAAAAATGAAAACGAGACATTACTTTATAAAAAAGTTATTTACAGAAGTAAGGAGGTTCTCGCTCAGTACAAAAAGATATTCAAAATAAAAGACACCTCAGGGGGACGCGCTGTAATCCCCACTGGTGCTCTCGCTTGAATCATCGACAGAGCCTTCTTCGGACGTCTCGCCAATAGCGGTAGAGGACCTCGGGACGTCTGAGAGCGGCGAGTCCGGCGCGCCCGGGGGTTTGGGAACTGGATCGTAGAGCCAAGGAAGAAGTTGGCGAGCGTCGATGGTCGCGCCGTCCTCCCGGAGCAGCTTGACGTCTCGCAGCGTCTCGAGCGTCAGCTTGACGGTCGCCTGAGCATTGGCTTGAAGCAGCTTGTCGACGTCATATTCCGAGAGGTAGCGACTCCGCAACCTCGCATCTAGCTCCGGGGGCGGGACCTTCGCCAGCTCTGCGCGGAGCTGTTCCCTCAGGAGGACACTCTCGCAACGCGCGTTGGCCAGCTCTGCGCGAAGCTCCCTGACTTGGGCGGAATCCTGCAAAAGGGATAAAAGATTTTAGCCTAGACGCATTACACAGTAGAAACTTCGAGGAAACGGGGGCAAGGGTTCAGGAGGATCTCGCCTACCTCGGTCGCGGGGCGCAGAGACAGCGCCAATCTAGCATCCGCGAGCTCCTGTTGAGCTCTCGCGAGTTCTTCTTCCGCGGCGTGCGCGCGAGCTATCGCGTCCTCCCTCGCCTTGCGCATATCAGTGAAGTTCTTGTCAATGGTGATGCTTCGACGCGCACACATATGTGTAAGCTCGAACCCGCGCATTACGGCCCGGGTGGCGTCGAAGGCTAGAAGGCGGGTAGGCGTCTGGTCGAACACGCTGGCATCTTCCCGGCTGTAGAGACCATATCCAAGCGAGAAGGCCTCGCCGGTCACATTTTCCCCCTCCGCCCATCGGGGAAGGAGGGTCGAAACCCTGATTGAGTTTGTCTTGGGGTCCCATTCCATCTGAGGCTTCCCCTCCGAGTCGGCGTACCTGACGCCTAAACCAAAGTTCCGGTGCCCTCTCGGCACCTCCTGGGGCGGGACGCTGGCGGAGGTTTCGGCGGCGACCACTTCTCCCCCAGCCTCGCCTGCGGCCGATGTGTTCCTGGCGGAAGCCTCGGCGCGGCTCTTGGCGGCGGCATCCATCTCACTGGCCCTCTGAAGGATCACTTCAAAGGACCTGCCCTCAGGAGGAGGTTGGACGGGCGAGACCGCCAACGATTTCCCCTTGTCGACGGCAGAAGGCTTGGGCCTCTTCAACGCGCGGAGAGGAGGAAGGGTGGCCTTCCGCTTCTTGGCCGGTGGCGGCAGGGAAGGGACTGGATCTTCTCGGCAGGCGCTGGCGCTAGCTTCCGCGAGCGCAAGGGGGCCTCTCGCTGCCAGACCCTCGACACCCCGGCCTGCGGCGAAGGGTTGGCGCAGAGGGACCTCCCGCTCTCCTGCAAAGTAAAAACGCTTTAGCACTTCAGCGCAAGAAAATCTTTGATAAAAAAAGGGAATCTGAGGCGAGACCGTACCTTCGCCCGAGTGAACAAGTGGGAGGGAGTCGACGTCCCGCAGAAGATAGGGGACGTCGAACTCCTTGGCCCCGAAGAATTCCAGGATTGCGCTCTCGCGCGATCCCAGAGCGGGCGGCTTGTAGGCAGCGTCTTCATACTGAACGGGCTGAAGCGGGACGTTGCCGAAGTCCCCGCTGACGTAAACGAACTTCTCGCCCCAATGGTGGTGCTTGTTGGCGAGACCGGTAACCTCGAGCTGTTGCCCGGAGAAGAAAACTACCCCCCCTTGGCACGGAAGTTGAATAGCTTCCGGAAGATGGGCAGACTAAACTCGATCCTCTCGGATCGCATATAGCATATGAATGCTATAAGGATCGCGACGGAGTTCGGGTTTAGCTGGGCGGGTACCACCCCATAATAGCGGAGAGCTAGCCGAACCTCCGGCCAAAGGGGGAGGCGGAAGCCCACCTCGAAATGCTCGAGGGGGATGGCAAGCTCTCCCGCCCCGGGAGTATTCACCTTATCATGATTCCCCGGGTTCCGCGCCGAGAAGCCGGCGGGAACGTAGCGGTCGACGATCATGTTGTATTCGTCGAGGGTGAGCTTGCAGGAAGGGAAGAGGTGTTTCTGGAAGGCTTCCGCACAATGGGCGCGACCCTTGTTCTCGCCAGGCATGGCTAGTTCGTGAGTAGGAGCGAGAGCTGTAGGGGGGTCGAAGCGGAAGCAGGAACGCGAGAGCACGGAGGGAAGGCTGAGTTTCCGGATCGGAGAAGTAAATGCGGTTGGTAGACTTCTCTATTTATAGGGAATCGTAGTCATCATGCGTTCATCCGGCAGAGAGAGAAAGTGACAGCGGAGTACAGCTGTCAGAATCCGGGCTAACGACGCCTCGGTTCTCCCCCTCAGGATGACGGCGGTCAACGGTCGCTTCGGGTTTCGACGCGACTGCCTGGATCGGCGCAAGCCTCCTAGACCGGCGCAAGCCTCCTGGGTTAACGCAAACCTCCTAGATCAGCGCGAGCATCCTAGTTTGGGGTAAGCGTCTTGATTAGAAAACCCCGCAGAGCGATAAAAAGGAAAAGGAAAAGAGAGACATGGGTAGAAGCGGGACTCTCGCTAGCGCAAGCTGGATAAAACTTAATTAATAATAATGTTTATTACAGACATTGAAAAAGAAAAAAAAAGGGGGAGAAGAAAAAAGAGATACATTAGGATTCAAAGCGTGAAGGCTAGTAGGGTTTCCAGCTCCATCGTCCCCGTTCTCGCCGCCTAGTTCTTGGGGGCGCCAACGGGTTGAAGTAAGACGATAGCGTGGTACACCCAAGGTTGATCCGCCTGGCGTAGTCCCGGATCTGCGAGATGCACCTCCCTGGCGAAGACTCGGCGGAAGGCCCGCGCGGGCAATCAGTCTCGCCCAAGAAGAAGTCCCGCTCCAGAGCCTCCAGCCTTTGCTCCACGGATTCGCAGAATGCTTTCGCCGCGGCAGTATGGGCACGATCTCGCCGGACAAGCTTGGCCAGGATGACTGAGATCTTCCTCCGTCTCCCCTTCGCGCTCCCAGCACTGTTCAGGGCTTCCTCTATCTCGCCAGACGAAGGGAGGGGGGACTCTTCATCCTCTTCTTCCTCGTCTTCTTCTTCCTCTTCCTCTCCTTCCTCGTTGACTCCCGACCGCAAGCCAGGGTCACCTGCGGAAGAAACACGCGAGAATTTTGGTCAAGGCATGACAATCGACAGTCCAGAAAAGTTTTCGCATACCTGCGGCTGGGCGAGAACCGTCAGCCAAAGTTGGACGAGAAGGCCCGGCCCCTCCGTTGGTTCCATAAAGGAGGTGAAGAGGCTTGCCCAGCCCCGGGCGGAAGGGCTCGCGCACGATGATCCCGGCCTGGCCGGAAGCATGAGGGGAGTTGTCTTCTCTCAAGGGGCGATCAGCATCCTTAAGAGTAGCGGAAGGTTCAGGAGCCGCCCCTCCCGCCTGCAGGAGAGGATTGGCCACCGCAGGAGGCACTTCGACGGTTCTCGCTTCGTCTTCCTGGGTGGTTAGACCCGGGTCGGCGGGAGCTGGCACTGCGAGAAGGCGGTTCAGAAAAGAAAGGGTCGGGTTGAAATGTTGACAAGGCAAAATGTACCTATCGTTCCGGTCTCGGCTAGAGGAATCCTCTCCGAGACCCGTGTTTGGCCCTCGGGGGGATGAGCGGGTAGGTTCGAAGAGCTGGGCGGAATTTCGGCGTCATTATTGGGAGCGGGTTCCTGCGAAAGCTTACTTTAATCATCGGATCTAGTGCACAGTCAGCTCGGTAGGCACGGGCGAAAGGCTTACCTTCTGTAGGGAAGGATCTCCGGCAGGATTGGGAGTGGGGGAAGGAGGATCCCTGTTCTCGCGAGAAAGGTCCCGCCGGACCGCCTTCGCCCTTTTCTTTTCCTTCTTCTTCGGCTCCGAAGGCCCGGCGGTTGAAGTCTTTTTCGCTAACCACGGGGCCACCGCCGCACAGTTAGCCAAGGCCCGCGCCTGGGCAGCGGCTAACCGGTCTTGGAGGTCTTGCGGAAGCGGTTTGGCAGCACGTTTGGGATGCATGGTAAGCTCGCGCGAAAATCCCTGAGGCGAGAGCTCAGTTGGAAAATCGTATTTTAAGGGCAGGGCGTATGGACGCCTATCAGTGCATATTTATAGCCGCAGTGGGACCCACCAAAAGATTCCCTCGATAGGCAGGCACGTGTCCAGCGAATATTTTGGGGGTTGGACTTATCTTGTCGAGCGCAGGGCTAGCTCGAAAAGAGCGGGGATTGTGTACAACCCCATATTCGCTGGGAGGGACCCGAAGGCTTCAACAGTCAGGATTGGGTTAGTCTCAGGCTAACCTCGGGTTAACCCTGAGGCATGCTTGTGGAGTTCTCGCCCTATAGGAGCTCTCGGCAGAAGAGATCGTCGACCGGCAAGGGCAGATAGTCGACCTCTCGGCAGAAGAGATCGTCGACCGGCAAAGGCAGATAGTCGACCTCTCGGCAGGAGAGATCGTCGAACGACCGAAGCAGAGGGCCTGACCATGGAAGTTTTCGCCTTAGGGCTGGCTCCCGCCCAGGGGAGGCGAGAATGCCCCAGGTAGGCCTTCGGTCGCGATAGTTTAAAGACCATGAAGAGCGCGAACCTCCCCGGCGAGGGGTCTCGCCAAGGTTGGCCCGGGCGAGGGTCCAGCGAGAGCCTTCTCGGCCAGGGCTCTCGCCAAGTGGGCCCACGTGGTAGGGCCCGGCGCTCGTAAAGGGGATTAGTTTATAACGTATATTATCCCGAGGTAAAATTACCCAAATGCCCTTGGAACGACAGCGGGATTTGGCTATTGGCAGACCCCTCAGGGGTATTTCAGTATTTTCAGGTCAACACAGGACTATAAAAAGACCCATAGGGGCTCTTTGGAAGGCAGGATTTTCATTTTCATCTAACTCTAGTGCCTTCTGAGGAGCTCCCAGCCCAGCATTTGGCTTTGGAGGGGAAGCTCTCAGAGATCTTCCGGGTGAGTGGTGGGACCTCCCAGCTGAGGCTTTGGGTCAGTCTTTTGACCTCAGCAGCCAGTCAAGGGTCGAGATAAGAGAGAAGTAGGCGTCGGCTGCACCTTGGTTTGTGAACATTCGTTGGGGTCATTTTTGGCTTCAACAGTATCTTTATGCGTTTGCCAGTCTGCCAGATTTGCTTTGTGTATTGGTTTGTACAATACAAAGTTTTGGTTTACTTTTATCTTCACTGAAATATATCTCGTCAAACTGTATATTTCCTGCACACATGGTCGTAAACATTGCCTATTTATTGCTTATAATTTCTTAAAATTACTAAATCACAGGAAGTTAATCTAAAGTGGTCATATTTCCTATAGATTATAACTTATTGTTAGAGTATGGTTTTATTTTTGGTAGTTTGCTTATATGTTGTCACTCCCATATATAAGAGAGTGCTCCCTATTTCAATAATTCAATTTCATTTCCTCTGTTCAATACGGTATCAAACGGAGCAAAATCCTAATCGCGCACCCGCCGATGAAGTCGATCCCGCGACCTCTTCCGCGTCGCGCGTCTTCCGTCCGCGCCCTCCGGCTCGCCGCTCTTTGCCTACAGCCCACCTCCCTCCGCCTCCAGCCTGCCCCTCTCCCACCTCTAGCCTGCCTCTCCCCTGCTCTGCCCTAGCCCGTCCCTCTCCCACCTCCATCCCGCCTTTCTGTTCAGTTTTGGACGCCAGATCCTGTGAGGGGATGCTCATGAGGCTGATTCCGGGACTTCTGGCGTCTCCTTTTGTATGAGGGGATGAATTCCTCCGTTCCCTTCCTCGCTTCCTTGTCAGGATCATTTGTGTACTTCTCTTTCTATGAGAAGTTTTTAGGGTTGTTTTCCCCTATCTTCCCGGTTATGTCCCTTCCCGCGGTTTCTATCCTCGGGTTGCTTTGAAAGGGAGTGTTGAATCCCAAATATGTCCTCCAATGTGCGCGTTGAATCCTCATTCCTCACAAATGTCTGCATTGGTCTCCAACCACGCTCTCCTTGACCACGGAACTCCTCAAATTTCCACCATGAAGCTCGATGGCACCAATTACCTTCTGTGAGCTCGGTCCATCACTCTTGCTCTCAAAAACCATCGTATGTTTGGCTATGTTTCCAGCACTACAGCAGCTCCCGTTCCCGCCTCTTCAACATGGTCTCAATGGGAGTCTGAAAACTCCATGGTGATGTCGTGGCTTCTCAATTCTATGCAGCAAAGCATTGCTCGGAACTATCTATTTCTGGACACAGCCGCCGATATTTGGAAACGAGCTGAGATTACTTACTCATGTCGGGGGAATGCTGCTCAGATCTTTCAACTTCGCCAACGGATTTTCCTCTTGCGGCAAACGATCGTCCTTCTTCCTCCTACTACCTGGAATATACTCAGTTCTATCAGGAGTATGACCACTTTGATGCTCTCACTCTTGTCTCTCCTGAAGATGAGGCTCTTGTTCGGGCTCGCGAAGAACGCAATCGGATGTTTGAGTTTCTCCATGGGTTGCACCGAGACTTTGATCAAATTAGTGTCCAGATTCTTGGGCGGTCTCTTCTTTCGTCCCTGCCAAAAGTGTACAATCTTGTTCAACACGAATTCGATCGTCGCTAGACTATACATACCGACTCTATCTTTGATGGCTTTGCTCTTGCTGCTCATGTTCGCCCTGGTGGGCGTTCTTCTTGTGACTTACCACCTAAGTATAGGGAGAAGGATTATCTTCTTTGTGATTATTGCGGGAAGACCCGGCACACTAGATACACATGTTTTAAGATCCACGACTTTCCTCCACCCAGAGGGGGTGCTGCTACTCGTGGTGGTCGTGGCTATGGTCGCTCTCTGGGCCGTCATCCCCAGTACCGCTCTGCTCATCTCTCTGATGCTTCTGCTGATTTGTCCTCCGACAGCCCCTCCTGCTCTCTCTCTTCGAAAGAATTTCTTGCCTTTCGTCGTCTAATGCATGAACATCCCTCAAAGAGTTCTGCTTCATCCTCCTCATATGCCCACCAGGGGCCCCCGGGTGCTCATTCTTCTACCAGTCGCGTCCCAACCTACTGGATTATTGACAGCGGAGTGACAGATCATATGACTAACACTACTTCAGGTTTTATATTCTACTCTCTCTTGTCGGGTCGTGACAAAGTGAGTGTTGTTGATGGTTCATTTTCCTCTATTGCTGGCAAAGCAACCATTCCCTACTCTTCCCTCACTCTCTCGTCCGTTCTTCATGTTCCTAAGTTTACTCGAAATCTTCTTTCTATCAGTCAATTGACTAACTTTATGCACTGCTCAGTGACTTTTTTACCCTCTTCTTGTGTCTTTCAGGACCTGGCGATGGGGAAGGTGATTGGATCTTGTAAACTGTGCGATGGACTGTACCTGTTTGACCCCCCCCCCCCTCCAGCTCGACTTTTACTTCTTCTCTAAGTGCTCTTCATGTGGCTTCATCATCTACTTTGGATTCCTGGCACTGTCTCCTCGGACATCCCTCTATCTCTATTATGAAATTATTGTTTCCCGCTATATCGTCCTCTGTTTTTAACACTTTTTGTTGTGATGTATGTGAACTGGGTAAGCACAAGCGAGCCTCTCTTCCTCGGATGCCCTCTCCCTGTGCTACACTATTTGAGATTATTCATTCTGATGTTTGGGGCCCTAGTCCGGTTTCTTCTATGTCTGGGGGCAAATGGTTTGTCACTTTTATCGATTGTTGTTCTCGGTGCACACAGGTTTATCTCATGAAAAGTAAATCTGATGTTTTCTCGTTATTTCTGTTTCCACAACATGATTACGACCCAATACAATGTCACGGTAAAAATATTGTGAAGTGATAATGGTCATGAATACATTGACTCTCACGTTGAACGTTATCTGCATGACAGGTATCATCCACCAAACTTCATGTGCGTACATCCCTGCCCAGAATGGGGTCCCCGAGCGAAAGAATCGGCACCTCCTCGAGGTTGCTCGTTTACTTCCTCAGATGCACCTACCCGAATACTACTGGCGGACGTTGTCCTCACAGCTACGCATCCTATTAATCGCTTGCCAACTCGTTTCCTCAACCACAAAACTCCGTTAAAAACTCTCAATATCCTCCCTAGTGACCTCACCACTCGTATTTTTGGATGTGTATGTTTTGTCCATGTGCACCACACCTCCAAGCTTGATCACCGTGCGCTTCAATGTGTCTTCATTGGATACTCCAACACTCAAAAGGGTATAAGTGTTTTCATCCTGTGACCCGTAAGACATTTGTCTCCATGGATGTCACTTTCCAGGAATTTGAGTCCTATTACGTGAGCTCTCTTCAGGGGAAGACTATTACCGAGGAAGTGATCTCCCCTGTTATTCCCTTACCTATATCTCCTCCATATCAACCTACTATCTCTCCTCCTACTATCCCTCTTGTGGTTCCGCCACTGCCTGTGGTTCTGCCGCCGCCTCTGCCTTCTCACCCTACTCCTTTGCAGGTTTATACCCGTCGGCAAAGGGACATGAACAGGCAGCTACTGCACACTATGCTTGCATCCACGCCTAATTCGTCAACCGGTCCTCAAAGTAACTGTGTCTCCACTCGACATCCTTTATCTCATTATGTGACTTATGACTCATTGTCCTCCCTGCATAGAGCCTTTGTCACTTCTTTTTCTTCCATTCCATACCTTCTTTCGTGGCAGGAAGCTTTGAGGCATCAAGAATGGAAAGATGCTATGCGGGAAGAGATGTCTTCCCTTAATAAGTACACATGGGATCTTGTTGACCTTCCTCAAGGCAAGACGGTGGTTGGATGTAAGTGAAATTTTCGGTAAAATGGAACCCCCAAGGGCTGGTGGATCATTACAAGGCTAGGTTGGTGGCCAGAGGATACACCCAATCGGCCGGGATTGATTATCAGGAAACTTTTGCTCCAGTTGCAAAGATGAATTTGATCCGGATTTTGCTCTTGTGTGCTGCCTGCAGAGGGTGGAGTTTCTTCCAGTTGGACGTGAAGAATGCCTTCCTCCATGGAGATTTAGAAGAGGAAGTTTATATGTCTCTCCCTCCTGGTCTTACCTCTGAGGGATTTGAGGGAAATGTATGCAGATTGAAGAAGGCTTTATACGGCCTAAAACAATCACCGAGGGCTTGGTTTGGGAGGTTCCAACGAGCAATGGTGACATTTGGGTATACCCAGAGTAATGCGGATCATACACTATTTGTAGGACACTGATAGGGGATATTGAAGGCGTTGATTGTGTATGTGGATGACATTGTCATAACTAGGGATGACATGAAAGAAATTAGAAATCTGAAGACAAGATTGACGAGTGAATTTGATGTAAAGGATCTTGGGAACCTCAAGTACTTTCTTGGCATTGAAGTTCCCAGATCAAAGCACGGTATCTTTATCTCACAGAGGAAGTACATACTTGACTTGTTGGATACTACGGGGATGAGTGGGTGTGGACCTGCTGACACCCTCATTGAAACGAGCCATAGATTGGGGAGGGATGGTGGAGAACACGTCACAGATACCAATAGCTTTCAACTACTGGTGGGGAGACTCATCTATCTATCTCATACTCGTCCGGATATATCTTATGTTGTTGGTGTTATCATCCAGTACATGCATGCCCCCAAATCTCACCACTTGGATGTTGCTCATCGGATTCTTAGATATCTCAAAACCTCTCCGAGATGTGGCATTTTGTTTTCTCCGAACAAAGAATTATCCATTGAAGTGTTCACTGATGCTGATCGGGCAGGATCAGTTGATGATCGTAGATCCGCGTCTGGGTATTGTACCTTGGTTGTGGGAAATCTGGTGACTTGAAGGAGCAAAAAACAGCATGTGGTTGCCAGATCCAGTACCAAAGCGGAATTTAGGGCTATGGCTCAAGGAATTTGTGAAGGAATGTGGATTCAATCCCTTTTACTTGAACTTGGGATTCAAAGCAAAGACCCCATCCGACTATATTGTGATAACAATGTTGCCATTAGCATTGCTCATAATCCTGTTCAGCATGACCGTAGTAAGCATGTTGAAGTCGATCGTCATTTTATCAAGGAAAACATAATGAGGGGAGTTATAGCACTCCATTTGTCCTCTCGGATCAACAGTTGGCTGATGTGCTTGCAAAGACTTTATCTCAAAGATGTTTTGGTAACATTATGTCCAAGGTGCGTGTGATAGATATCACAAGCCCAACTTGAGGGGGAGTGTTAGACTATTGTTTTATTTTTGGTGGTTTGTTTGTATGTTGTCACTCCCATATATAAGGGAGTGCTCCTTATTTCAATAATTCAATTTCATTTCCTCCATTCAACACTTATAAATGAAAATATCTTCTCATACATTCATATTTCTTCTGCATCAGGATTCTTATTGAAAAGGAGTGCTAAGACAAATGGCTGGAGTAGAAGATGGTTTGTTTTAAACGAGAAAAGTAGCAAGGTTTATGATCTCTTACTGATATTAATTAGGAAAATAAGTGCTAAACAGGCCTATTATTCAAGTTAGGGAAGTGTTGCCATTTTAACTGAAATAAATAATGTATTTTTTATTAGCTTGGATACACTAAGAAGCAAGAGGAGAGGCACTTCCGTGGTGTTATAAATTTGGAGGTATGATCTGCGTTTAGGCTTTCTTTCTCTCACATTCACATGGTTGCTTGCATGCTACAATTCTACGTGCATAAGTATTGTAACACAACCTACTTTCTTTGTGCATATGGTATGTAAATATGATGTGATTTTGTATTCAGTGTATTTTCTGTTATTGTCAAGGATCGTATATACTTGCATGTGAATGCAGGGATGGTGTCTGGGTGGGAATTATTTAAGGCATTTGCTTTGTCACGTCCCATACAAGGTTGCATGTGTATGCATGCCAAGGACCATATTGGTCTTGTTGCACAGATGGTTATTTTTCTTGATGTGTTTCCATAATATGCTTAATGATTTGAGAGTTTAAATTTGAGCCTCATAAATTTGGAATATACAGTACCACAACAACACTCAAGCCTTTATTCCACCATAGTGGGGTCGGCTATATGGATCCTTTGTCGCCATTGTGCCCTATCCTGTTAGGCGTTGTGAGAGTCTAGTCACTAGGCATGTTAAACGAGGGAGGGGTAGACCAATAAAGACTTGGAATGAAACTATAAGGAAAGACATTATGTGCTTAGGCATTAGTGAAATATAGAATATATTAAAAAAATATAATGAGTGATATTATTCTGGAGGGAATTTTTAGTTTGTTAATTCATTTTTATTGAATTTTAATAAATATGTTTACAAGATTTTGGATCTTAGATGTAATATGCAGAATTTTCCTTGGTAGATCAAATCATAGCATTACCTCCGTGATTAAATTTCTTACCAACCTATTAATGGGACAAATTTTATCGTCCACATTGTTTATTTTTAATTAAATGACTATACATTTCCCCACTATAGTGGGATAAAGGCTTGAGTGTTGTTGTTGTATACATTTCCCCTCCATACTAATTCTTTTGTTGATCCTAAATGTTGCAGGAGTGCAATATCCAAGAAGTATCTGATGAAGAAGAAACTTCTAAAAGTTTGAAAGACTCTAAAAAGGCAAATGAACCAGATTCTAAAAGCTCGACCCTGGTTTTCAAGCTAACTAACAAAGTTCCATACAAAACAGTTTTAAAAGGTAGTTCCTATTCATTTATTTATTTTTATCTTTTATTTTTTTAGCATTTATGGATTTAGTTTTATTGTTTTACAGCTCACAATACTGTTTTGCTGAAGGCTGAGAGCATGAGTGACAAAGTTGAGTGGGTGAATAAGATTAGAAACATTGCCTATAAGGGAGATCCTCCCAATGGTATGCCTGGTTCTGTTGTTGGATCTATGAGACAAAATCATTCAGATGGCTCAATTGTAAGTGTTGATTTAGTCATTTATGTCTGCTTTATTGTATCTTGGGAGGACTAATACTCATATTGTTATTAAAATTAGATTTTTTTTCCCCCATCATTGTATGCCAAATTTTACTGATATTAATGAAATAAGACATTGAGACAAACAACTTAAGATACTATATTTGGACTTTTTTTGTGAAGGTTGTTGGTCAGTATATATGCATTTTTAGTAGTAGTTGATATATAAGATGTGCATATTATCCCACAGTCTAGTTTCTCTTTGATGCAAGTATTTATCCATATCTACATGTTGTCATATCATGTAGACTAAAGCAATGAGAAGTAGAGACAAACGCCTACCGGCTAGTTTCCCTCGGTCTAGTTTCCCTCGGGGCTTGCCAAGAAGTTAAGCGTCAGGCGAATGAGTTCTTAATCTATTATAAGTCGTATTGGGACAAATGTCTACCGGCTCGACATCCCGACAAGCATGGGGATCCATCCAGTATTTAATGTTGAGGATTTGACGCCGTACTTCGAGCCTCGCGAGTATGTGGATCCGAGCAGTGGGGATACCCAGCCGCCCCCACCACTTTCGTTGCCTTACCACTCCCATACTCCACCTACGTCTGATAGCCGCTACAGTCCATCTACTGCTGACACCCACCCACCTGGGGACTCGTCTTCTTTGGTTTTACCGACGACACCACTGATCCCACCAGGATCCACCACTCGAAAGCTGAGTGATGAAAGCATCACAGAGATCAGATCCCGCCAGTTTGTTTCTACAACAGATGGGTCCCACAGCTGCTACTTGGTACATTGGCGGGGCCGCCCCGATGCAGATGACGCTTGGATACTACCTGCAAAGCTCGATCGACTCACCTCTGGACTTTGACATCAGTACGACCGTCTCCATTCATCGGAGATGAAGCATTTTCAGTCGGGGGGAGTTGATGGGGATCCAATAAATTGTGCACCAGGAGGGGTTCGCCGCAAGGCGGGACCCACATTTGTTTAT
The DNA here is from genome assembly GCA_039513925.1 of Platanthera zijinensis. Taxonomy (NCBI): domain Eukaryota; kingdom Viridiplantae; phylum Streptophyta; class Magnoliopsida; order Asparagales; family Orchidaceae; genus Platanthera; species Platanthera zijinensis. The sequence continues at coordinate 9,940,567 of CM077096.1, read as the reverse complement.
TCATGCATGAAGGCTTGATCGGATCGCCGATCCGACTCTGCAGTTGCATCCGGAATGTCGCCGCCAGTCAAAATCATATATTAGTTTATTTTTATTGGTTTATTATGTGAAGACCCTTTTTCCGGGCTTCCCAAAATGATCGGCATTAATTTTCACTAGTGGATCGTTGGAAAGAAAAACATAGTACAAAAAGAGTAACACAGAACTTTTTATTCCATCTTTTTATTTATTAACACATCATACACGCGTTTAATCGAAATCTGATAAAAATTTACAATAATTTTCTGAACATAGTAATTTATGACTCTCAGAACCTTCTTCGATTCCTTTATAGACATTCAACCATACCTGCTCTAACTCTTCAGGCGCGAACCTCCGCCGTACACTTGGAGTCACACCTGTTGTCTGAAAAAAAATGAATCCACTGAGGGTTAGTCATAAAAATTATGACTATGTGAGATAAATATTTCGTGAAATATTGTACATGCAAACAATGGAAATACTATCAATATGCATATAGTACAATAATTAATAATTTCATTCTCAAAGCTGAATCTTAATTTACCTCTTAATTTGTGTTACATAAAATAGGAAATTCTCCGGTGATGCAAACTTGAATTGGGCCCCGCCCCCAAAGGACGTAATTTGTAGGCTCACCCCTACCGGTGAATTCATCAGTAGATGTCTCTACATCATCGGATTCGAAACCATCGCATTTCCCCATGCAAAGTTTTAAATTATTATCTTGGCGTGTAAATAAGAGTGTATAATAAAAATGATCCCCTCAGAATTAAATATATCGCTTTCATGTTTTTCCCTCGCCCACATTTTATCTCACAGCGATATCTGAATGAGTTAAACTCATATGCACAGGCACTTGTTTATTTCATAAAATGAAGCAGAATAAGAAAGTGAGTATACTAAATCAAGAAATAAGAAACTCACAACATCTTTGCCTCTATCCAAGTTCGCATTTCCTCCACGGTTCTCGTGTGACGTCATCCTCTGGTTTCGGGGTCTTGGAAACCACTGAAATTATACGCACGTTTATTGGGTTGCGTCACTTGATATTCGTAGTCGTAATGCTTACAAAATACGTGTAAAATCTCGAAAAGCAAAAGAAATATCAAAAATGTCCGAAAAGGTATCCAACCCAAAACAGTCCTCATCCGAGACTAAAAATCTTAATCTAGGCCGACTAAACGGCACAAATTAGCAAAAATGGCTCTCAAATAGTTTGTAAGAATATGTAATTCAGCTCCAAAATAAAATAAGCAACTTCTTAAAAGCAATGAGCACCCCAATTCCCAAACAAAACAATAGCCCAAGTAGTTAAGAAAGTAAGAAATGAAGTAAAAAGAAAGTAACCAAACCAGCCAAGAAGGAGAAAGGGCACGGTGCAGTTTGGAGCTCGGGAGCCACAGCCAGAAAAGCAGCAGCTCGGGAGGTAGCCGCAGAAAAGTCGGGCCAGCAACAACAGAAACAGTAGCTGACGCAGGAAGGAGCAGAGAGAAGTAGAATCGGGCAGTAGCAGCAGCCCTAACAACAGCTCTAAGCTATCGGCACAGAGACGACAGAAGCGAAGCAGCGTCGGCTCAGCAAGGTCGTCGGCACAGCAGCCTAGCGACGACGGCACAGCAACAGCAAGATCGACGGCACCGAGGCACAGGGAGAATGAAGAAGAAGGAGAAGAAGCACTTCTCTGTCGAAGTAGAGCAGCCAGAGGAAGGAGACGAGAAATCACAGAAGCAGAGAGTCGATGAAGTAGCAGTGCGGGAGAAGAAGAAGCCTGCTCGGGATCGACTTATAATAGGGAAGTAAGCGGCGAGCGGCACCTCTCCAGACCTCTTTGCCCGAACCCAAAGTTGTACTCAGCCAACACCTCACATATCCAGCACAAAAATAAAAGCAGCCAACACACCAAGCCAACCAGCCCACAAATAAAGCAACCCAAGATATATTGATTAGTCTCAATACCAAAGGCAGCAAGCCCATATGCACAAAGCCAACCCAACATAAACAGCCAGCCCACAAGTAAATGTACCAAATAAAGAATTAAAACGAAACAAAAGCAAAAACTAATTCATCAAAAGAATTCGCAAAAATTGAAATGTGCCTTTTTCATCATCGGGGAAAAAATAAATTAAAGTGAGCGTGCGAATATGAGGGTGTTACATATTATTCATGTATTTTAGTGGTCACTCCCACCGACCAATCATAGCAGTTGATAGGGATGCCTTAGTGTCTTGTTTTATTATAAATAGTGGTCTTAGGGGCTGAACTAAGGCATTGCAAATTTTTGGAGATAGTAATCCTGGAATCCAGCGATCACCCCACGGTACCGACGTCGTGGAATCCTAGGTGACGACTCCTATGCGCCCAAACTCCTCTCCAAGGTATTCCCCTTCCATAGTCTTCTTCTCCCCTACCCACAGTCCCCCCTACAGCCCCCAAACAGTCCACGATTGCCTGTCCAAGCCTTTGCTTCCTGTTCACGTCACTATTCACAAATGAAATTTACTATTCCCTTCTATAGTTTTCAACAGTGATCCCCCTGCCTCACCGCCCCTTCTACAACCCGCCAAGCCCTTGTTTCCCACTCCCTCCACCCAATCTCCCTCCTACCGGCTTGCACCCTTCCAGGCGCCACTTCCATAGCCACCACCCTTCTCCCCGCCCCTCTCCACAGCCGGCAATGACCACCCCAGACCCTGGCCAAGCCCCTCCCCCATTCCTTTCCGTGGATCAACTTCTCCCGCCATCGTTTCCTTCCTAAAACAACCCTAGTTTCCAGATTAGTCCAGATCTGGAAATTTCACTCCCGATCCGTTATTTCCACCACTCATATTTCCCTTTTAGCCCGGTTCCGCTCCCAAAGATCGGATCCACCCTTCCCTTGCCCGGATCTACTCTCTCGTGCCTGAATCTATTTATTTCCGGCCCGATCTCGCCATCCACCGCCGAGGACAGCCACCGTCATCATTTCCATACCGCTGGTTCCACCTTTGATCGCCGATCTACGCATCTGGATCCATAATCTCCAGTGCCTTGGTCAGCCCGCTACTTTGGTGAGCCCTTGTTTTATTGGGCTATTTGAATCTTCATTATTATTGGATTGTTTTTTTGTGTTTTGCTTGGATTAGCGCTTGTGAAAATTTGTTACGGTACACAAATAATTTGCAGGAAGGGCTTATTCGCCGCACGCTTGGCTTTGGTTCTCCGAGCGGAGAAAGACCATTATTAAATTGCTAAAATTGAATGTTTTTGTTCTTTTGTCCTTTAATTTTTTGTGTGGTGTTAACATTTTCATTGCTCAAAATTAATCGTCGCCGTCTCCGACGGTTGTGTTGCATATAGATTTGGATTAGCGTGTCACACTCGCATTCCCACCTAGAGTCCTAGGTTTTTGTGCACCCCGTAGCCTACCCTACATCACGAAGTGTTATTCTTGTTCCAAGATCCCAAGAATAGTTTGCAGTACTCAAAAAATTGGGCACATCTCTCTTTTTGTCATGTGCATATAGTCTTCCTCACTTTTTCAATCATTATATCCCGCCTATCATATATTAAATGGAGACAAAATTTCCATCTCACAAAATCATAAAATATCATAATTAAGAGCCGTGAATGAAAGTATGTAATTAATTGGCCCACATTACTCATAATCAAACACTTCCTCTTCCGCATGTCTAACTTTCTCCATAGCATTATCACGATATGCACAATATTCGAGCAGTTTTGAGCATACTTGGGCAGGAGCAGTAGATTTGAATGCACAAAAACCAAATCTTCAACATGTTGTGGAGTCATCTCTTTCCTCTTCAGTAGTTGAATAAATTAATATTGCTCCAGTTTCTTTCTCACAACAAGAAATGTGTCCTTGTTATGTCCGTGTATGCCATGCGTAGGATGCACTATATTCACATGTCCATGCACGTTAATCTTATATAGTATGTAGGGGTTTCCAAAATCTAAGTTGGAAGAAGTATCTTCCTTGCCTTGTGCATTAGGAAACTATGACTAGGAGACCTGCTGATCCAGAAGAGGAACTTAAATGGATGTCCCAAGAGGTCCGTGGTTATGTGGAAGCAGTTTTGAATAGTCTTGCTGCAAATGTACCCAAGGTGAGCATCCTTCACACAATTAGTTGCCTTTGCGAAATATCTTTTATATTTTTAACGTTTATTATAGCTGGTTGATTGAGCAGGCTGTTGTACTTTGTCAAGTAGAAAAAGCAAAGGAAGAAATGCTGAATCAATTGTATAGTTCAGTGAGGTTGGTTTGTTGATTCCCATGCGTGCATTGTATTCAGCAGAATGTGGATGTTATTTTAGTGTATGCAAGGAACTTTTATAAATTAGATTTTTATTTTTATTTTCACTGGAAGCATTTAGTAAGTACTGCTATCCATTATCTCTTTTATGTAACTGTCCAAACTATTATGTTTTGACACCTTTCTTTGTACTTTTAAATCTTCTTGGCTCGATATCTTTTCTTAAACAGTCTAAACAATATTTTTTTGTTTGATTATGGTTAGTTCTCAGAGCACTACTAGGATTGAAGAACTACTACAGGAAGATCAAAATGTGAAGCAGAAGAGAGAACGTTATCAAAGACATTCATCCATTCTCTCAAAGCTCACCCGTGCACTTAGTATCCACGACAACCGAGTAGCTGCTGCTACATGGTCAGAAAGTGATGGTGTTGCAGGTAAATTTTTCCCTTTTTCCGTATTGCTAGCAATAATTGTATGTATTATGCTCTTAGAGCTGAATTTAATTGCATTATGGTATGTGGTATAACTGCAGATTGGCATGGAATTGAGATGCGTTTCTCATTTCCAGGCACCAAGTTTCCTTTCATCTGCAAATTCTGCCACTTGCTTCTTTTTGCTATTATTTATGAGCGTGCATTTTTATTTTTATTTCATCTGGAAGAAGAAGAAAGCTAACAATTTGGCAGTTATCTAAATGCAGCAAATTTAACTGCATTGAAATATAAAAAAGGTTGACATGCAAATTGCATGTAGATTAACCTATAATAAGGCAACTTGAGAAGTTGTATTGTGACAATAAATTTGTATTGCTCGCAACTCTGGTCATCACAACTGTACAATGCAAAAAGAAATTTACCGAAATTTCTTAATAAAAATCTGATAGTGAGACTTTTCGCATGCCTTACATTCCTTTTAAATAACAAGTTCTTGATATCTTTGACAAAATTTCTTTGGAAACTTTCTTCACTAGCCAAGCTTTAAAAAATTGTTTACCAAGCTGTGAATAATTAATACATATATTTTTAGTTTGAGGGGGAGTGTTGAATATCGTTATTTGCAGCGCATGAGGATCCTCTCCATTTGGAACAAATGGATACGATCCATTTCATGGTCAATCTATCCTAAGTGATCCAACGGGTTTTCGTTTTTTTTTATTTTTCATATATACAAACAAAATTTACACCCTCAAATAACTAAGGATTGATCTTGTCTATGAAATGGATAATATCAATTTGTTCCAAATGGAGAGGATCTCCATCCTTTTGCAACTCACTTGGCAAACAAGAAGACGAGATTTCATAGTTCTCCCTGAACACATGTATAACGAATGAAGCTCTTAAAATTCTATCCAAATATCACTTACCACAACCATTAAAATTATACTTTAGGGTTAATTACCGGGTACTCTCGTGGGAGTTTGCATAATTACAGGTTGCACTCCTCTATCTTTCGAAATTAAATTTGTCTCCCCGCTAAGTTTCCGCAGTTTACAAAAATGTCCCTTCCATTAGAAATATGGATAGAAAATGATAAAATAAGCCAAATTATTTTATGTATTTCAATTTTATCCTTTTATAATGATTCTAGATTCATTCCAAATGGTAAAATGTACCGCGCCAAGTAGAGTTATTACAAAGGGTAAAATTATTGAATAATTTGACATATTTGATTGCTTTCCATCTATATTTCTAAAGAAGAGGTCACACCATTCAATGTAGAGTCATTACAAAGGTTAAATCATAGAATAATTTGGCTAATTTCATCATTTTCCATCCATATTTTTGATGGAATGAGCTTTTTTGTAAACTGATGAAACTTAGAGGGGGAGGTAAATGTAATTTTGAAAGATAGAGGGGTGCAACTTGTAATTATGCAAACTCCTAGGAGAGGTTCTAGTAATTAACCATTATACTTTATAATAGTAGCACATAATGCCCAATGAGATTTTCACAAGCCCATTGAGACTGTGATTCTCTAAAAGAATCATTACTTCGTGTGACACATCCAATCCGTTAACGATCGGGAGTGACATTAGACAGTGAGGTCCAAACAAAGAGCAGCTCCTGACAGGCTTTGAGGATGCTAGACTTCTAACTTAATAAGTTAAATTCTACATATTTTATGTATGTGTTGAAGATATCTTATGATGTTTTGGTAATTAGTAGATTCGCTTATACCCTTAAGGTTGCAGGTTGTACTTTCAACATTAATTATTTATCTTATTTGCATGCTTCTTTGAGATGTCAAATTTCCTTTACATTAGAGATGATGAGAGGCCCTTATCTCTTTACCCTTATCTTAAATGAGCTCACAAGACATCCAACAAGCAATGCCTTGGTGTTTATTGTTTGCGGATGATATTGTTTTGGTCAATGAGATGCGTGAGGGTGTAAACACGTAACTTGAATCTTGGTGAGACATTTTAGAAAATAAGGGTTTTAGGTTGAGCAGGGCAAAGACGGAGAATGTGAAGCTTAAATTTAACAGTGTGCGAACGATGGATGATTTCATTATTAAGTTGGGTGATCATGATATTTTCTACTTTGAGTGATTTAAATGTCTTAGATCGATAGTTCAAAAAGATGGAGGTGTGGATAAATATGTGATATATAGAATCCAAGCAGGTTGGTTGAAGTGGAGATGTGCGTCAGGAATCTTATGTGATCGTAAAGTACAATTAAAACTTAAAGGCAAATTTTACCGTACTGCAATTAGACCAGCGATGCTCTATGGTTCTGAGTGTTGGGCAGTGAATTATGTACTTTAGCAAAAAACAGGAGTTGCGGAGATGAGAATGCTTAGGTGGATGTGTGGACAGGCGAGACTGGATAAAATTAGGAATGAATGTATCCTAGATAAGACAGGAGTGACACCAATTGCAGAGAAGATGCGAGAAGCTCGACTAAGATGGTTCAGACGCTTACAAAGGAGACCATTAGAGGCACTTGTTAGGCGTTGTGAGAGTTTAGTCTCTAAGCATGTTAAATGGGGAAGGGGTTGACCAATAAAGACTTGGAATGAAACTATAAGGAATGACATGATGTACTTGGCATTAGTGAGATTATGACCAAAGCTAGGGCACAATGACGACAAAGGATCCAGATAGCTGACCCCACTATAGTGGGATAAAGGCCTGAGTGTTATTTGTTGGAGATGATGATAGTGAAATTGTTTTCTTCGCTACAATCAACAATATCCCCCCACCCTTCACTTGCTTTTCTTGATTTTACATGCTACTATCATTTCGACATGCCTATTTCTCAGTAACACTTTTCAAGATTTTAGAAGATAATGGCCTCAGTGTCGGTTCCCGGTTGCCCGTTGTACAATTGAAATCTTTCGCTGCCTCATTGCGTCGATAACAATGAAGAGTGGTCACGACTCGCCTGCTGGTGCGAGCCGTCGACAAAAGTGGATGATGTGTGCCATCTTGACCCCTCCACAGTACCCCCGCTGAAATTGCACGGTGTGCCCCCAAAATATCCTTCGTTATTTTGCGATGCATATGTAATGGTTCTTTTGCATTGAAGTTTTGACTATCCCGGCCCTTAGATGACTTGCTTCTCCTAACATTCGTGCCTCGCGGGAACCCTTTATTCCCATTTAATGCTCGATCCTTCTGTTTGCTGCTCATCGATGTTTGGCTTCTCATTGATGTTGTGCTGTCATTGGGCCTTGCTTTTTTGGATTGTTTAGTGACTGTTTGCGGTGTTTTCGCTTAAATTATTTCTAAAATTGAAATCACTACTTCTGAAGAAGATTTGTGAAGTCTGAATTCAATAAAATAACGGACTTAACCAAAGGCGCCTAACACAAATTTTAGTAGTGAAACTGTGTTTTCTCACATATTTAACTCATTCTGCTATTGTTGTTTTCATGTTCCATTTGTATAGTTTGTTGGTGTTCTAGCATGAAATATTCTACTAGTAATAATTTTCTTCATAGAATTCTGCATATTTGCACTTGTCCCTTCCTCATTTGCAACCACCCTTACAGAAAACCATTTAATGTCGTCTTCTTCGTTCCAATTGTGTCTTCAGAAAGCAGTCCGAGAAGCAGCGGTCCTCCTGGAGATGAGTGGAGAACCGCATTCGATAATGCAGCATCCGGACCCACCTCGAAGTCGCCAAACCCCAGATCCAACAGCGTGAACGGGAGTAGCCGGCGTTATAGCGACCACCCGTCACACAATGCCGAGGCTAGCTCAGGCTCCAACTCCGGAGGCCGTCGCACCCCCGTTCGGTTGCCTCCCGCCCCTCCTCCAGCAAATAATTCATCAGTGTACAAATACTAGGTATAGCTGCTATTCATCATCTGATTCTCCATTTGTTGTTTACCAATCATCTACTGTCTCTTTGGTTACTTTCGCTTTTTTTTCGTATTTAGGCTCAGGTCCAGGCTTGGGGATCTCCTTCCTTATAATCAGAACTATATAATATACAGGTTTTTATACCATGCTGCGCACTTCCATGTATTCCTTGGGGCAACATTTCAGCTCCGCCCTTTTTCGTGTTGTATGATTTTTCCCATGGGAACTAGGGTTTGTTTCCTTCTTAAATGCATTATATATTTATATCATTTGGTGAAACATTCATCTTTTTTATTTTGCCCCACTTTATTATATTTTTACAGGTTTTTTTAACCATGTGCTTAATTTGTGCTTTTTTTTTCAAATTTTTTGAGGTGCTTAATTTTTTAAATTATTTGTCATTCCCTTAATTTCTAGTAAATTTTGCATTTGGTTAAAACTTCTCACGAAGATCGAGCAGTGGGTGCACTGTCGCGACTGGGCATGGAGGAATCCCGTGCACGACTGCTTGTATATATATACATATATATTACATGGGTTGATGGACATTTTGTATGCAAAGATTCCATTCTTATTGTATTACGATCTTGTTTGCATGATAATCTATAGATATTACAAAATTTTGATTTGGAGTTGTGGTTGATATGCTGTCTTGATTAATGTTTTGAATTTTGGATTGGTTGCCGATCCGATTTTGTTAAATTGGTTAGACTAGTTGGGTAAGTCTAGCCAAATTGGTCCGACGATGTCATTGGAGGAGAGGAGAGATTATCTGAGGCTCCGATATGCAGTGATGCGTAGGGTGATAGGAGTTGCAAGTGATTTCAGCTTTGTGAGCACAGGAGCAGGTGGCCTACTTTTGTTTTAAAAATGTTGTTGCATTTTCCTGGTTATAAACATTTTTCAGTTTATTTTATTTCATTTTTTCATATATATATATATATATATTCCATATTTTATTTTTTTACTTATATTGTTTTTTCTAATAAATAGTTGGATTTATGTGATACAAATTTATCTGTTCATTTATATTATATAAAAGGAGGCTTTTCACATAGGTAAAATATGTTGGCAATTTTTTGTCATTTAACAAAGAAAAAGAATTTTAGGAATAGGGGATAAGACAGAAGTAGCACCAATTGCAGAGAAGATGTGAGAAGCTCGACTAAGATGGTTTAGGCATTTGTTAGGCGTTGTGAGAGTCTAGTCATTAGACATGTTAAACTAGGGAGGTAATAGACCAATAAAGACTTGGAATGAAACTATAAAGAAATATATGATGTGCTTGGGCATTATTGAGATTATGACACTAGATAAGGCATAATAGCGACAAAGTATCCACATAGCCGACCCCATTATAGTGGGATAAAGGTCTGAGTGTTGTTGTGACAAAGAAAAAGAATTTTCTGTGATCAATTTTTAATGTCACCTCTATTAAATGGTGTGCCCTGTTTATTTTTTGTATGAATTTAATGTATAAATAATATTACATGACAGAATATCAAGCATCTATAATCAGAGTATTATATTTAGAAAATAAAATATTAATTACCATCAAAAATAATTAATAAATTATTACATAAGTAAATACAAGCTCAAATCACGATGAGAATTGAACTCATGCTTTTATTCCGTGTGCCTTTTTAAACTTCTAAATGGAAATCAAAATTTTATTTTGTTGAAATATAAAAATGATTAGAATTTATTTTAAAACAATCATTTTGAAGACATCTCGACTCCTGTTTTAAGCATGTTTTGTACGAAATAATATTTTCATACAAAATCTGCTCAAAAAAATTCTTAATGATGTAAGCTTACCACTTTACTCTTACATATGTTACGTTATGAGGTGAAGATAGTGGAAGATGTAGGAGCTAGGATTTTGGGCTGTAAGCATCACTCTTAGGCTTCATTTGGTAAGGTGTTTGGAGATGGGGGCGGGAGGAGCCGGGCCGCCGCTCGAACCGGAGGGGGGAGGCTGCCGTTCAAAACGCCGCATTTTACTTCATTTCTCATGGCGCGGCGGGTGGAGACGCAGCAAACGCCGCCGTCGGGGGTTTGGTTACCCACCTTGCGGCAGCGTTTTGCCACAAACGCAGCCTCTAAACGCTGCACCAAATGAAGTCTTAGGCTCCGTTTGACACGGACATGGGGATTAAATTGTCATTCGGCAACGCCCGTCTAAGAAACTTCATCCATTTTTATGTTCGAATGGATGATATTTGTTAGGTGATCCTTAACGAATGACGATTTAACCCACGTAATTACGACCACTACCAACGTGCCAAACGGAGCCTTAGAATCTTTTTTATCCGAGGAATTTGAATCAAATGTCATTGTCATAAAATGCATGTTTGGCATGACAACAATTATGATCATCATCAGAAAAGACAACATTTTTTGAATCTTTAAAAGTGCATGTTCCTTATGTAACTAACACCTCAACCTAATTTAATAACAAATCAGCAGTCCGATCAAGCTCCACGATAAGAAATAAGCTAAACAACGATATTAAAACTGATACATAGCAGACAAATAAAAATACTAAAAAAACACTAAGCATTGCTCCGCACAAAATTGAAAATAAGACACCAAAATCCTTAAATATATTAGAACAAGACTAATCCCGAGTCAAAAACTACAGGGGGTAAACGTACTTGAATCCAATGACCGCGCGCACGAATATTTACTCTCGATTGAAACCTGAATTTAAGTTTTATATCCAAATTAATTTACGGATGTTACACCTTATGTGCAGTCATACGTTCACAAATAACAGTTCGTAAACCACCTCATTGGTGACTGCCGCCGCGCTAAATGGAGCCTTATTTATTTTCTCTTCCTCTTGAGAAGAAAAATTAGTGGAAGAGAGAGAAAGGAAGAAGATTAGTTTTCCTATACTCTTTCACAGCTTTCTTGCGCTGCATGGATATTATAGGGGGCTGCAGTTCAACATATCTGTGGAAATTTACATGGAGAGACCAAATTGCATATCAAGAGCTTTACCCATTTATTCCGTGCTTCACATTGGTAAGGCATGCCCTTAATTTCAAGGGAGGTTCTTATAATTTCAAAAATTAGAGAGGTGCAAACTGTAATTATGCAAAGTTTCAGCTAAATTTTGGTAGCATCCCAACTCCCAAAGTACAATAAACACAGTACCAAGGCTGTAGATAAAACAACAAAAATTCCATATAGTATTCCAGATGCAAGCAGTTTCTCTATAGGAAAAGTAATAACATATTCACAGAAATATATATAATTTACTAAGACTAGTTCTCATTTCATGGCTGAAGCAGATTCCAGTAGGGCCAAGTACTCAGCTATGGCCTCCCCTTCTTTGGAAACCTCGAGGTCGTAGTCCGCGTATGCGTCTCCAGTGAGCTCCTTCGCAAGCTCGTCCTCCATCTCCTCGTCCCTCTCTTCCTCGGCTGAAGCCGACAAAGACGAACCCTCCGTAGCATCACTTACTGGCACAAGACCGCTGACAGATTGTTCGCTTCCCATTGTTCTGTCCACCACATTATTTTCGTCTAATGGCTGGCTTATGTTTCCCATGTCCGACGTATCGCCTTCAGTTGAATGTGCGGCTGCTTGGGTTCAAGTATAATGAATAAAGTTAAGTAATATTCTTCATACACTTGCTACAGGAACTCTAAACAAAGAGGAGGAAGCCTCAGGCATGGATTAGTGCCCCCGGGCTTCAATGAGGGCGTTGCAAATTTAGGTGAAGGAGAATGTGATTGGGGTCGTTATTATACTTGTTTATGTTATCAAATCGAGTCTGAGTTGTATTGAGTTGAGTCAACGGAACCCCTTCAACCCTTGTCCAGGTGTTGCGAGTGCAGTAGCCCTGTAGTGCAGTAGCCTTCTTCATCTAGGAACGGGAGCCTTGTCGACCTCGCCAACAAGCAGCCCTGTAGTGCTTCATCCTTCACGCACATCTCTCTGGTGGCTCTTCAACGACGCACCCCCTTCCTCTGGGTTGACAAGCCGCTCAGCTTCCTCGATCTAATACTTACTCGACGCCGCCCACAATCGACATTTCCGAGTGATCCCCTCCCTTCCAGTGATTGTCTTCCTCGCTCGATCCACGCAACAAATGCTTCTCTCCAAGCCGCGTTCCACGACGACGTGCTCCCAGGAAGCTATGCCCGATCCTTCCTCCTCGACAGCCAAGCCGCCTCTTTGTTTCTTTGACAACCACCGCCCCCTTCATTTCCACAGGACTCCTGCCAGGGAACCTGCTCATTCTGTCAGACAGCATGCTTCCTTTGCTTCTCATCCCCCTCAAGCCCTGGGCTACGCACGATTCTACTCTCATTGAGTTGCCTGCTGATTTGCTCTCCCTCGGGCCCCACGACCCTCTTAATTGGAAGTGCATGCTTGCCAATTAATTGATTTTTTAATTAATTCTTACTCGAATTAATTATCTAATCCATTAACTGTGATGGACATGAAAATAATCGTCGCCGAAACGCCAAGGCAACAGTTTTTCTACGTTTGTTGATGGATTCATTCCAGACTGCCTCAACGCAACTCATTGCCGACATCTGCAATGGGACGAGGACTGCGACTACTCCGTCGTGGCCGGTGTTTCCGCCGTTGTCACCCATGCCACTGTCGGACTCTGCAGACCAACTGTTCATGCAGCTTCCACCTTCCCCGCCGCCTATTCTCCTCGAGTAGTCGCCTCTTCCGCCAACGCCCGCAGAGGCTCCACCGCTCTCCGCAGTTGTTGTCAATTCACCACCACAACCAGTGGTATCCGCTCCGCCTCTTCCCCCACCGACATCGTCGCCTTTCAGCCCATCGGTGGTGATGTTGCCACCATCTGCTCCCACGGTCACTGTCCCACAGCCTCTGACTCTGGCCGCCTCTCCGCCTCTTCTCTGGACGACTACTTTGTCGGCCCCTCCGGTCACCTCACTGCCTCTTCTCTGGCCGACCGCTCTGCCGGCCCCTCTGAAACTGTTTGTTTCTCCACTCGTTTTTTTGTTGGCGTCGCTGCTTTCTTTCACTGTCCTCACTAACTCGCTTCAGCGTCACGCTATTGAGGCTTGTTCTTGAGGGAAATCAAGGAACCACGTGATCCAATCATCCCAGTAAAGTCTGGGCTTGAGGGCAAGCTCGATTTTAAGGACGGGTGGGAATAATAGGGGTCTCACGCCATCAGTTATCAAGTAATTATATTATTACACTTGTTTATGTTATCGAATCGAGTCTGAGTTGCATTGAGTTGAGTGGAGTTGAGTCTGTCGTATTATATTTATTATTGTCTTTATTTGTTAGAGCTAGTATCGTAGGTCTATAAAAAGACCGGACATTATATAAGCAATGGGATGAAAAGATTAATCTAAAGTTCTCCTTATCTCTCAAACTTGTTCTCTCTCTCTCTAGTTCCTCTTCTCATCTTCTTCCCCATTCTAGGATTACCCCTTTGTATCTTGCCCCTCCTCCACTACATCTGATGAAGCCCCTAAGGAAGCCCTTAATAGAATGTCACGGACTACAAATTTGCAGCGCAGGCATGTCACATTTTGTAGGACAGTCATCATGTGCAGGCGAAGCAAGGCGAGACCAAGAATTGACGTGGCATGTCGGTGATGAGGGCGTCATAGAATTAAGGGTATGTTTGGGAGAGCGGCGATGGTGGCTCTAGTGGAAAATGGAGCGTCATCGTTCGGTGGGAAATGGAGTTCAAAATGAAGTTTGGCAGCTTCCATTGCACCGAAGCTCGAAAATGGAAGTTACCCAAACACTTTTATTTCATTTCTCTAGTGAGGTGAATCAAAAATAACATCAGATAAAAAATGGAGCACCAAACAAAGCTCAAGTGGGGGAGATGTCGCGGTCTCGTGCTCTGCTTGGGCATGAAGGTCCTAAAAAATGTTTCACGGCTGTGCCACGAATTGGCAGTCGTGGCATTCTTCCTCACCGAGTTCTCCATGCCCACACCGCAGCCTAGCCGGCTTAAGTTAATGGCTGAGAGTGCCTGAGACTTCCCCCTCCTTTTCTGGCGAATATTGAAAATTATGTCAGAGCTTACTAACAAATTTCCTCATTTTTTTTTCAAAAAACCTGCTTGAAATCAACAAGCAAATGAGCCCTAGAGAGAGTTTAGCGGTGCAAAACAATGTAAACGTAAGAAAGGTAAAGAGGGAATATTAGAAAAAACAATTTAATACCTGCAGCTTGTCTCTGCTGCCTATTCCGCTTCTTAGAATCAATTCTTTGCTGCAAACAAGAAAAAGAGAACTATTTAGCGGTAGCATCATGACCACCACAAAACACCCTAAATTCATTGATAGTTTTCAGGACCTGAAGAGCGCAATTCTTCTCAGGATCTGTCAAGAGATCTAATGCTTTTTCGGTGTCGTTGTCATTATCCCGGAGAGCTTCAGCAGCCAGGTATCTCTCAAACCTGCAAATCAAGATATACAACTGCTCAAATACTTCCGTACACATTATAGAAGTTTAACCTTACAAAAGAAACCCATTTAATGTCAGATAAAAAGGACAAAATGCATGGGGGTACACTGTGTGGGTATACTGCCGCCATCGGACACTATGACGAAATACTGCCACATGGTCGGAATACCGCCGCTGTCGGACAAACAAACCCCATACCCTTGAACATTAGTCACTAAGAACTTGTGCAATTTATATTCCATCAATTTCCCACCCGCGCTTCCATGAAAAGTTTCCAGCTCCTTGGCATATTCCGGCAATAACGAGAACTCCGGGAGCAATCCATTGCGTGAGGGATGCCGGACAAAAACTCATAAATCAGAGGAGAAAGGGAACACATCCAGAAATCCGTGATCTTCCCATCTTAAATTATATTCAAGGTATTTAATCTTCATCAGGGCTGCTTCATGGTACTTACCTAATATTTGTGCATCCAATCAACAGAGATTGTCATGCTCTAACCAACTGATTCATCTGTACATTACCAATTAATCAACTAACCTCACTACAGTTTCAGGAGAATCCTCAGAACCCCAAACTGTTAAAACTTCATCACCATTCAATGCATTAATGATGGGGATCACATCATGGAATGGTCCACACGACGATCGGAGGCGTGCATTTTGTGTGGACCGGTGATTCATAAATTTTAGTTATTTTTTGTATTTTCTGAAGTTTATTACAATGTATTTTGGAGATCATCATGATCGGAGAATCATGGTCGTCCGTGGAGGCCCCTTACTCTATAAATTGGGATGGAACACTCATTTAGAATGCATAGAAAGTTGAGTGAAGAATCTCCCATTTTGATCATCCGGTGCCAAAACCGGAATCCGAGTGCAATGCTTGGAGTGCATATCATGGCCCGCTAGACCACCACAAATTAAATACTTTTCTTATTCTTATCAAAGGCAGACCATTATTGGTATTCCACTAAGAGGCACCCTTGTAATAAGCCTCTCCACTACTCATGAACTCTAAGGCAGTGGAAAGCTAATGGAGCCCTTTACATTACAATACCTCCATTACAACCAGCCTGAGTAACCAAGGTCCGAAAGAAAGAAATAAAGGTTGGGCAAGGCCAATTAAGCCAACACTTAAAATACCAAACCAGCCATTAAAAAAACATTGTCATCTAATAACAACCAGGCACAAGGCTACGGACTCCTTTAATCCAGCCGGACACAAGGCTATTAACATAATACTATAAGGAAAAAAAGAAGCAAAATTTTATAAATCGCAAAAATATCAAAAGCAAAGGCGAACTTGGTACTCATCCCTTAAATTGTATCATCGAAAGTAAATGTGCTCCTACAAAAAAATTGTATACGCTTTCAACTTCAGAACAATCATCTTGCATCTCTCACAACTGAGTATCCCTTTAAGTGAAGATCTAATTAAGGCTTTGGAGCCGCTCAATGAACTTACCAAGGCCGCTGATCAATCACCATTCACCGCCACCTCCATCACCCAACTTTCTCATAACCACCTAGTACCTGTCTGGCTGTCTTCCACTACCACTTATTCACTAAATAACTTACCCTATTAATAATAACTACCACCCTCCCTCACTAATTCCTCACCCAAAGCAACTAAATCCCACATTACTCCGCTGATTCTCCTCAGTAACTGCCAAGCCAGCCAAGTCCATTCCTAAAATCCCTGTTTCCACCGATTAGCTCGCTCACCCTCCTCCCAGTAATCCCTCCCTGAAACATCAAGGTCTCCCTTGCCTCACCCCATCCAATTCCCTGTTTATTCCCAAAATCTATCCAGATCTTATTTCTAGCCCCTGCAATTATTTCCTGTGCAGCTGACTGCCAACCCAACCCAATACCAAATACTTCCAACCACCCCAATTCACCCCCCCCCCCCCCCTCCCTGTCATCACTAGAAAATCCTCTGTCCAGGAGCCTCTTAACCCCGTCCAACCGTCCAAGAGTTCAAGTCCACTCTGTAGTATAGAATCAGTGCACCGTCGACTCTCTGGCCACCGAAATCTCATCGGAGATCCACCGAACCTTCTATCTTGTAATAATTGTGAGTTTATTGCTTAGTTGTAATTTTGTGTTGAATTATGCGTTAATTCACTGATTTAAGGTAATATTAATTTGCAACCTTCTGCTCCAAATACTTTGTAATTTGTCAGGATTTATTTGTTTGTGTTTACCATTTATTTCCTTTTTTTGATCTATTTAAACTTAAACGTGGCTAGATTTGTTGTCGCATTTATAACTTTAATTATTGCAAATTTAGTTTTCGGATTATTATCTAATCATATAAGCGCTCATAGTAGTCTCACACTACCCAATTAGAATTTGTCCTATGTTAGTTTGGTATCAGAACCCCAGGTTCGGGCTTAGTCTAGGATACACAGGAATAAAGACTAAAACTATTATAGTCCAACACGGCCTACTATCTATTTATTTTATGTATGTTTTAATTTATCTTTGTTTTGATGCATGTCGCGTTTTTTTAATTATCATCTCATCGACTCTAGCATAAGTTATTACGATTATGACATCATGTGATTCTATATATAGACCCATTGGGTCATGAATGAAGAGAGCCAATGAAAGAATTCTAAACCCTTCTCTCTTAGTTCTCTCACCCCGCCAACACCGTCTTCCCCAATCAACCATTGTCTGAAATCCTTCGACGCCCAATAGATACCTCAGCCGCTGGCGCTGGATTGCCAACACAACACACGATCACGCATTGCAAGATTCATCCAGCATCGGAAAAGATGCTACTCACGATAAAGACGTTACTGACTAGAGATTCACACGCTCGCCTTCTTCCCTAGGAAAAGACACTACATGATTCAACTCAAACGACGAAATCTCGCTTCCTACTCGTCGTTTGCGCCTGTAGCTCAGCTTGACTGGAGAGAAACAACCCCTGCCTCTCAGAGAAGCAAGCAATCAGTGAGCCGTTTCTTCACATCCGACGCTCACAGTTAAGTGAACACTCCTCCCGATCGACAACCAACTGAACATTTCCCCTCGTAGTGGACCCCTCATGACGCTCATAGTCGTCTTTCTGGTTGAAAATAATCTTATTCCGATTTGATCGAAGGTGTTTTGCTCCTTGCTGGACTAAGAACTTGTAGCCTACCACTGAGAATACATCAAAAGCACGGTTCTGACTTTCCTTTCCTCGCCAACCCTACTCCTCTCTTCATCAAGCTGCTCGTCCTTCCTCTTTGAGCCCGCAAACGCAATCGTTTCTTCTTTTTAGTTTCGAGCCCAGTGCCTTCTCAAACTTATTAGAGCGTCCCATTGAGCCAACATCCTATCGAACACATCGACTAGAACTGCAGAAGTCTATCTTCGAGTAGCAACATCCTGTACAACACCCTACTTGAATAATCTTTCAAATTTTAATTACTTGATTAAGATATTGATTAATTAGTGATTGTTTGATTCAGTCAAAATGGAAATAAGCTCCACATATCAAAATGAAGTATGTTCGATGCAATTGAAAGTATTGGAAATGTCGGTGTCACACCAAGTTAAGATTTCGCGACTCACTGCTAGCATTGACATACTTAAAATATTTGGACAATCCGAGGATTCAATCCCATTGGAGCAACCACCGATCCAACTAGAGCGCAAAGAAACCCCATAATTTCCATAGTTTTTGTCGTCTCGTCATCTCCTTTGGTTGTTATCTCCCTGCAATTCACATAGCAAGAACATTCGCCACCAAGCATGAAGGTTATGTCGCAGCAATCTGTGCAGCCTCCAACTCTTACGGTTCTCCAATCATCACTCTCGGTTACCCCTCCTCTAGAGGGTCGAACGCTTCTTCTCCAACCAGCCCCATAGCAGACTTTCTCAGTCGGACTCGTATGAAGGGCACGTCACTACTTCAATCACTTAACGATCATGTTGCAATCTCTTCTTCGATCACATCGGCACTCAAGTTACGCCCCTCCGACAAAGTCACCATCCTTCATGACACATATAAGCAAGAAGAAGGCTTGCTGCTCAATGCATCCTCCGCTACAGCGACACACTAAAAGGAGATGTTCTGGAGGAAAATTAAGGAGCCAGATGATCAAACTATCCAATCCTTGTTCGAGCTTGAGGGCAAGCTCAATTTGACGGACGAGGGGATGTTATGGTCTCCATCTCACATGACCCATTATCAATTTATTCTATATTTTAATTTATGTTTGTGTTGATGCATGTTATTTCTTTTAATTATCATATCATCGAGTTTAGCATATGTTTTTTTTATATAATTCCAAGTGCTCGGACTTATTACGATTATGCCATCATGCAATTCTATATATAGATCCCTTGGGTCATGAAAGGAGAGAACCAATGAAAGAATTCTAAATCCCTCTCTTATTTATCTCTTTTCTCCTCCTCCCTCGAACTAGGGTTTGGAGCGAACAAAGCTCACCGTCTTCCTCTTTTCCGATTGAGCACGACTCCCTTGTCTCTCTGCCTCTGCCGCCGCCGCTAACACGATATTGACACGCTACAATTTAGCTCGTAACAAGATCATTCATGGCATGTCATAGTAGTCGTCCATCAAGATTTAATTCTAGTCATAATGATCATCATATAGGTTTGTTTTAATGATCATCATATAGGTTACCTTTATTACTCGTCTATTCGAGAATCCGGAGTTTGTTTATACTCTACCCCAAGGGATTCATCTCGCCTTCAGACAAAAGCAAGATCATCTTAATTCACAGAGATGAAAGTTTTCAAGGTAGGAAAAC
Organism: Platanthera zijinensis; assembly: GCA_039513925.1. Classification (NCBI taxonomy): domain Eukaryota; kingdom Viridiplantae; phylum Streptophyta; class Magnoliopsida; order Asparagales; family Orchidaceae; genus Platanthera; species Platanthera zijinensis. Next base: position 9,920,773 of record CM077096.1, on the reverse strand, counting down.
TTGATGGGGATCGCGTCACACATGGGTCTACGCGACAATCAGAGCAATTCACTGTGCGTGGATCAACGATCCATGATTTTTAATTATTTTTTATATTTTTGTGTTTTTTTGGTGTATTTTGGAATCCGTCGTGATCGGAGAATAAAGAACGTCTGTGGTGGGTCCTAAGTCTATAAATAGGGATAGAGAGTTTATTTAAAAGGCAGTGAAAGCTAGAGAGAAAATTCCTCCTTTTGATCACTGGTGTCAAAACTGGAGTCCAGGTGCGTATCTTAGACACCTCCTCCCCTCTCCCACCTTGGTCGGTCAAGCCAAACCCATCCGCTTCATATTTCAGGCCACCCCCCTTCCCCATTCCTCCACCTTATGCCACACCATCACCGCCAGCAACCACCCATTGCAACCGGCCACCACCAAAACCAGTCGTCAACCACCACCACCCCACTTCCCCATAACCACCAAGTACCCATCTTCCACTACCACTTATACACTAAATAACTTACCCCATTAAGTATAACTACCACCCTTCCCACTAACTGTCAATTCAGCCACATCCATTCCCAAAATCTATGTTTTCACTATCCCATTCGCCTCCTCCCAGTAACCCCTCCCTGGGAACGTCTGGGACTCCATTACCATCCCAACTTCTCAGCCAAGTAAAATGCCTTCTCCAGTAATGTCCTAGTTGTTATTCCCCTGAAAAAGTATCCAGATTTTATGATACGAAGCGGCCGCCAAAAGCTATTTTTAGTTTCTGCCCAAGGGCATTTTTGTAATTTGAATTTCCCCCACTCACTTATATATATGAGTGGTAGCTCCTTTAGATGCACTCTTGGAAGTCTAGGGTATTGGCTCTCTTGGAGAGTGGAGTGTCAACGAGAACCCAGCCTCTGAATGCTTGGTAAGAACTTGTTCTCGATTGTATTTTTACCATTTATTGCAGTGTTATTTCGTTTTTGTGATCTAGATACGACTATAACGTATCAATTGGTCCGAACTGCCCTAAATTAGGGTTCTACCGAGCCCTAATTCCTCCTCACCGCCTTTCGTTTCGCGACAACTCGCCCCCGCTGCTACCGATTCTGCAGGTCTGCTCCAGCGAGCCTTGTTCCGCACGCCGCAAACATCGCCTTCACTACTGTCGATTTGCCGAGTCCTTCGATCGCTGCATCGCCTAGCGCCTGCTCCGCCGCATCAAGCGTTCGCCGCATCCAGCGACACGCAGTTGTTCCGCTTTGCCCGACTCCTCCAGCGACAACGTCAACCGCATCGCCGCTCTCGCCAAATTCTCCTACAACTGCGCCTGCAGTTTTCTGCGACTTCGCCACGTTCGGCCCCTCCAGTAGCTGCTCCGGCCTGCCCAGCAGCGCCTCCTCCTTCCAGCGACGATCCCACTACGTACAGAGCCGCCCACAATGCCTTCTCTGGCGGCGTCTGCGGCCTTCCAGCGGCCGCTTCTCCTCGCCGCCTTCCGCCGTGTCGGGCCGCCTTTCTAGAGCTATTGCAGCCTTTCGGCGCTCCTAGCCGCAGTTCATGCCCAAGACTCGAGCCATGGCCCTCCCCGCCGACGAAAACACCTCCACCACGACAAGCTCGGACTCTCAACGCATGGATCACATTGAAGCCCAGCTAGAGGGCCTCACGCTCCTCCTTTGAGGACTTACCGCGGCAATTAATCACCCTCCGGCCCCTCCACCATTGCCACCAACTCCATTTGTTCTCGACCACATGGGGTTTTTGCACCCCCAGGGTAGAATGTGTCCCGGCCCACCTCCGTCGAAATGAGATTCTGATGTTTGATGGCACCGACCTCTCGGGTGGATCATCCGCGCCGAGCAGTTCGTCGACTTGCAGACTACCCCTGTAGACCAGAAGGTCCCCCGCGTCACTATCTATATGGAAAGCTCGACGCTTCATTGGGTGCGTTGGATGCGCCAGCAGGTACCGAACATTTCCTGGCCCACATTGAAGGAGCAACTCTTCCGCCACTACGACAGCCGCCAGACGGGTAATGCCTTTGAGCGCCTCAGCTCTGTCTGCCAGTCTAACTTTGTGGCAAACTACATCGACGAATTCATCGTGGTTGCTACGCACTTTCTTAACCTAGCCCCCGACCACTACTTAGGCTATTTTTTGGCGGGTCTACACCCCCCACCTTTGTGCGCGCCTTCGGGTTCACAACCCAACTAATCTTTCCCGCGCAATGGAGCAAGCTACATATCTCGACGAGGAACTCTACCCAACCACATCATCCTCCTCGACACGGCCAACCCCACTGTCGCGTCCACCACCGCCACCGCTTCTGCCTAGGCCACTACCTCCACCTATTCCGCCCGTGGACCCCCTGGCCCCACCTGGGCCCCAGCTTTTGACCACACCTCGGCACCCGCCAGCTCCACGGCCACCGGCACCCCGGCGGCCCCATCATCTGTCTTATCAACAACAAGAAGAGCTTCGCCGCAAGGGCCTCTGCTTTTGCTGCCAGCAACCGTTCTCCCCCACCCACGTCTGCCCTCTCTGGAACCTGTGTATTGCTGGGAGCTGAAGATACTGATCCTGACTCTGGGGAACTGGATCCGCTGACGCTTCCTGACGACCCATTTGTCCCTCGACCTTGAGGACAAGATCGTTGTTCGGGCGGGACATGATGATACGAAGAAACCACCACATGCTATTTTTAGTTTATGTAGCCCAATGGCATTTTTGTAATTTGTATTTCCCCCACTCACCTATATATATGAGTGGTAGCTCCTTTAGATGACACTCTTGGAAGTCTAGGGTATTGGCTCTCTTAGAGAGCGGAGTGTCAAGGAGGACCCAGCCTCCGGATGCTTGGCGAGAACTTGTTCTCGATTGTATCTTTTGTTGTTTATTGCAGTGTTATTTCGTTTTCGCGATCTAGATACGTCTATAATGTATCATTTTATTTCAGGCCCCCGTAATCATCCCATGCGCCATTGGCTGTCATCCTAACCCAAAACCGAATATTTCCAGTCACCCCAATCTCCCCCCTCTCCTTCATCCAACACTACAAAATCCTCTCTCAAGCACCCTTCAACCGCGTCCAGCCCTCCAACTCCCCTCCAGAAGTCCAGAATCAGTCCACCGTCGTCTCTCCGACCACTGGCATCTTATCAGACATCCATCAAGACTTATATCACCTAGTCATTGTAAGTTTATTGCTTGGTTGTAATTTCTTTGTGTTTAATTATGTTTTTATTCACTGCTTTTGAGTGATATTAATTTGTAAACTTTGCCTTCAAATATTTTATAATTTGTCGTAATTTATTGGTTTGTGTATTTACCTTCTTGTTATCTTGCATGTGTACTACATCGCTCGTTTCCTTATTTTGTTCTACTTGAACGTGACTACTTTTGTTGCATCATTTATGATTTTAGTTATTTCAAATTTAGTTACTAGATTAATGCCTAGTTCATATAAGCATTCATAGTAGTTTCTTGATACCCTGTTAGAACCCGTCCTGTACTCAACCTTCAATTTGCTTATGTACTTCATCGACTCCACTTCCATAGTGGCGGTTACAAACTCCGTGGCATTTTCCAGCAATAACGATAACTCCGGGAACAATCCGATGGGGTCGAGATGCAGAATGAAATCTCAGGCCGCAGAAGAGGAAGAGAACGCATCCATGAATGCATCAAGAAGCCTCTGAAACAGGGATTAATAACAATCTCCTATGTAATAGAACTAAGAACTGCTTGCATATAGAGCGGCAAAACTAGGAGAAGTAAGAACCAGCAAGTGGAAGCCAGAACTAGATGAAATATTTGAAGTCATGGGAAATCAAACAAGGAACCAGCTGCAAGTAGTCACCACAGAATCTTCTTGATAATGGTAGGATAAGGATCTAAATACAAATCAAAACTAATAAAGAAAATAAATATAACTAAATTTCAGATAAAAGTTTAATTTTCAGATTTATCATCTTGAGCAATATTTTGAGTTTTCAACAACGGTAGATGATGAAATAAGCATCAAAAATATTAACGAGAATCTAGTCATAAAAGTAAGAATTTTATATAGTGTCATCAATTTGGTACAGCAAATCTCACCCCATAGAGGCCAACTCATTTAACCTCTGTATGTTGACTGGCTTGTTCTTGGGTGTCATTCCATATCCTTTTTGTTCCCTGTCATATATTTTGACCTCAAGGAAATATAAAAATAATAATGGAAATAAATGAAAATTATAGGTTATTCACATTATATCTTTTTTTCGCTGAATATTTTCTTGAAGTCTTCGGGCTTTCTTCACTCCCTCTTCAACTAGAAAATCAACAGCACTCTGGATGTCCTGACCACTCATTCTTAAAGCCCTCTTTGCTTCACGTTGTTTATAGCCCATGCTCATAAGAAGTGACAAAGCCTCATCTGGCACTTGAAGCTGCAGATAGAAATCAGTTGAATATCAAGATCTTATGTTTCATTTAGGCAATTGTATCAAAGCAAAATTTAGAAATGAGCGATAGCAAATAACCACTTCATTTGGCGCTTGGGGTGTCCTGACCCAACCCAACACCTTCAATGCATGAAATCCACAAATACCGAGAGTTGGGAGTATTTTGTGTCACTTCATTTCATGATATAAAAGGGAAGAAGGTGTGTGTCATCACATATCTCTTCCGTAGCTGGAGGATTGATGTGCCTTGTGTGATACCCTGATCATCGAGCTGCTCAGGACAATTGAAAGCTCATTATGATTGTTGATCGCAAAGCGCTGCTGAGGACCATTGAACGATCATTATGCCCACAGATCATTGAGTGTTGTGTTTATCGACTATTGTTGTATAGTCAAAGATAGACGTGTAGGCCGACAATTGGAATGAATTGGTTAGTCCCACACCAAACTTGGGAGTAAAGATCCAAGATTATAATGGGTTAAATCCGTCTCTAGTGAGGCGTCTTCTGTGGGACAAAACCGTGAGGGTTTATAAGCAGACAATATATCACTAGATTTGGATTTGAATAGTTATAGGTGATATTAGTGCTGGTCGCCTGGTAGCATGTAGGTCAGGATTCCCACCATGGTTTGAACTAGGTTTGAGGATGAACCTCAGTGAGTGTAAAGATAACGTGATGCTTTGGTCGTCGAATGCTGCTGAGGACAGCAAAGGGATCATTATGATTGTTGATCAAAGAGCGCTAATCGTTAAACGTTGTGTATTGATTGACTATCGTCTAAATCATTGTATTGTCAACGAGTGCTGTGTAGGTCAACGAGTGCTGTGTAGGTCAACGAGTGCTGTGTAGGTCAACGAGTGCTGTGTAGGCCAACGAGTGTTGTGGAAGCCAACGAGTGTTGTGGAAGCCGATGATTGGAATGAATTGATTAGTCCCATGCCGAATTTGAGCGTAAAGATCATCAGCTATTTATAATGTGTCAAATACTAATCAAATGAGGTCACATTTCGTGGGAAAAACCATGCAGGTTTATGTGGTAAGCCCAAAGTGGCCAATACATCACTAGAATTACTAGTATTTTATAATATTTCTTGATGTTAGCTCATGGTTTGTTAAGAGCTTGAAAATTTTATTGAAGGTCTTGTTGCGGATCCACGTTGGCCGGGGCGCCACATACCAGTATCGCACGAAGTCGGCAAGGATTAATTCAACGTCGCACTTATTTTATATCGTATTTTTATATTGTCACATTACTTTTACCTCACAGATGTTAAGCTTAGTGAGGGGACATGTTTGGAACTATTTTTATGCACTTCGGCCACGAGAATATATGCAGGGCTGCAGGGGGAAATGAAGGCATCAAAATTTTAATCTAAAATTTTTCTCTCTCCTCAGTTATCTCTCTCTTTTCACCCGGCAAGCAACCCTAGCCGCTCCCCCTTCATTCGCAGATCCGCACAAATCCACCTCCCCGCTCACCGATCCAAGGGCCGACTTCCCCTCCAAACTTCGGTCTTTCCCATCACTGCTATAGGTTCCCGAGGCTCCAAGAAGAGGAACTCCAACCTCCTCCAAGATTTATACTTCTCTTGGCCACGAACTAGATCTTAACCAGGGGTCCATATCAATTTGGTATGGATCAATGTGGCCTCCTGCGCCTTATGGGCTCGGCTTAGTTATGGTTCTCCTAGCTGCAACAGGGAAAAAACCCTATTTAACATGGGAGGACTTCAAGATCAATTACAACCTCCACTTTGAGCAACTCCTTCGCAGCAACCCCATCGGCGACCTCATCTCTCTCAAATAGGTTGGATCCATCGACGACTATTTGGAGCAGTTTTAGGTGCTACTCGCTCACTCCCCTTCCATTCCACTTGCACAGCGGATGCTCATCTTCACGACGGGCCTCCACAAGCGTTTCCGTGTAGACGTCAGTGCAACGCTACACATTCTTGCGGAAGGACGAGATTGAGCATCAGTGCAACTCTATGCTGCAATAGGGAATCATTCATCACAGTGTGTCCCCTTTCTCCTCACTGGCTCTCTTATTCCATATATGACACTTGACAGTTCTGTGTGGACTACCACAAGTTGAATGCGCAGACATTTAAAGACAAGCTTCCCATCCACGTGATCGAAGAGCTACTTGACGAGTTGCATGGTGCATGTTACTTCTCCAAATTAGATTTATGCTTGAGGTACCATTAGGTGCGCATGGCTTCTGTCCAACGTAGAGAATACCTCTTTCCAAACCCGCCACGGACACTTCGAGCTCCTCTTGATACCCTTCAGGCTCACAAATACGTCTTCCACATTTCAAGCAGTAATGAATGAGGTATTCCACAATTTGTTGGACCGCCATGTGTTTGTTTTCTTTGACGACAATTTGGTAGACAACAAGACATGGGAGTCACGCCTGGAACATCTACACACCATCCTCTGGCTCATCTGCGACCATAAGTTATTTTTGAAAAAGGCCAAATGATGTTTTGGGACCGACTGAATAGCATACTTAGGGCACATCGTAGACAGTACTAGGGTCTAGGTCGACCCGACCAAGATCCAAGGGGTGACTGCCTGGCCGATTTTCCAATCCCCATGTGAGATATGTGGCTTTATGCGCCTCACCAGCTACTATCGGTGTTTCATTCAGGGTTACAGCTTGATTACGGAGCCTCTAGTTGCCTTATTGAAGAAGCACTCCTTCTAGGAGGGCACTGACACGATCGCCTGGAGAGCCCTTCAACATGTGTTGGTGACCGCGTCCGTGCTTTGTCAGCCTGATTTCACCCGGGAGTTTCAAGTCGAGTGTGATGCCTTCGGGCAGGGGTGTGGAGCAGTGCTACAACAACGGGGCCATCTGATTGCCTACTTCAGTAGGAACTAGGAAGACAGCTCTCCATCACCAAATGCTTCCCGCTTATGAACAGGAGTTGATTAGCTTGGTCAAGGTCATTCAGCATTGGTGGTCGTACCGATGGGGGCAGACATTCTTGATTCGAACATATCACTTCAATTTGAAGTAGGGGTGAAAAGGAGTCGTGCTCGAGTTGAGTTTGGCAAAATTTCCAAGCTCGAGCTAACCATTTTGAGCTCGAGCTAACCATTTTGAGCTCGAGCTAACCATTTTGAGCTCGAGCTAACCATTTTGAGCTCGAGCTAACCATTTTGAGCTCGAGCTAACCATTTTGAGCTCGAGCTAACCATTTTGAGCTCGAGCTAACCATTTTGAGCTCGAGCTCGACGAGCTCATTTTGCTTGGCTCGAGATCGGGTTTCGGGCTATTTATTGATCTCGAGCTTGAGCTTTCGAGCTCGAGCTGCTCACAAATCTTTTAGCTCATGGGCTTATTTTCTTCATATTTTTTTAAATGTACAACTAAAAAGCTCGTATGCTAATGAACAACAATATGTGAGCTCAAGCTCGGATAGCTCAAGCTCCACAGATTTGAGCTCGAGACAAACATTTTTCAAGTCAGATAATCGAGCTTACGAGCCGGGTCAACTCAATTTACACCCAAAATTTGAAATACCTCCTGGAGCAGCGCCTCAGTACCGCACCTCAACAGTGTTGGGTTAGTAAAATGTTGGGTTATGATTTTTTGGTCGAGTATAAGGCATGCATCTTGAACAGTACTGTGGACACACTTTAATGCCTTGACCATAAAAACGGGGCTCTCTTTGCCATTTCCTATCCCACCTCTACAGTTCTCACTCGACTTTGGCAGGAGGCCCGTGACTCCCAAACCTTTTAGAGCTCATCCATTGAATCAAGGAGGGGCGGGCGGCTCTCCCCTTGCTGGGTAATGAAGGATGGCCTCATTGTGTACAAAGGGAGGATATATGCACCACCCATGTCACCCTTGGTCCCCGACATCCTAGTCGGTACTCATGGAGCGACTCATGAAGGGGCCCACAAGACCCCTCAGCACATTCAAGCAGAATTCTTTTGGCAGGCCTCAAGTGTAGTGTGCATGACTTCGTTGCAACATGTTCAATATGCCAACGAAGCAAGACGGTTCACCTTCTTCCAGCAGGACTCCTTCACACACTCTTCGTGCTAACAAATATGGGTCGACATCTCAATGAACTTTATCGGAGGGATTCCTACATCGAAGGGAGGTCGATCCGCTTCGTTGTGATAGATAGGTTCTCCAATGGGGCATACATCATCACCCTGAGTCGTTTGCTTACTGTTAGAGAAGCTCATTTAATCTAGGCCCATTATGTATTTTTTTATTGTTTTTCTCTCTCCTCTTTAGTCCCACATCATGTATAGGACATTCCTCTCTCTTTCTCTCATCTATATATTTGTACTCATTATTTGTATTTGATACAAGTGAACATATACACAAGGTTCTGTTTTCTCCTACATGGTATCAGAGGCTACGGTCCTCCTTGGGCAGCCTGAAAATTTCTAACTGCCTGCCTTGCGCGGCCTCGTGCGGACTGTTTCTTTTCCGCCCTCTCTCCTTGCCGCCCAGTTTTGGCGGCCTCCTTCTGCTCGCCTTGCTTCCTGCGGTCTCGCAACTCCTATCCGCCTCTCTTCCTTCTCACCCCGTGGATCCACCCCCCCTCCCCTCCGGCTACTTATAGCCTTCTTCTCCTCTGTCCCGTGGGGACCACCTCTGCCTAACCGCTGCGGCCTCTCATTTATTCGATGCAGGCTTGTCCTCTGCCTTTCCGCAGCGGTCTCATCCTCTCTCTAGTCGCTGCGCTCTTCCATTAATCGCAGCGGCCTTCTCCTAATCACTCACTGCGATCTCCTGCTCGTCTCTTTCTCTCGATGTTATCTGTCTCTATCCGCAGCGATCTTCTCTTTGCTGCTCGGCTTGCTCTTCTATCCGTCCCGGCCTCTCTCTTGCCAGTCGCAGACTCTCCTCGTTATCCGCTCGAGCTCTACTCACGGACTGCTCTCTATCTCTATCTACTGTTCACCTGACCGTGCGGACTCCCTCTCCTGTCTGCATCTTGGTCGCGATCTGCTTGATTGCTGGTGTTAGGTGTGACTGAGCGGCCTCCTGCTGAAGTTCCCTGTCCGACTGGACTCTTACTCTTATCTGCCGCGGCCTGTTCTTATCCGCGCGAACTGCTCTCATTCTCATTCCACTACTCACCTGACCGTGCGGACTCCCTCCCCTATCCGCATCTTGGTCTCAACCCGCTGGATTGCTGGTGTTCGGTGTGACTGCGCGGCCTCCTCTGCTGTTCGCCTATTTCGCCCAGGCTGTTCGCCGCCTCGTCTTTCCTAGCCGCGTTTTAATGACTTCGTCCGCTGATTCCACCGGCCAGACGGACTCTCCTGCTCCCCGCGCGGCCTCTCTTCCAGATGTTCGTGATGAACTCCGAATCACTATTATCTCCTTATCCGGCAAGAAAAATTTTGTAGAATGGGCTCACTCTGTTCGCCGGGTCCTCCAGTCAAAGGGATTTCTTCATCACTTGACTCAGGCTGTTGTTGGTACTCCCACTGACGATTGGGTACACAACGATGGCCGTGTTCAGACGTGGATTCTCAACTCTCGATGCCGAGTCTTATTGCCTGGTAATGTACCACGAGACGGCCAAGGGCATGTGGGACGAGCTCCATACCCTTTATTCTGGCAAAGATAGTCTCCATCATTTGTATGACATCATCACGGCTCTTCAGGCTCTAGATAGTGGAGGCGTGGCTGATCTCACCTCCTTTGTTGCCCAGGCTCGGTCTCTGGTCGAAGCTTGGATCCACCATCAGCCCCCTACTTTGGACCTTGCTGCCCAACGTGCCCAGAAAGAAGCCGTTGGTATTGCCATGATGATGGCTCGAGTCCAGCATCACCTTCATAGTGTGCGGGCTCAGGTTCTCTCCTCTACTGTTACTCCATCCTTCTCGGATGTGTGCTCGATGCTTCTCAAGGTCTCCCCGCCTTCGGATTTCTCTGGCCCTTCTTCTCCGGCCCTGCTCCAGCAGCTGGCCCTTTACTTCCTCTCCCGCCCTCGGCTCGTGGGGGCCAATCTGATTCTCGGGGACGTGATCGTGGTGGCCGGTCGCGGCTTAAGTGCTCCTTCTGCGGCAAAGACGGGCATCTTGAAGCTACGTGCTATCGCAAGCATGGTCTTCCTCCTCGTCCGCAGGCCTCTGTTGCTGCCACCGACTCCTCTCCCACTCGTACTGACCTCGACGAGGTTCACCTTCAGCTCCAGCATAATCATGGCCTGCTCAGCCGCCCGCCGGCCTCGGTTGCCTCCGCCGCCTCTATCTCCAATGAAGGTATCGCCTGCCTCTCCACTGGTCCGCGATGGATCATCGATTCGGGTGCCACTCATCACATCACCTCTGTTCGACCACCTCAGTACTTGTCTTCTCCTCACCTGAAGTACATTACTGTGGCCAATGGGGCAGCTGTCCCCGTCTCGGGCTATGCTGATATTCCTCTCGCCTCCTCCCTTCTCCTACGCTCGGCTCTTCATGTTCCGGGCTCTCCCTTCAATTTACTTTTTGTTGGTCGCCTTACGACTGACTTGCATTGCTCCGTGACATTTACTTCGTCTTCTTTTATGATATAGGATCAGCAGACGCGGACTATCATTGGTAGGGGGCGACTGCAGAACGGGCTCTACCTTCTTGATGACTCTCCTACTCTCCTTGCATATGTCTCTTCTTCAGATTGGCATCAGCGTCTTGGTCATGCTCCTCTCCCAGTCCTCCAGAAGGCTCTCCCGGATATATCTCTTCCTGTTTTTCAGTGTGAAACATGTATTTTTGGCAAACAGCCACGTTCATCTTTTCCTTCTCATTGTACTCGGAGCTCCGCTCCTTTTGTGTTGGTACACTCCGATATATGGGGTCCGTACAAGATTCCTAGTATTTTTGGCTACCGTTACTTTCTTACATTTATTGATGATTATTCTCGCATGACATGGTTATATCTCCTCCGTGATCGTTCTGAGCTTCCCCACATCTTCTGGGCCTTCATTCTTGAGACTCGTACTCAATTCTCTGCGCTCATTCAAACGATTTGTACTGACAATGCGCGCGAGTACACTGGTCATGACTTCGCGACCCTCTGCTCTGAGTTTGGAATTATTCACCAAACGTCGTGTACTTATACCCCACAACAAAATGGTGTCACCGAGCGCAAGAATCGTCACCTTCTTGATGTGGCTCGCTCTCTTATGCTTCAAATGCAGGTTCCCAAACCATACTGGAACTTTGCGCTCTCCACGGCCTATTTTCTTATCAACCGTCTACCATCCTCTGTCCTCCAGAATGCTACTCCATTTGGCCTCCTATTTCCCTCCACTCTGGCGTTTCCTATTCCTCCCCGAAATTTTGGGTGTACTTGCTATGTTCACCACCTCGGCCCCTCTACCGGCAAGTTGGATCCCCGTGCAGCCAAACATGTCTTTGTGGGTTACTCGCGCACTCAAAAGGGTTATGTGTGTTATTCGCCTACTACCCGCAAGGTAACTGTTTCTGCGGACGTCACGTTCCGGGAAGATCTTCCATTCTTTTCTGATCTGGATATCGCTCCTCTTCCAGAGCCCGTTGTGCGCCCTGTCATCTCTGTTCCCCGTTCCCCACCGTCTCCTCTTCCTGCCCAGCCTTCGGTCCGTCCACAGCCACATGTCATCCGGGTCTATTCTCGTCACTCTCCTCATCTCGTTGCCCCACTGCAGTCGGCTTCGACCTCTGATGCTCCGCGACCTGCTGCTCCGGCTCCAGCCTCCACCGCTCATCCAATGGTGAATTATGTCTCTCTACATCGCCTCTCACCGCCACTTCTTCATTTTGCCACATCATTATCCTTTGTTTCTGTTCCTAACTCTGTACATGAGGCGCTTCAACATCCAGGCTGGCGGGCTGCCATGGACGAAGAAATGAAGGCCCTTTGGGCCAACCAGACCTGGGTCCTTGTTCCTTTACCTCCCGGTCAGCAACCTGTTGGGTGTAAATGGGTTTTCGTCATCAAACATGCTCTGTATGGCACTGTTGACCGTCTGAAGGCCCGCCTGGTGGCCCGTGGCTTCACTCAGCAACAGAGCCTTGATTATGAGGAAACCTTCTCTCCGGTGGCCAAGCTCAACACCGTTCGTGTCCTACTTTCTGTGGCTGTGCATCGCCACTGGCCCCTTCATTAGCTGGATATCAAGAATGCATTCTTGAATGGTGATCTTCAGGAAACCGTCTACATGCGCCAACCGCCCGGGTTTGAGACCACGGGAGAGTCTTGTGTGTGTCTTCTAAAAAAATCCATTTATGGTCTCAAACAATCACCTCGGGCGTGGTTTGACAAGTTCAGCAAGGTGGTTGGGACATGGGTTTCACTCGAAGTTCTGCAGACTTCTCCTTATTCACCCGACACCGGGCAACTGGAACCGTCCTTCTGTTGGTTTATGTTGATGACATCCTACTTACTGGGGATGACTCAAAGGGGATTCAAGCGGTCAAACAGCATCTGAGCAGCGTATTTCAGACCAAAGACCTGGGGCATCTTCGCTACTTCCTCGGTCTTGAGGTCGCACGACGGCCGGATGGGCTTGTACTCTCCCAACGGAAGTATTGTCTTGATCTTCTCAAAGACGCTGGCCAATCTGGTTGCAAGCCAGCTAATACCCCGATGGAGGCAAATCACAAACTATGTGCTCATGCCTCTGATGATGATTTGCTTCTCCAGAACCCGGAATACTATCGACATCTTGTGGGAAAGCTGATCTACCTAACAGTCACGGGGCCTGATATATCGTTTGCTGTTGGGGTTGTCAGTCGGTTCATGCATGCTCCCCGGTTTCTCATCTCCAAGCGGTTGAACGGATTCTCCGATACCTTAAGGCAGCTTCGGGTCAAGGACTTGTTACAAAACCTCCAACTCTGCTCCAGCATTGATTGCTTATTCTGATGTCGATTATGCTGCTTCCCTGGACGATCGGCGGTCAACCAGTGGGTTTTGTACTTATTTTGGTGGTCATCTCATTACATGGAAAAGTAAGAAACAAGTCGTGGTCGCTCGATCCTCCGCGGAAGCTGAATACCGATCGATGGCATCGGTTGTCTCAGAACTCACATGGCTTAAAAGTCTCCTTACTGACCTGGGAGTAAAACTTCCTTCATCTGCTGTTCTATTTTGTGATAGTCAAGCAGCCATACACATAGCAAAGAATCCGATGTTTCACGAACGCACGAAACATATCGAGGTCGACTGTCACTTTATTCGACAGAAAGTCCAAATGAAGAAACTTGAATTAAAGCACGTTCCGGGCACTGATCAAGTTGCTAATATTCTCACGAAGGCTTTAACTAGTACCTTGTTTTACCAGTGTTTGTCCAAGCTGGGTGCATATGACTTATACGCTCCAGCTAGCGGGGGAGTGTTAGAGAAGCACATTTAATCAAGGCCCATTATGTATTTTTTTATTGTTTTTCTCTCTCCTCTTTAGTCCAACATCATGTATAGGACCTTCCTCTCTCTTTCTCTCATCTATATATTTGTACTCATTATTTGTATTTGATACAAGTGAACATATATACAAGGTTCTGTTTTCTCCTACACTTACTAAAAGGTAATATTTGAACGGATGTTCCGCCTACACAGCCTACCCAAGAACATTGTGTCCGACTGGGACGAGGTTTTACATCTCATTTCTGGCAGGAGTTGTTCGCACTTTGCAGCACCAAGCTCGTCATTTCCTATGCTAATCATGCGCAGTCGGACAGTCAAACCGAGGCGGTCAATCTGACAATCGAGACGTATCTTCGATGTATCACAGGAGATCGCCCTAAGGATTGTGCACGTTGGCTTCCGTGGGTAGAGTACTGCTACAATATGTCATATCATATGGCTCTCCAGACCACTCCATTTCGTCTCATTTACGGAAGGGATTCTCCTCGCCTACTCACTTACAACGACGGCTCGGCTAGCTCGGCTATCGTGGAGAGGGGCTTACAAACACGCGACCAGATTCTCAGTGTAGCCTGGGAGCATCTTCTTTAAGCATAGACACGCATGGAGGCTGCCTACAACCGGGGCCACCAGGAGTTGTTTTTCGTACCCAGAAAATGAGTGTGGCTAAAACGCCGACCATATCGCCAGACATTCGCTGCCCAGAGCCCTTATCACAATTTGGGCCCAAAATTTTATAGACCATTCGAAGTTTTGCATTGGATTGGAGACGTGGTCTACCTCTCCAGCTTCTGTCTGAAACCCAAATTCATGTCTTCCATGTATCTCAGTTGAATCCATTCATCAGATCGCCTCCGCCAACACCCATAGTCCAACTACCACCAAGCTGAATGACAAGCTTGAGGACAAGCTTGATCTCAATGAGGGAGATATTGCAAATACACGTTAGGGCGCCACATACCAACGTCGGGTGAATCCGTGCAAGGATTAATTCAGTGTCACTCTTATTTTATATCGTCACATTACTTTTACCTTGCAGATGTTAAGCCTGGGGAGGAGGCATCAAAGTTTAATCTTTTTTTTTTCTCTCTCTCTCTTTTCCGATATGCAATCCTAGCCGCTCCCCCTTCGTTTGCAGATCCGCACGATTCCACCTCTTTGCTTGCCTATCCCAGGGGCGACTTCCCCATCCAACCTTCGGTAATCCCCGTCGTCGTTATAGGTTCTCGGAGCTCCAAGAAGGGGAACTCCAAATCTCCAACCTCCTCCAAGATTTCTACCTCTCTCAGCCACGATCTACATCTCAATCGGAGGTCTATATCAGATCCCTTCGTTGCGAAGAAATTGGGGCCCGGAAATTAGAATTGGTGATCAATTTTCATTAGAATTGGACCACCAATTCAAATTCGGAAGCCCCAATTCCATCAAAACAAACGGATTCTAAGAGATTTTAGCCAACCAAGACAACAATCAACCAAATGGGTGGGTAAGATTGACTGCTTGAGGTGTTTGTACATGCAAGACATGTCTTAAATAGAGAATTCAACAAAACTGAAGGATGCAAATGAAATCAATTGCTCAGTTTACATCATTTGTTCAATGTAATCATTGTGTTGGCTGATTAATGAAATAGCTTTAAGGATGATGAACATCATGAACATCCACATAATTATTTTCTACATCAGTTTATAATGCTAAATGTAATAAACATATTATATGAACCATTTAAGAAATATTTAAAATGCTATATAAGTTAAATCCATCATCTTCCTAAAGCTCTAGGCCACTAAAAGGGCACATTGTGACGGATCCTGGACTAGCCAATAATGACTGGTCCAATATATCCATTGTTTTTTGTTTATTTTTGGGGATTCAGGGTATAATAGCAAAGAACCCTCAAGCTTATAAACATGGAAGAAATTGAGTAACTAATTAACATGTTGAAATTAAAATTTTCTGAGCTGAAAGGTTTCCATCAAATTGAAGATTCCTAGCTCAATCCAAATAAATTAGAGTTCTCTCAAAGTGGCAGAGAATGAATGACCTACAATTTTTGTTAAGGAAGTTCACACAGAAGAACCTTTTAATACATGGACACTAAATGAATTGACTTGGTATAATTAAATGTAAAATTTATCACATGTTTTTATCAGGTCCTATCATCATAGGATCAATTACATGTTTCTAAACTTAAAACTAAATAAAAATTGGATAGACATTATGATTTAGGAATTAGGATCTGCTCTTATTTAAAAGAAAATAGATCAAGCAACCAACAAATTCGAACAACCAGAGATGTCAACCCTATCACAGAAGCTAGCAAGGCTTATGATTACAAATTCTGATTTCAAAGCCCCGAGTGCATGCGTGAAATGCATGGAGATTTCTGAATGTTCGCACATCAAGTTTGGCATTTCCTGAGCTTGGGTGTGAACGTGCACAAAAATTTTGTCAGACTCGCAAAACAGAGGAACTTTGTGGATGCCCGTGAACCCTTAATTTGGACTAGATCCTCCCGGATCAAGACTCACCACTTTGAATTTGATTGCTCTTACTAAAGAAAACAAATGTTGGCACAGTTGCACAGAGATTTGTGAATGTAGATTTTGCACAGTTGCATGGAGATTTGTGAATGTTCGCACATCAAGTTTGACATTTCCTGAGCTTGGGTGTGAACGTGCACAAAATCTGTCTGCCTCACAAAACAGAGGAACTTTGTGGATGCCCGTGAACCCTTAATTTGGACTAGATCCTCCTGGATCAAGATTCGCCACTTTGAATTTGATTGCTCTTACTAAAGACAACAAATGTTGGCACAGTTGCAGTCCTTCCTTGGAGAACCATTTGGTTATTGTGGAGTTTGGCTCTACTTTGAGGTCTTGTACTTCTCTGCACCTCGCCATGAAAATATCTTCATATCCACCAACAAGTCCTCTTGGGATGATCACTTAAGATCAAATATAAGTTATTCAACAAGGATTCAGTTTTCTATGCACCATTTCATAATCTAGCAATAATGGGTTACATAGCCAAAATTTTGTATTGATGGAGATCATGGAGTGCATCCTAATGTTGAAACACATTTGTCTCCAACTTTATGGAGTATCTTAAACGACACATACCAAATAGGCTCCATTTTTCACAACTTACCTTCAGTAGTCTTTCCCAATGTGCAATCAAACAAAGTCTTCTTTTTTAAATGTGCATTCAATCATGAGCTTCTCACAATAAGCTTTACACCTTATTATGGTATCTTTAGGTTCTCTACCTCCCGATATATCTTCCAAGCTTCCTCTGAATGCATTATGCTCGTTGTAATGCTTCTTCCTCACATCCACCATCGTCAGATATGTTAATAAGAACTTTGCATGACGCAGGACGGATCTAGGTCTAGAAGTATATGTATGGCGATTCAATGAATGCTTGTATGAATTTAAAGTATACCGACAACTAATCTTGCAATAAGAGAATTATAAATAGTATGACACCGACACAATCAAGTAGAATTTCAATTTAAGAGAATAAATATGGATATGTAAATATAAGAGTGTGAAACAAAAAATGTAAAGAGCGAACAAAGCCCTACAAATCACAAGGCGTCTTGATAAAAATATTATAAATTTTGAGCCAACTCGAGCCCCATTTGGTCTTCCTCCCTGACAAGTGGTATCAATCTATCAAAGTCGATGGTCTGGTTGGGATGGAGTATGTTCCCATGGCTTGTGGATCTCATGGGCCTCAGTACCTTCAGCCATGGTTGAAAAAAATTCAAGAGGACACTACGAAGGCTTCATGCAATGAGTTTCACTTAGTGTGAGATAGTTCATGATAAAAAAACTTCCGCCTCAGAGAGAAGATGGTTGGTGTGGAGGGAGTTCACATGAGGGAGAGATTGTTAAGGCACGGGAGTTCCATATTGGTTAAGTTAATAATATGTTGGTAAAGAAATATCAAATGATTGGCCCTCACCTATGTGTTAAACCTTTGTGTTTTATGAGTTTGATTGTTGATGTACCTTGCCCAATTTCAATCTGTATAACCCGTAATTTGTCAAGATCAGAGATGACCAAGAATGGTCTGGAGGATCTCATCACCCTAGGACGAGTGCGGAATAAGTCTCCTCCCAAGGGCGAGTCCAGGCTCCCAGGGGCGAGTCCAGGCTCCCAGGGGCGAGTCCAGGCTCCCAGGGGCGAGTCCAGGCTCCCAGGGGCGAGTCCAGGCTCCCAGGGGCGAGTCCAGGCTCCCAGGGGCGAGTCTAGGCACCCAGGGGCGAGCCTAGGCTCCCAGGGGCGAGTCCAGGCACCCAGGGGCGAGTCCAGGCACCCAGGGGCGAGTCCAGGCTCCCAGGGGTGAGTTCAGGCTCCCAGGGGCGAGTCCAGGCTCCCAAGGGCGAGTCTAGGCACCCAGGAGAGCGAGTCCAGGCACCCAGGGGCGATTCCAGGCACCCAGGGGTGAATCCAGGCTCCCAGGGGCGAGTCCAGGCTCCCAGGATATCACTTTAGGTCTGCTAATAGCCTCTCCAAACAGTAGAGTTTTGCTGTTAACAGACCAATTTGGGTTGTGTATAGTAGAACCAAAAGGCGAGATTCCGCTATTTGCAGGCCAGGTTTGGAAAAATATAAATAGACCCCAAGGGCACCTTTGGAGGGGATCCATATTCTTTAGTCTCTTCCTCCTCTGGTAGGCTTTGGTTGACTTTCAGTGTCCTCTAAGGTGCCCAGCTCAGCTTTGGTTAGGGAGGGGAAGCTCTCTTAGATCTTTCGGATGTGTGGCGGGACCTACTCGATGCAGCTCAGGGTCTGTTCCATAGTTCCAAGTCATCGGCCAAGCACTCTTACTCGGGAGAAGTAGGTGTGGGCTAACCTCTTTGGGTCCGAACTCTTCTTGGGGCTAGTTTTTGGTTTCAACACAATCCCCATTCTTTTCTATTCCCTAACAATTAATTTAGAATTTACCTTTGGTTAGTCCTCAACTATTGATATTTCTATAGTTATAAAAGGAACATTGAAATTAGGTACTATGCCTCAAGGTAGGTGATTTTATTTTTGAAGGCATACACAAACCCTTCCTTCATAGCGGGTTGCTTTGACATTTGTTATAGCCTCCACACATATGCAATAAACGTGATCATGCCTCATTTATTTGTAGCTATTCTCATATTTACTTCTTTATCATGACTAGTGCTGTATAAATCCAATACTAGCAAAATAACCCATGCTTGTACAAGGCTTTTGATGTTGTAAAGCTAAATCTTGTTCATGCAATTTGTAGACTTAGTTATTGTCCCTTGTTCATAACATAAAACTTATGTTTGTCAGTTTGATGAAAGATCATCGAGAATACTATATTGATTGATAGATTACTTGCTATCCTAGCTGATGTGTCTGTGTTAAGCCCCCAGACGAGGCTAGATTATTCGGACAACATTACAAACGGCGGCAACGGCAAGGGCATGACAATATTGGGGCTGAACCAATGGGTTCAGCCCCCTCCTCTTGAAAATATTGGCTCGCAGGGGCTGAACCACGCTGGGTTCAGCCCCATTGGGGCCGGCCGGTCTTGGGTCCGGGGGTATAAATACCCGGACCCCTCTCTTTTGGAGGCTTATGCAAAGATTATCAAGGTTAATCTCTCTTCTCTCCCAACCCTAACCCTAATTTCTCTGTACTTCTTCTTCTTCTCTTAGTTCTTCCCCTAGTTAGTGCTTAACATTTGGTATCAGAGGCGTTCGATTCTCTCAATGGTGAACACCCGCAATCAAGAGGAGTCCTCACGGATTGAAACCCTAGAGGAGAATGTTGTTGGTCTCACCGATTCGATGGCGGCCTTGGAGGGGCGATTGGAGGCTCGGTTGGAGGAGTTGAAGACCCTACTGAAAGGAAAAGGCCCGGCCAGCGATGATTCGGCCGGATCGGGAGCCGATCCAGCGGGTTCGGCCTCCGCGCGGCTTGCGGAAGGGCTCGCGGGCGTGCGGCCTTCGGGCGGGGCTCCGCCCGGCGCGGCGTGGCACGGGGGTGCGGGATCGGCGGCCTACGGGCCTCCCGCGGGATCGGCAGCGGGGTATGGGGGTCCGGCGGGGCAGTTTCCGCCCGGATCCGCGGCAGCGGCCTTCGGCGAACTCGGATCGGGCCCGGAACAGTGGCGTCGAGGTGGGGATGAGCCATTTGGGCTCCGGCGGCCACCCAACATGGCGGGACAGCAAAGGGGGGGCTCCTCCCTCCTCCACGCGGGTTTGGGCCACCAGGAGGGGCCGGGTTTGGCCCAGGGTGGGGCGGCCAGCCGCAACCTCCGCCTTGGGGAGCGGGACAGCAACACGGCTACGGCGGTTTTGAGCATGGGGAACACGCAAGGCGGGACGGAGGTCCAGGGACACAACGTTTGACCCCCGGATTAACTCGCATGTACTTTCCGGAGTTCGAGGGCGGCGACGCCTTGGAATGGATTCAAAAGGCTGAATTATTCTTCCAGTACCAGGAGGTGCCTGAAGGGCAGTGGGTGCAGCTAGCGTCCTTCCATCTGAAGGACGACGCCTTCCAATGGACACAATGGTTCCTGCGGGGACGGGAGTACGCGCCTTGGGGGGAGTTCGTGGATGGATTTACGGCCCGATTTGGTCCACTGGAGTATGAGAACTTTGAGGCCCTCCTTCAGAAGCTTCGTCAAAAAGGGTCGGTTATGGAGTATCGTACTGAGTTCGAAAAGTTGGCGAATCGGGTTCAGTGGCCAGAGAGGACGCTCTACAGCTGTTTCATATCTGGTCTTAAGGAGCATATTCGGGATGAGGTGCAGGCACTCATGCCACGTTCCTTGAACCATGCCATTACGTTGGCGCGTATCCAGGAGGAAAGGTTCAACAGGCAGCGGGCACGTATCACGAGTAGACCGGCTATGGGCCCTGCCACGTCTGCACGGAGGGAGCCACCCACGGGTACCAAACCGACAGTGACTCGGTTGTCTTGGAGCGAGTTGGCGGCTCAGAAGGAGAAGGGCTTATGCTTTAATTGTGATGAGAAGTTTGTGCCCGGTCACAAATGCCAGAAGGTACAGGTTTTTATGTTGCATCAGGAGGAGCAGCTCGAGGAGGACGTTTTCCCGGAGGAGGAATTGGAGTCTGGGCGGGACTTAGACTTGACGGAGTTGGGTGTCTCCCTACATGCCATGGAGGGATGCAATCCACCTCCGCTTACGATGCGGTTGGCTGGACGGATTCGGCGGGAGAGGGTGACGATTCTGGTAGACAGTGGGAGTACTCACAACTTTATTCACCCTGATGTGGCACAGAAGGTGGGGCAGGGGATTGACACGGGAGCAGCGTTTCAGGTCATGGTTGCGGATGGCAGCAAGTTACAGTGCCAAGGAGTGTTGAAGGCGGTAGAGCTTCGGATGAAGGAGTATGTGGGGTGCACGGACGTCTACCTCTTACCGATCCGGGGCTCAGATATGGTACTGGGAGTGCAGTGGTTACAGCAGTTGCGGCGGGTTACTTTTGATTGGGATCAGATGACGATGGAGTTCTTGCAGGGCAGGCGACAATTCTGTTTGACGGGGCTCAGATCTTCTCCGGTTAAAGAGATCTCCCTTCGCAGTTTGCAGCAGCTTGAGGAGTCCAGTAGCTTGATGGCGATTCTGTTGGGGGTGAGGTCGGACGAGGAAGGATCGACACAGGTTCCGGATCAATTGCGGCCGCTAGTGGAGTAGTATGATGACATCTTCCAGGAGCCGAGTACACTTCCACCATCACGATTCCGTGATCATCAGATTGTGCTACAGACTGGGGCGGAACCGCCCAACATCCGTCCGTATAGGTATCCCTACATCCAGAAGGCAGAGATTGAGCGCAGTGTGAAGGAGATGCTTGATGCAGGTATCATACGACCTAGTACCAGTTCCTTCTCTGCACCGATTATTCTGGTTAAGAAAAAAGACGGATCATGGCGTTTTTGCGTAGACTACCGTGCCTTGAACAGTGTTACTGTGAAGGACAAGTTTCTGATTCCCGTGATAGAGGAGCTGCTGGATGAGTTGCATGGGGCGACTCGGTTCACGAAGCTGGATCTGCGGTCCGGCTACTATCAGATTCTGATGAAGGAGGAGGATGTGCATAAGACGGCCTTCAGGACTCATGACGGTCACTATGAGTTCTTAGTGATGGCCAATGGATTAACGGGGGGCCCGTCTACTTTTCAGGCCAATATAAATGAGATTTTTCGCCCATTCCTGCGACGCTTCGTCTTGATCTTTTTTGACGACATTTTGATCTACAGTGCTACTTGGGAGGATCATCTACGTCATGTGGCTCAGGTCTTCTCTACTCTCCGGCAACATCAGCTATATGCTAAGCGGTCCAAGTGTTCTTTTGGACAACCTGAGGTGGAGTACTTGGGGCATCTAGTTTCCGTTGACGGGGTGAAGGCAGACCCACGGAAGATCGAGAGTATGCTTTCTTGGCCACGACCTCTGACCATTCGGACGCTGAGAGGGTTCTTAGGCCTCACTGGTTACTACCGGCGCTTTGTACGGGACTATGGGAAGATTGCTAGGCCTCTTACACAGCTGCTACAAAAGGATGCTTTCGAGTGGCACGCTGAGGCAGAGACCGCCTTCCAGGCGCTCAAGAGGGCTATGACGACGACTCCAGTGCTGGCACTTCCGGATTTCACCAAAGAGTTTGTCGTAGAGACAGATGCTTCTGGCGTGGGAGTGGGTGCGGTCTTGATGCAGGAGGGGCGGCCGATCGCCTTCTACAGTAAGGCTTTGGCTCCCCGAACTCTAGGACTCTCAGTGTATGAAAAGGAGATGCTGGCGGCTATTCATGTGGTGGCCCTATGGCGGCCCTACCTACTCGGGCGTCGCTTTACGATACGGACCGATCATCAGAGCTTGAAGCATTTTCTGGAGCAGCGGATTTCTTCCCCCCTGCAACA
Organism: Platanthera zijinensis; assembly: GCA_039513925.1. Classification (NCBI taxonomy): domain Eukaryota; kingdom Viridiplantae; phylum Streptophyta; class Magnoliopsida; order Asparagales; family Orchidaceae; genus Platanthera; species Platanthera zijinensis. Next base: position 9,898,047 of record CM077096.1, on the reverse strand, counting down.
AAAGTGGGTCACCGGGTTGTTGGGATATGATTATGCGATCGAGTATAGGCCCGGGAAGGACAATCGGGTGGCTGACGCCCTCTCCCGCTTACCCGAGGGGGCCTTGGCACACATTTCCAGGCCTCAGTTGGACTCGATGGATGAGATTCAGGACGCGGTGCAGTGAGATCCCGAGTTACGGGCTATTGCGGAGGACCTGCGGCAGGGTCGTGCGGTCGCCCCAGGTTATCATTTACAAAATGACCGTCTGTATCATCAAGGGCGAGTGGTCATTCCTGCTCAATCAGCTTGGCGGACGGTGATGATGCATGAGTTTCACTCGTCGCCGACAGGAGGTCACGCCGGCATTCTGCGCACCCTTCAGCGGGCTCGGGCCAACGTATTTTGGAAGGGGATGCGCCGTGACATTCAGGAGTTTGTGCAGAAGTGTGAGGTGTGCCAACGGCAGAAATATGAGACTACTTCTCCGGCCGGCCTACTCACTCCCTTGGCGATTCCGCATCAGATCTGGGATACGATTTCTATGGACTTCATCGACAGGCTGCCCAAGTCGAAGGGTAAAACAGTGATATTGGTAGTGGTGGACAAGTTGTCCAAGTATGGACACTTCCTTGCTCTGAGCCATCCTTACACAGCAGAGTCGGTTGCGGCCTTATTTGTTCGGGAGATTGTTCAATTGCATGGGATTCCCCGGGCGATCATTTCCGATCGAGATCCTACTTTTGTTGGCCGATTTTGGACCGAGCTTTTCCGCTTGCAGGGGACTTCCTTACGTTTCAGCACGGCCCACCATCCCCAGACTGACGGCCAGACAGAGGTATTAAATCGGGGCGTCGAGACTTACCTTCGCTGCTTTGTCATGGATGAGCCGCGGACCTGGACTAGCTGGTTACATTGGGCAGAGTACTGCTTCAACACTTCTTATCACTCGGCTAGTAAACTCACGCCCTTTGAGGTCGTCTATGGGCGGCCACCTCCTTCCTTGAGCAGTTATGAGCCCGGCAGTACCGCAGTTGCAGCAGTTGATCGGGCGCTTCGTGATCGTGATCGGACCCTCGCCACCTTGCGTGAGAATCTTCGGGCGGCACAGGATCGTATGAAGGCTCAGGCAGATCGTCATCGCACCGAGCGAGAGTTCCAGGTGGGGGATGAGGTTTTCCTCAAACTTCGTCCTTATCGCCAGTTGTCCGTGGCACAGCGGACAAATCAGAAACTGGCACCTCGTTACTATGGACCATTTCGGATCACGCGACGGGTCGGTCCGGTGGCGTATACCTTGGCTTTACCCGCGAGCTCCCGGATCCATCCTACCTTTCATGTCACCTTGTTGAAGCGGAAGTTGGGTGATGCTGTTCCGGTCTTTCCCGTTTTACCCGAGGCTACTAGTGGGGGCGAGCTTCGCCCGATTCCGGAAGATGTACTGTTGATCAAATGGAAACGTCGTGGCACGGCGTACTGTCCAGAGCTGTTAGTCAAATGGAAGGATCTCTCTGCGGAGCACAATACTTGGGTCGAATTACTGGAGTTCCGGGAGCTTTACCCTGACTACCACCTTGGGGACAAGCTGACTTTTGATGGGGAAGGGAATGTTAAGCCCCCGGACGAGGCTAGATTATTCGGACAACATTACAAACGGCGGCAACGGCAAGGGCATGACAATATTGGGGCTGAACCAATGGGTTCAGCCCCCTCCTCTTGAAAATATTGGCTTGCGGGGGCTGAACCACGCTGGGTTCAGCCCCATTGGGGCCGGCCGGTCTTGGGTCCGGGGGTATAAATACCCGGACCCCTCTCTTTTGGAGGCTTATGCAAGGATTATCAAGGTTAATCTCTCTTCTCTCCCAACCCTAACCCTAATTTCTCTCTACTTCTTCTTCTTCTCTTAGTTCTTCCCCTAGTTAGTGCTTAACAGTCTGATATACAAAGTGGCAAGTTTAGTGAGAGGGATCAACACACTGTTGGGTTCATTGCAACCTTTCGTCCAAATCTAGTACAATGAGAGAGAAAGAATTACATAATATTCTTGAACAGAATTTGTTTGGCAATTCCTTTATGTAAAAGTATAGTACATTTTCTCGTGGCTACTTTAGCATTTAATTGTATTGGCCATCACAATTAACATGTTATAAATTGCATAATTATCACTATATAGCAATTGTTACTTTAAGTAATTGTTACTTTAAGTAGTTGTTACATAAAAATGAATACAAAAGCAGTATGGCATTAAACAAAGACTTCTTCAAACAAAACATGATATCCACAGAAAAGAGTTTTGAGAACCTGATCAAATTTAGACTTTGCAGCAATCAGTGCTCTGTGAGATTCCCCTAGGTTGCCACTATAGTAAGCCACTACACCTTCCAAAAGTTCGAGTCTTAGATACCTGCTTAATAACAAAGTTAGAAAAAAGATAAAGATTAATGAATATAAAATCTATAAGGAAGTCAAATGCAACAAATAATTAGACAGAAAATGTTAATACATGATAATAACTAATTTCATGAAGAAATAAAAGGAAAGAATCTCACAGCGCAAGCTCTGCCGGACGGCCTGCTTGGAGAATTCTAAAGCGGGCATTATCCCTGCCATGTGAGCGTTCAAAACCGTCTCTAGCCTTAGCAAGACGAACCCCCGCCATAGTTAAACACGAGATATCCCGTAACAAAAAATAACACCAGACAGTGTCTAGTTGAAGTATTGGCACATTGTCAATCATCTGGAGAAATCACAAAAATGGTGAAAAATAAGAAAATATCTTAATAAAAATCTGTGGTGGAGTTTCAATGTAATTCTTACATCAGTAATTTTATAATCACATAAAGAAAAAGCTTCCTGCAAGTAGGACATTATGCTACACATTAGTTAAAAAGGCATACAAATCACAACTACTCTAGAAGAATCAAGGTCAAAGAAGAAAAAGTTTCGTTCCAAAAACCTCAGCCATGGCGAGAACATCAAGGGCATCTTTAAACATCTGTTTTTTTATAAGGCTTTTACCATTTTCATGAAGCATCAAACCAACCATCACTGCCCTGGAAATTATTACAAGTAGAAATCAAGTAATGACCGTGAATAAAACAAAATGGAGATCTAACAACAATTTAGTTTTGTAAAAAAGATATTAAATGCACCGTTGATCATTTTCAGATCCGAAATTCACTTTTTGACCACTTTGATTCTCAAGTTCAAGATTGAAATCTTCCACGGGAAGTGTACCATGTGCATGCCTTTGAGCCAATGCATCCGCAGCAGCCCTGCTCAAGAACATTGGTTTCATTAGCCAAAAAAACTCCAAGCCCCTTTTGAGGATTTACCAACGTTTTAAAAACCGGACCGGACGGTTCAACCGGTCGGACCGCGGACCGGTTTACCGGGCGGTCCGGTCAGGTACTTAGAACCGCCTCCACCAAAAACCGGCCAAGAACCGGTTAACCGGGCGGTTTGACCGGTTAACCGGAAATCGGTCCGGTTTTTAGGCAACCGGGCGGGCCCACTACACAGGTATCTGAATATTTTTATAAAATTCAGAAAAAAAACTGGCGTTGGGGATCGAAACCACGCGCTTTGTAATACAGTAAACATGCTAACCACTAAGGCAAATGACACTTGTTGTTATGTTCAGACTATTATATATATATTACTATTTATGAATAATAATGGTCAATGTTTACGCCTACTTTATATTTCATTATAAATAATCAAATTTTTATACAAATTTATGTTTTGGCATACAGTTTAATATTAAAATGTAACATAATAAATTATATATCTTTGCAAAATTATAAATTCAATTTTTACACCGTACAAACCGTACCCTACAAATCGCCTCCACATATAACATAATATATAATATATATCTTTAAAAAATATTTAGACAAAATTTTAAAATATATATATATATATATTTGTATATATATATTGTTGAAATAGATATTTACATTATAAACACACATATCTTACTATATATAACTATTCATTTATTTAAAATTATTTTTTCTTTAATAAAATGATTATATTTAGTTACATTTGAGCTACATTTGATATCTCCATGATATATAATATGATATGAACTTATGATTTATGATATGTAATATGTTATTATCTAGTATCACGGTTCAATCCCGGTCCGACCGGTCCAACCGGTTGGACCTTGAACATTTGGTCTCATCGGTTCATTCTCCAGTCCGGTTCTTAAAACCTTGGGATTTACCAATTCATAATGTTAATTTACTTATTCTAACGTTTTTATTTGCATTTCTAATGTATTTCATTGATGCGTAATACAATCAATTGATTTATACCTTTTAACGGAAGACGAATCAACAGGTGACTGGACACGGGGTGTCGTAACCCTATATGCAATGCAAACAAACACGAACAAATGCATTGGAACTACAACCATCCATAAAATGAAGATGTTAGTACAAGGATGCAATCAAACGCGAAATTTAATGAATGAAATGCTCACGGCATAAACTCTAATGAGATGCAAATGCAATGACTCAATTATACAATTACTTTTGACGTGCAATTAACTACACAAGATTAGTTTTAAAATCTCAAGCAAGCGTTGCAATTGATCACAAATATTGCAATTTAAGTAAACAGATAACAATTGCAAATTATTGAAATTGTGCAGAATTAAAGCACAGGGCAAAAAGAAAATGTACATCAATGAAAGAAAATTAACCAAGCATGATGAGAGCAAGATGTTGCTATGAATAATAAAGAACATAGGTGTAAACTAAGAAAATAGAAACTGAAATGTAAAGCCTCACCAAGCAATCAGTGTCGACGGTGGAGGAAGTGGGATGCAATATTGGGACAGTCGTAGGAGCATTGCAAAGGATCAAATGAGCGGTTGGCAGGGAGCTATGACTTATATCTTTTAACGCAAGACGAATCAATAGGTGACCGGACACGCGGTGTCCTAACCCTAAATGCAATGCAAACAATCACGAGCAAAAGCACTAGAACTACAACCATCCATAAAATGAAGATGTGAGTACAAGGATGCAATAAAATCCAAAATTCTATGAACGGATGTTCACTGTATAAACTCTAATGCAATACAAATGCAATGGCTCAATCATGCAATTACTTCAGATGTGCAATTAACAACACAAGATTAGTTTTAAAATCTCGTGCAAGCGTCGCAATTGATCGCAAATATTGCAATTAAGTAAAAAGATAATAATTGTAAATTATGAAAAGTGTGCAAAATTAAAGCACAAAACAAATAGAAAATGCACATATATGAAACAAAATTAACCAAATATGATCAGAGCAAGATATTACTGAGAATAATAAAGTGCATGCGTAAAGTAAGAAGAAAAAAAACTGAAATGTAAAGACACACCAAGCAATCTGCGCCAACGGTGGAGGAAGTGGTATGCAGGATTGGGACAGTCGTAGGAGGACTGCAAAGGATCAAATGTGCGGTTGGCGGGGAGCTATGAAGTGGGAGATTTCTAGGGTTTATGAATTTTAGAGATTTTGATTTAGTCGAGGGATGTAGAGGGAGGTGGAGGTGGCTAAATGGAGACTGGAAAGGAAGAGAGAGGGACATATGGGGGTTGGTCGGTGTTGGAAAATGAGGTTGGAGGTAGTGGGGGTTGGTTGCATGGATGGTGGAGGGTGGACGAGACGGCGGGTGTAACTCTGGAAGAGAAAAGAGGCGACTGTGGAAGATTTGGAGGAGGAAAGGAAGGGCATAGCAGGGAGGTCCGGGGAAGGGAAGGAGGTTGTGGTTAGGGTTGTGGTGGACTCGCCAGAACCGAGTGGGGCGTTGGATGTCTGTGGTGGGTCGGAGAATTGAGGGAAGAGGTAGGATCCAACGGTTGATAGTGATGGCAAGGCCGTAGAAAGTAATGGGAGATGTAGCTGTCGGTGAGGATGGAGGAAGCGGCTACGAGATCGAAACTAGACACAATAGGCTGGATTGTGTTCCGGTGAGAACGTTGGAGTCTAGGGTATGGCGGGAAGCAAAGGAAGCAGGTGGGAAGCCCCCTGGTGTAGGCACCAGGAGAGGTTGAGCGTCAACACCCGAAGCGACTTACCAGTTCAAGAAGAAACCACAACTCTTGATCCCAAATAATATCATAATAGTGGATATGTGTGTGTGTGTGTGCATTTACATATACATATGTATATTCTAAGAGCACGTACAAGCCGCTACTAGAAGGATCACATGCTTGAAAGGCCCTGGCCATGTAGATTGGTACTTTGTTTTCATAAGCTTCAATGAGTACTCTACTCGAAACTTTCAACGTATATAAATAGGCAAAGATTCCACAAGAAATGGGAGATGAAACTCGGCACTTCAACAAGAGAGTAAGAAAGAGACCGAAACAGGTGAAATTCAATGGCCATGAAATATAAGTAGCAAGGGTGGCTGAAAAGCAAAGAGAGCTTGGCGAGCATCAGACTTATTCTCGTTCGTGAGTCTGATGCTCATCGGAGAAACCTAACTTCTTTGTTCGTTGACAAGATTGCTTAATGAGCATACCGGAGTGAGCTATTAATAAGCATACCCACGCAAAGTAGGAGGGTTCTTTATCACTTGCTTGACTCAATAGGAAAAAGATCTGCAGAGGAATTTTTGGATTTGAGTTCTTCAGGATGGAGCTTAGCAATTGAAAATCCAACAGCGCCTATTCCCTTTCAGATCCAACAACCAACAGCCATCCCCCTTCCATCCCAGCATACCCACTGTTTCTCCTGATCTCGTATGCCTCCTTGCCATCGTAAGCTTACTCCTACCTTCTTCATCCCGTTCCAGCAATTCCCACTCCCCCAAAGTTCCCAGTTTCATTTCCAACATTCCAGCATCCCTCCCCTACCGGCAACAGTACACTCACACCACCTCCACCCCAACTGGAAGCCCCATTTACCCTTCCAGTGGCACCTCTCCTCATTCCTCCATCCAGTTATGAAATTGATTATCTTAATACAACCGTATCCTTCGCCACGTGGAGCCACATCGACTACCACAGTCAGAACACTGTGATTGTGAGTATTTCTTTGATTAGTGTTTTATTTTATATATTAAATTCTGGATGAGCATGTTATATTTGTTTGGGTTTCATGATTGTTAGTGCTATCATTCAATTTCTTGTATTCTATAAGACTTATTCGTTTAAATTGTAGTGGATAACATCTCGTGGAAAATTGAGCATGATTTGTTTGTATGTCGGAATATTGCCAATCACCTTGTGTTAACTTGCCGAAATTATAAACTTTAGTTTTTAAATTTTACTTCCAGGTTTAAATTGGAACCTGCACGCATCATATAGCGTAGGTGTACTTCAGGTTATTTCTCATGTTCGCTTAGAGATGGCGTCAGCACAGCCACGCTACACGGCCTATCCTGCGTCAAATACACATCTCCGTTCTTTATTTTATGTGACTTAGCAAATGTGATTTTTCTGAGGAATTTGAAAATTATTGGGCCTCAAACTGACCATTTAGAAACAATAGATGGCTTCCAGATTTGTGAAAGTAAAAGAAAAGTGCTCCACTGCTTTTAACAAAACGTATACAGACCATGACATGTTGTCTGCCCAAAGGAGTGAGTCAATGAATAATACATGTTATGATATAATAAGGGCAACCTGCTCATTAGTAGACTAATTTATACAGTTGGAAATACCAATTAAGAATTGCCATGAAAAAACTCGAGGAAGATCGCAAATGCAAACAAGGTAGAATACATATGAATGTTAGAAATTATCTCATTTTAAGGCAAACTTCAAAATTATATACACGTACTATATATGTCAAGTTTTATGAAATCTTCAAATAAGGTGCATTTGGATTATACATTGAGAAGGAAAGAATGATTGATGACAGCATATGTATGTTAATTTTGAGATTGTGTGACCGCAGAGAAAAAAACAAGGATTGGGTCGTACGAATGAATAACAAGCATTGAATCAACAATTAGAAAAAAAAAAATCACTAAAAATAGTTGCAAGAAAACCGACCTAAAAGATCATCCGCGTCTACGACCAACGGGTGTATCAAATACAAGGATAAAAGAATATTGGGAAGGAGGTTTTTTAAAATGCAAGCAAACTGGCAAAATATTCAAAAAAGATAGCAGGAAATACATGTAAAGGCAGATCTTCTATGATCAAAAATGGAGCACTCTACTTTTTAATGACATTTTGAAAACCCTGTCTCATCGTTATTATTCTACCTTCGTCTAAACCCTAAACCATATCTACAATGGAGGTTTTGTATGCCAGGATAAAGAAGAAATATTACTGGAACTCGAAAGGGCAAGGAGGAGGACAGTATTCAAGCACGGCGATCTCGAAAGGGTTGTCGGATGCCCTTGGTCCGGCCGAATGAGGAAGATGAGGAAATGCGATCAAAATAGAGTGGCGCGGATATCATTTTGTCGCACAGGGAACGCAGTATTAATAAAATACCCTTTGTGGCGTGGATTTGGGGTGCGGATCAATAAATTTCAGGGGCGGGTAAGTTTGGCTGAAGATAGATTGCATGGAGAAGACTAGAAGGAAACCGAATTTACAGTTCATCGTCCAAGGAAAAAAAAGATAAGGGCAGTTTGCCTGATTCTAGCGAGTTTGCTGGAGCGATCGGCCTGGGCGGCCTCCTCTTCCTTAAGATTTTTACCCCTGTCGGGGGAGGCAGCACTGGATAGCACCTTGGAGTTGTTTCGCAGGCCGATCTGCAGCAGAGAATCCGATCCTCCGTCATCCTTGAGGATTTTACCGCCGCAGATCAGGTTGATGCAGTCGCAGGAACAGCCCGATCGTCGGGCAACCTCCTCTCGGAGCATCGGAAGCGTCCAGGACTCCAACTGCGCCTCGAGAACCCCGGTCCATGTTCCGGCGATCTTCAGCTTCGCCGTCGTTGGAACTGTCTTCTCCGGCTCCATTGAAGGTCTGCCTATGAACCTGATACCCTGCGAGCAGTTTCGCATGCCCAAAAACGAACGACAAATGTAGATCAAAATATATCTGGAGGACAGTTTTGACATTTTAGCTCAAAATATTATTTTGAAAATTCAGAAAATAATATTTATGACGGCAGCATTAGTCGCCAGTACTATTAGGATAAATGCACACGCACAAAAAATGCTTCTAAAACACGTGTAATGAATGGTATGGAAGCGTGTAATATGTAATGAAACAGATATTGATGTGGAGGAGATTTCTGCTCATGATGATGATGATGTTACAGCGGCGAGGCATTCAAGGAAGAAAAAGGTGAAGAAAACGTCAACTATTGATATAATAACAACGGTCGTCACTCATATTGCAAACAACATTGATAGTCTGCCAACACGAGAAAAGACATTGGTTGAGAGAATGTATATGACATTGACAGCTATGTCAGACCTCTCAGAGGCTGGTCTCGTAAAGGCAATAAATTTGTTGTGCGTTAGGGTTTATGATTTAGGGTTTAGCATTTAGGATTTAGGGTTTAGGGTTTAGGGTTTAAGGTTTAGGGCGTCGGGTTTAAGGTTTTAGGGTTTAGAGTTTAGGGTTTACGGTTTACAGTTTTTAGGGTTAGAGTTTAGGGTTTAGGGTCTGGTTCATGCAGTCGTAAACGCTTGACCTGTGAAAATAAGGGTCTGTTTGGGATACCGTTTTGAGCCCATTTCGTTTAAACCGGACTTATACAGTATTTGGGATAGCTGTTTGGTTGGAGCCAGTTTAAACCGGCCGGCTGAAAAGGGCATTATCCGGTCGTTTTGAGGCTGGCGGAAAGAGCACCAGCGCGCCCGTCTTCAACCAGCGATTTCCGCTTTTCCTCTCCTCCTCCGATAGCTGCCCAGCCCGAGCTTCCTCTTTCGCGCAGATCTTCCCCCTTTGGCGCAACCAGCGATTTCCCTGATTTCCTCGATAGCTTCCCTTCCCCCCGTGTTCCCCACTTCGGTGCGCCGTTTCCCCACTTCGCTCCTACAGCAGCGCACAAATGTTGAGAGACTTCATGCTCTGTCGATAGGATCATCGCCGCCGCCCTGCTTCGACCCGGCGGTTATAGTTCTCCGACAGCGGCGGAAGGTGAGGCGTTGGACAAGTTGGAGGAAAAGCAAGGTACCCGGAGAGTTGGAAGGAAGGGGTCAAGTATAACAGGGGAAGAAGTGGGGAGGAAGCGGGATTATTAGCTTAATGGGCTGGTCCCACCTCATGCTTTAAATAATTAATAATCATGAGGTTCATATAAATAGAGGAAAATGCTCACAATTCTTTTTACCTTAATGAAGTACACATGAATCCATCTCCTTTTTATCAGAACAAAGAGGTGAAGATCGGGTCGTACGACGATGGCGGCTGCAACAATCAATTCAGGTTCATTCCTATTATTATTAATTCTTTTATACACTTGATATGATCATAAGAGATAGAAAACTTGGGTATGGGACCAAGTAAATTTTTATGTTTATCGAATATATAATTCTAACAGTTGGCATCGCATGAAGATTTATTCAAGTGCATGAATTGAATTAATTTTGATTGCTTGTTTGCAATTCTTTTATTGTTACACTATATTTATATGTATATATTAGAAATTAGCATTGACATCTCAAAGTGCAAATTAGCTAAAGCTTATCATTTATCTACCTAATTGGATAATCTTTATTTATTTTTAATAGTTAAAACAATTATTAAAACATATATGCACTATATATATATATAACATGCTTACTATATATTATAAATCCAGAAATTTTCAATTTCATAATTTTTTATTGTTTCAATTTATTAGTTGTGAAATCTCTGTTGAAGTCGGGAAAATCTCTACTCCAAAATTCGGATCAAAGCTGCCTAAGATTACTGATTCTGCGGTCTGACGTAACAAGTCAAATGGTTATCGCGGGAAAGAGAAAACTATCTATAAGCACACCCCAAGTGCTCCAGCAGGGAGGTCCCACCACGTACCCGAAAGTTTTGGAGAAACTTCCCCTCGGCAACCAAAACGTTGGGCGAGGTACTGGGCTAGTATCTACTTGGGGGGGGGGGGACCTCAACCTCTCCCAAAGTGCATTTCTACTATCCTCGGGGGTCTATTTTAGGGTTGTAAACGAGCCGAGCTCAAGTCGAGCTTGCCAAAAATAGCCGACTCGAGCTCGAGTTTTTTTAGCTCGAGCTCGGCGAGCTGGTGTTTAATGAGCTCGAGCTCGAGCACGTCTGAGCTCGACGAGCTCGGCAGAGCTCGACGAGCTCGGCAGAGCTCGACGAGCTCGGCAGAGCTAGAGCTCTAGCCTCTCCACGAGCTCGATTGAGCCCCTCACCCTCATGGTCCGTTGTCCGTCGTCAGTCGCCGTCCGCCGGCTCGCCACTCGCGAGAAAGTTGCCATCCGCAGACACAGCGCTCTGCAGCCGCTCGGCCCGCTCCTGGAGAAACCCTAACACGGAAGAAGTTGAAAGATGAGATGAACAGAAATTTATTATTATTATGCAATAATATTTATTGAAGATATTAATATATTTATTATTATTATATATGGACAGACGGCCACTGCACTCACCTCGGGGCCTGCCGCAGTTTGTATATTATAATATATATTATATATTTTTTATTATTATAATATATTAATTATATGTATACATATTAATATACATATTATATATATATATATAAAGCTCGTGAGCCTGCTCGAGAGCCCATGAACAAGGCTTACTGGGCTCGAGCTCGGCTCGAAAGCGAGCTCGAGCTCGACACGCTCGAGCTCGGCTCGAAAGCGAGCTCGAGCTCGACACGCTCGAGCTCGGCTCGAAAGCGAGCTCGAGCTCGACACGCTCGAGCTCGAGTCGAATTTTTTTCGAGCCAGCTCGTCGAGCTCTCGAGCCAGCTCAACTCAACTTGAACTCCTAGTCTATTTATAGAGAAAATTTGGGGGGTATGGGCAAGCATCCAGCCTCTGCTAACGAGTATCTATGACTACTCGCTCATACTCGTCCAAACTCGTCTCTGCTCGCGCAAGCTCGCCTCTGTTAGCTCAGGCTTGCCCAAGCTCACCCAAGCTTGTCTCTGCTCGCCTCTGCTCGCCCAAGCTCATCTCTGCTTGCCCAAGCTTGTCCAAGCTCGTCTCTGCTCACTCAAGCTTGATTTTGCTCCCTCAAGCTCGTCTCTGCTCGCCCAAGCTTATCCAAGCTCGTCTCTGCTTGCCCAGACTCGCCTCTGCTCGCCCAGGCTCCCCTCTTCTCGCCTAGGCTCCCCTCTGCTCGCCCAATGGTCTACAAATAGCTTTCTTCTTTGGTACTTTTGATCTCGACGAATTACGGGTTATACACAATCCCTGTTTTTTTGAGCTCGACACGAGTTTGGAAAAATAATGTTGAACTCGTAGTTTAGAGAGATGGTGCCAGACGATGTGTTGTGCAAGGTACTTCCTAGGAGTGGAGCTCAACTGAAAGAGGAAAGAATATGTCGACACCTCCTAGAGATAAAACTCAACTGAAGGAGGTGGTAAAGAGTCAACACCTCTCATGTCATTTGCTAGGCGAGCGAGCTCAACTGAAAGAGGTGGAAAAGGGTTGACACCTCGTATGTCAAGCATACCTGGATGTGGAAAGAAGGTTGATATCTCATAAGACCGAGCTCAACTGAATTGGAGAGGAGGTCGACACCTCACAGGAGCCGAGCGCAACTAGAGGTGGAGAACAAAGTCGACGGCTCATAGGGGACGAGCTCAACTGGAGGTGGAGAATATAGTCGACACCTAGCAGGAGCCGAGCTCAACTAGTGGTGAAAAAGAGGTCGACACCTAGCAGGAGAGGAGCTCAGCTAGAGGTGGAAAATAAGTCGACACCTAACATGAGCCAAACTCAACTGTAGGTGGGGAATATAGTCGACACCTAGCAGGAGCCGAGCTTAACTGGTGGTGGAAAAGAAGTTGGCACCTAGCATGAGAGGAGCTAAACTAGAGATGGAAAAAAGTCGACACATAACATGAACCAAGCTCAACTATAGGTGTAGAATATAGTCGACACCTAGCATGAGTCGAGCTCAACTGGTGGTGGAAAAGAGGTTGACACCTAGTAGGAGTGGAGCTCAACTGAAGGTGGAAAATAAGTCGACACTTAGTAGGAGCCAAGCTCAACTGTATGTGAAGAATATAGTTGACACCTAATCAAGAGGAAGCTCAATTGAAGGTAGAGAGTAAGTCGACACTTAATAGGATCCAAGCTCAACTGTAAGTGGAGAATATATTCGACACCTAGCAGTAGCCGAGCTCAACTGATGGTGGAAAATAGGTTAACAACTCACATGAGTCGGGCTCAACTGGAGGCGGAGGTCGAGTCGGGAGGCAAGTAGTCGGCCTGTAAGAGGGGAGCTCGTACAGGGGGCACGAACTACGACAACACTCATACGAGGAAATAGTTGACAACTCACAGTAACCAAGCTTAAATGGAGGTGGAGGTCGACATCTCACAGGAGCCAAGCTCAACTGGAGGTGGAGGTCGACTCGGGAGGCAAGTAGTCAGCCTGTAGGAGGAGAGATCGTACAGGGGGCACAGACTACGATAATGCTCATACGAAGAAATAGTAGACAACTCACAAGTGTCAAGCTCAATTGGATTTGGAGGTTGTCAACTCATAGGAGCCAAGCTCGACTAGAGGTGGAGGTCGACTCGGGAGGCAAGAAGTCGGTCTGTAGTAGAGGAGATCATATAGGGGGCACGGACTACGACAACACTCGTACGAGGAGATTATCTCGCCCGAGGAGGTTGGTAACCGATATACATGAGAGGAGTTCGTGCAGGAACTCAGACTACGATAACTCCACGACATGAGGAATTCTATTTGGTGCTGAGGTAATTTGTCCTGTTTCTTACAAGATTGCAAAAGAGTCAAATGCATCAATATCTTGGAGGACGAAGGAAATTCTAAGGAGACAATGATCTTTCCTTCGTCGAGTTGGGAGGTTGACGTCCAGATATGTTCCTGAAAGTTCCTCCAGTCAGAGGAGAGATGCAATCGAGGGTAGCTAGGCCGACATGCAAAGGGGGAGTTGATCTCGACCGTTATTGCAAGAGCTCGGTCTTATAAGGATGCTTAGATCCCAACACACTGTCCCATCGTCTTCCCGAGACTTTTTAGGAGAAACAGGTTGAGGGCTCGTTTCCCAACCAACCCGTGGAGATTGCTTCCAGCTCTGCCACCTGACAACGAAGGCCAGGGTACAAGTGAAGGGAAATGACCCTCGGGGGGTCCTATAGGACACACATTTGAGTCCACCATCCTTCTACAGACTTGTACTTTCCAGATCTTGGCAGGTTTATCCCGCCTAGGCAACAATAGGGACGCATCTTGCTTTACATGACAATCGCTAAGAGCGGGCCTTTTAGTCTTCTCAAAGACTAATGACGCCTTTACACAAGGCATCGCTTGCAAGGTCGATCCTTTATCGAGTTTAGGAGGTTAGCGTCCAAACCTGTTCCTGATAGTTCCTCCAGTCGGAGGCGAGGTACTAGGCAGACATGGACTAGAAAAGTATCCACTTGGGGGGGGGGGGCTCAACCCCTTCAAAAGTTCATTTTTAGTACCCCTGAGGGTCTATTTATAGAAAAATCCGGGGGGGGGGGGATATAGTCGAGTATCAAGTCTGTGCTAGCGAGTATCCAGGGCTACTCGCCCATACTCGTCCAAATTTGCTTCTGCTCGCCCAAGCTCGCCTCTGCTCGCCCAAATTCGCTTCTGCTCGTCCAAGCTCGCCTCTGCTCGCTCAAACTTGTCCAAGCTCGCCTCTACTCGTCCAAGCTTGCCTCTGCTCGCCCAATGGTCTGCAAATAGCTGTATTCTTGGGTACTTCTGATCTCAACGAATTACAGGTTATACATTCAAGAATTCATCTAAGCCCACGATGCTCTAAAAGAAGAAGACGTAATGATGACATCTTCGAAAATTCTCCTACGTGCAAGGCATTCAACAAGCCCACACCAACAATTCTTTTGCGCGCGTCGTTGAAGCACGCCGCGTCCAGACAACGTTTTAGAGCACTCTCCACCAACAGAAAGAGACAAATTTAAAGCTTAGCGAGTGGTGACCTATCACCCTCCGAGTGCTCTAATGGTTTCTCTCATCATCAAACTGTAACGAGTGGTTGCCTGTCACACTCGATTTCCCTGACAACTTGTAAACTACCACTGATAGTGTAGTTTGACCAACACCGAATCAATCACGTGATTTTTTACCCAGTTCAGAGTTTTTTTCTACGATAAAAACATCTTATGCACTTCTTTACTTGCACGCTTGACCGCTCCACAAGATAAGCCGGCCTAGTTTAGTCTGATCCACCAAGAGTCTCGAGTTGCCCGGAACATATAGAAAAAAATCAAAAATCTGTCATACATACAAAACCGTCAAGATCTTGGCGATATATCTTCTCCCAATTGAAAATATTGTGGGTAGTGTGCAGTCAACATGCATCAAAAGTTGGACAAAATGATTGTCATTTATAAACACAATAAAAACTATCTCTAGAAATGGAGTTGCCGAATATAATGGTAGAAACATAAATGACTGAAATTTGGAAAAGTAAGCGAATTTAATGTTGTAAAAGAAAGCAACTATCAATCCCATATCATGCAATGCCATCAATTTGTCAACCATACAATCTAAAGAGGCCAACAATTCCGATCTTCTAGCATGTTCATATATGTTTGCATATAAACTCTATAACTGCGTAACTCACTTGAAAGTGTACTTCAAACCTTTCTTCAATCACCCCCCAACTCCATTTTCATAAGATGGGGATCTTGTCCATTTATGACGAAATAGAGGGGACCCATTTCACAGTTCAGATTTTCTTGGGGTTGTTCCGACGGGTTCACTAATCCCCATCCTTTTATATTTTTTTAATCAAAAAAATGACACCCTTGGATCTTTTTGAGGAAAGTCTAGTCCACTAGATGGACAAATGAATTCCCTCCATTTCGTCAGAAATGAAAAGGATTCAGATCCATTCCCATATGAGACATTTTTTTGCTCTCCAAGTAAGAAAAGCTCAAATAATAACAGTTCAAATTTAGTAGATTTATAATCCAAATTACTTAGCTACACATTTTCAAATGCTATTTGAATTATTAATAAGGTAGATGTTAAGGGGACCATAGTTTTGAATAGGCGCATCACATTTTCTCCTAATTTTTCACGTCTTTTAAAAATACACTTTGTACATGTATTTTTAGGAAAAAGTATTCTACAACTCTATTAATAATTAGTATGTTCAAAATGGTCCAACCAAATTCAATTTTATACTGTCCAGAGCACTTTCCGCAACTACGGCTGCAGAATAGAAAGGAATGGCCAACCTGAAGAACTCCATTCAAAAGATCATCTCCGCGTCTCCCACCTTCCTCCGGCTCATCAGCACGCTGCCAAGCGCCGCTACCTGCGCCGTCGACCCACCCGCCGACGGCGCAGCTGCCGCCGATTTCTACCTGAGGAACCTAACGAATCATCTCCGGTACGGATGGACGGAGGCAGCCCTATCACTCGCCAAAACCCTGATTTCGTCCCGCCGGGACCTCTTCCCTTCTCCCATCCATCTCTATCAATCACTATCCACTTCATTCCCGGCCTTCTCCTCCCAAGCCGCCTCCCTGATTGTTTCAGCCTGTGGGCAGCTCCACCTCGCCGACGACGGCCTGAGGCTCATCTCCCTCCTCTCCACCGCCCGCCCCCAACACTTCCCCTCTATCTTCTCATGCAAATATCTTCTTGAAATATTGGTTTCCGACCGTCGTTACTCCGACGTGCTGTCATTCTTCTCCCAAATCCTGGCTTCCGGCGTTCGACCCGACATTTTCGCCTACAACAAGGCAATTGAAGCCGCTTCAAAATTAGGAGACATACATCGAGCGATGCAATTGATGGATCAGATGGAGAAGAAGCATAGGATTCCTCCCAATGCTTTCACTTTCAATGTTCTGATCTCTGTGTCGTGGAAGCAGCGGCTGGCAGAAGATGCTAAGAAGCTGTTCGACGAAATGCTTAAAAGAAAGGTTTTACCCAAACTCGTTACCTACAACACGATGATTGATGGGTATTGCAAGGCCGGGGATCTAGATTCCGCGATTAGGGTTCGCGGCCAAATGTTGTCTGCCCTTGTGAAGCCGAATCTTACTACATTCAATTCTCTTCTTTGGGGCCTTTGTCATGCTGGTAGGATGGACGAGGCCGAGGATTTGTTGAAGGAGATGAAAGTCAAAGGCCTAACTCCCGATGGATTCACTTACAGTACTCTGTTCACAGGCTACTTGAGTTCTGGTAGGAAGAAGGGCTCCATTGATTTGTTCAAAGAGTGTGTTGGTAACGGCATTCAACTTGAATCTCATTCCTGCAGTGTGTTGTTGAATGGGCTTTGCAAGGAAGGAGATGTCTTGAAAGCCGAAGAGACCTTGAGAAAAATGCTGGATATGGGAGTGGTTCCAACTACTATGATATACAATTCAATCATCGATTGTTACTGCAAGATCGGAGACATGAATGGAGCCTTCTCTGCGGTAAAAAAGATGGAATCGTTGGGATTGAAGGCTAACCACATTACTTACAACTCACTAATTAATGGAATGTGCAAGTTGCAGAGATTGGAGGAGGTTGAAAAGTTGCTTGAGGAGATGAAAGAGAAGGGAGAAATTCCTACGATTGAGACGATGAATACTTTGATCGACACCTATTCTCGTGCTGGACAATTCACGAGATGCTTTGAGATTCTAGAGGAGATGGAAGAGAAGATGGGTCTTAAACCCAATGTTGTTTCTTATGGATCTCTAATACATGGATTTTGCAAGAAGGGAAAGATCCATGAGGCAGAAGCACTCTTGGCAGACATTGCGATAAGAGGTCTCAAAGTCAATGAGAAGATCTACAACATGCTTATTGAGGCATACAGTACTAATGAAAATTTCAATAAAGCCAACAAATTGATTGAGGAAATGAAGAGGGTTGGTGTTTGTCCAAGCATTGTTACTTACAATTCTCTTCTTAAAGGTCTCTGTGGAAAAGGACACTTGTCAATTGCCGAAGATCTCATCGCAGAGATAAAAAATCAGGGTTTGAGCCTTGATGTGATAACATGTAACACACTGATGTCCGCGTATTGCAATTCTACTGATCTTCAAAAAGCGATGGAAGTGTATAAAGAGATGGGGAAGCTGGGAATCAATCCAAATTTGGCCAGTTATTATATATTGATTAGCAAAATGTGCATGGATGGAAGAATGGAGGATGTTGATGATTTATATCAGCACATGTTAGGCATGAAGTTGGATCCTGACAGGAACCTGTATAGTACTATGATATCTGGTTATGCTGGGATTGGAAATCATTCTATGGTCCTTCATTTGCGAGAAGAGATGAGTAAAAGAGGAATACCAGTTGATACGATAAGCACCAATTTTAATATGAGACCGCACCAAATTTAATGTTAGGAGCCAGTTCCCGGCAGTGCAGTTTATGCTCATAATTGATATTTTTATGCATGTTCATGGTTCATGAACTTGTTTCTAGTGTTTTTGGTATCGAAATTTGATATTAGAATACTGGGATACTTGGATTATTAGCTGAAGAAGGGTAGGAAAGGTGATTCCCTCAATATAGGTTGCTACATTTGAGTACAAAGATTGATGCTTTGTCTTGAGTAAAAGAGGAGTCATGGAAATTTTGGTGGATTGCTTCTCCAGAAAAACAGGTTTTTCCCTAACAACTAATTTAAATCTATGCCTCTCAAGTATTTTTGTGGATATAGATGTACTGTCTTCTACAATATATTTATGCAACAAGGGAAATTAATTTGATTTGTAAAATTTTACTTATTTGCTAAAGAAATCTGTTTTTTTTTGAGGGATTGTCAATTAATAAGTTCATATCTTCTTGGAATTCTGTTCATTTGTTTGATGTTGTGATTTCGCTATATTTATTTTACTTTACTTTGTTATGAGTTCTGAAACTGATCTATGTTAAGATAATTGATTGGGTCAGAGGAGAATAAGATATGTAAATTATTCAAGGAAATATAGGAGAATTTAAAATTTTGATCAAGTTGATGTGTTATGAGCCATGATTATTATTTTTGCTGAAGATGTAGACATCAGGAAAAGTTGGAAAATGCTATTTTGAAAAATTATTGCATGTCAGTTTTGACTTTGGAGCTAATCTTATATTGGTATGAAAAAATTACCCACCAAAAAGGGGGCTGCTGAACGGAGAAGGTATTTTAGGAAATTTGGAGGTTCCCTTAAGAGGTTACGATAAACTAGAAAGGTACCTTACTAATTGTTTTTTGCTGGATGGCACGAGAATGCAATGTTTTGTTGTTTGATAGTTGTAGAGAACAAATTTGGATCCCCTCGCCTCTAATTTTGGGTTTCAGTCAATCCCAGAATTGTAAACTATGAGCTTGACAGCAGATAGAGATGGTCGGCTGCTGGGAAAGCAAAACCAACGATTGTAGGTGAATGAAGGAAAGAACAGGGAGAGAGAGATAATAGAGAGGGAGAGGGAACCTAAGGAGTCTGAATGTGTTATTTCAGGTTTTAAAGGTCTATTTATATGCAAATTTAAACTATCAGGCACATTCATCAATTGATAGACTTGCTATGGTGCAAAGTTTTCTTGTCGCCTTCTCGCCATATTGCAGAATTTTCAAATCCTACGCCGGGCATGTTTGGGAGAGCGGTAGCAAATGAATCGGTGATAAATGGAGGATTGCAAATCAAGCAGCGGGAAATTGTGGGTTGCATATGGAAAAATTTGTTTGATTGATCTCTGTTTGCAGAGTTGTTTGAAATAGATAGCTACTTTTTGATAAAACAACAGTGCGGCGACTGTGGTGACCTTTTTTGTCTGCCACACCGGAGCATAAACAATCAACTAAATGGGCCCTTCATCCTCTTATGTTAATGTTCATGCAATAATTATGTCTTTGGATTCTCGTGTCACGGTTTAAAGGGTTATTTCGCTGTAATCCTCTAGTTTCCAACCCATGTGTTCTTTAAAAGGTTCCTCAAGGAAGCCTATACATGTCTTTTGCTAAAAATTCATATTATGTTTCTGGATCTGTAATGAAGTTGACGAAGTATTATCACGTTTTCGATGTATCAAACCGTTGCTCCAATTTGTACTAATTTCTGACTTTTTTGCATTCATCTTAGTAATGTTTCAATTTTATACTCTTTAGGATCTTTTTTCCATAAAACACTGAAAGTGGATGCAGTACTTTGCTAAACTTTCTAATCCATTCATACAATCTCAAAATTTTCAACCCACTAGATGACCCGATTCGGGGCCCTTACACTGTTACGCACATGTGACGACATGGACATAGAGCATTTTATTTCATTTTGTATTTTTATTTTTAGGGGTGTTATGATAATTTGTATGTGAGTCATCCTCCCTATATATGGAGGAAACCTGTGAGTCTTAGAGATTTTTTGGATAATTAGGTTTTAGGATCTTTCTTTTTGTAGAGGGACTTCAAGGAGGAACCAGTCTACTGAGATTAGGCACGAGTATTTCTCGTGAATTGTATCTCGTTTCACGTTTGTTCGCAATCCAATTTTTGTCTGGATAAATTGGTACGACCTCACTGTTTCCGCTTGCTCCTAGCTGTTAGACTCCACTTCCCAACCTCATACAGTAACATTCCTTCCACGAAGAGGCAAATCGATCTTCGTCGCTCTACTGCTCATGTGATCCCACGATAAGTCTGTTCCTCTTCCCGATCCCTGTTCCGCTCATTCGATCTCGTGTCGACCTCTCTCCGTCGACCTCCAGCCTCTTCCTGTCAACTGACAACTCTCCCTCCCCACCGCCCACCTCCAGCGCTTGTCCTCTTCATGCGACATCATTAGTTCCACTCCCCGTGCACGCGCGCCCTCCCGATCTAGTGGTCACCCGATTTCCGGGTCTCGATCGCAACCTGCCTTCTCCCATGTCTCTCGTCTTCTCCAACCTTAGCAACTCCAACCTGCTCACACTTCTCGGACCGCCTTGGTATGCTCCTCTACACCTTTGGCTTCCCCCTCCGCCTTGTTTTGGCTGCTTCTGTTCCGATCGATCATCCTTCAGTCGCTTTTATCATCGACCAACGACCTGCTGGTTATATTCTGCCCAACACAATGTCGTCACACCATTCCACTATAGATCCTCGTCTGACATCTTCCTCCACACCATTGGACTCCCTGGGCACTTTCGACATCTACCGCTCATGCCCAAGAGTCGTGTGGACGCGGAACATGCCTTCACCACCATCAACACTCACCCCAAAGCCCAAGCCGAGTAGTTCACGTCGATTATGTCACTGCTCCGCAATTTATAATCCGACCAACACTCCGGGACTAACGCCCCATCTGCTTTACGACCCCTAAGCGAATTGCCCCCTTAAAACCTCTCCCTTGCATACTTCGCTTCCCCCCTCCCACATTGACATCCTAGCATTCAAGTGGACAGATCCCCTGGATTGGATTGTTCTTTCTGAGCAGTATTTTAACCTTCATTAGATCACCCATGCCCAAAAGATCTCCATGGACCTCATTGGCATGGAAGCGCTCGCACCCTACTCAGTCTACTGGCTCCACTAGACCTCTTCCGGTCTCGCATGAGCAGCTCTCACAGATACACTTATTCAACACTACAATCACCGCTACTTTGACAACGAGATTGAATGTCTTTGTTGTGTCTGCCAGACGGGCTCCATCGACTCATGAATTTTTAGAGTTGGTCACCCGCGTTCCAGGTCCTCCTCCCGACCACTACTTGAGTTATTTTATGCATGGCTTATCTTACAACCACATATCCGAGCTCATCTTTGCACTCTCCATCATTCCGCCGTCAACAAAACCCTGAACCTTTCCCTACTCATGGAGGACGAATTCTTTTCGACCTCCGTGACCCTCATTCTCCCTCTTCTCCCTCCAAGCTCTCCCACCAATCATACTTTTGTCCATCCTCCAAAACTTCTAACACCACCACCTTTTCTACCTCACCCACCCATCATGCCTCCACACAACCATCCTATCGTTATTCATTGCCTTTCCAACAAAAAATACGTCTTGAATACTTTGACAGGAATTTGGAGTCCGCTCCTTCACAGTACCGGCCGGCTATGAGGTTGATTTTGACTCATTTAGGGCTGCGGAGCCCAGGTTGAAAGCAAAAATCCGATTCTCGACACCTTTTTATCTGACTTTAGTCTTTGGCTAAAGTGCGGAGTGACTTCATTGCTCCCTTCTTTTGAGTTTTGAGAAGCAATCCGCCCAGAATTGACATTCAAATTGAAGTTGTCTTTGACTTCTGTAGTGACTTCATTCCCCGGATGAGATCTTCCCCCTCTTCTAAGAAAGAGGGAAACGGGCGACGATTTGGCACCAGATATCTGGAGGTGTGGAAAGAGCTGCTGTGATAAGCGGAAAAACCATAAAAAAACGATGATTGCTCGTGAAGGTTTCCACAGACGCTATAGGGAATGACTAACAGGGTTAGGTACTATCCCAACTCAACTCCTTTATGAAGGGAAGCAAGCGAACTTCACCAACTAACCTAGATTTGAACTCCCCTGAAATGAATAGCTGACTAAGAGGGCTTTTTCCCCCTTTCATTGAGATTCTAGGGCTTACCTCTTTTTAACCCGTGGAGTAAGGGTTTGTGCTTTCATTGCAAGCAACACTACTCTCATACTCATGATTGTCCTGTCAAAGAGTTTTGTGTCATCATCGATGATGACTTGGAAAAGATCAGCATAGTTGACTTTGATGCCCTTGAGACTAAGGTGGCATTTGGTTCAGCTTATTTGCTGCTGTGCGGCTAGAACGCACCGCAAATTTGTAAGTAAGCGTTGTTTGGTTTGGCTTTTCTCAAACCCACGTTTATTTGTGGCCGCCCTTTTCCTTATATCCCAAGATGCAGGATTTTTTTGCGGTGAAAAGCAGAAGCCGCTCCCCGATCCCGCTTCCCCCGTCCCTGTCGACGAAGAAGACGACTTTTTCTATCAGCAAAAGCCGCTCCCCGATCCAGCGGTATCGCTTCGCCGGAGAAAGCAGCGGCTAGGGATCGAGAGATTTATCCGGCGGAGGAGAGGCAGAGGAGGTACGGTCTGCTGACGGAGGAGAAGGCGAGGGAGCTGCGGATGAGTATGACGGAGACGGAGAGCTTTCACGACGCCATGTATCACTCCGCCATCGCATCCCAACTTGCCAGCGATGTTCGCCGCCGATCTGAATTTAGTAACTAGAATCTTCCTTTTTTTTAAGAAAAAAATGAGTAGATTTCAGTAGGAAGAAGATGCAGATCTAGATCTTTTCGGTTTATTTTCCTTCAATTTGTAAATGATTAGCTTTAATTTTTTTTGCTCATATAAAATATAAATAAAGCACAGCTGTTATGGAGTCAAGTTTGTGTAATTTGGGCTCGGATTTAAATCGAAATTTGTTGGAACTCGCTTGAATTGAAATCGAATTTGAGTTGAGTAGGCTCTACTCAAAATGACTAGATTTTGAATCGGCTTGAAATTGAATAGAACACACATGAAATTTAAAAATAAGCATATATTAATAAATACATAATATTTTTAATTAATTTGAGCTGATTCAAATCATATTTCAAGCGATTTTTGGGTTGGCTTGAAATCAGTTTGAAATCAGATTTAAGTCAAATTAAATTGAGTCGAATTAATTTGAAACGATAACGATTCAACTCAATATCCCATCTATTTTCGGGCACAAATAGCTCGGATGTTTGTGTGTGTGTGGTGTATGTGTGTGTTGTTCTAGGTCCAAAAATTTAATTGTTAGTAATTAAAAATTATGTAAAAAAAATCACTCAAAGTTTTGTTTTGTTTCTAAACAACTTTTTGAAAACTTCGTTTTGCAAACTCCATTTCACCTAAACAGTTTTTTAACAAAACTCCATTTACCAGAATCAACACTTTTTCTATCAGCAGCTTATCATCAGTAACAACCCAACCAAACAGAGCCTAAAACACCACTAAACAAAGCCTTGTGCACTTCAGTAGCGGCCAACCCGCGAGTATACCACTATTAGACGGAGGGTGACGCTTCATCCTTTGGGTCAAAGTCGAGTACATGCGATAACATCTGACATGGAATATTTTATTTTGTGTGGTCATTATGCATTTTTACTTTTAAGCGTATTATGGTAATTTATAAGCAAGTCATCATCTCTATATAAGGAGAAAATCTTGTGAGTCTTAGGCAGGGAGCGAAACTATTCACGGGCATATTCGAGCGCGTGCCCTAGTTTAATTTACATGAGAAAAAATAAAGGTTTCTTAGCTCATAGGAACTAATAAACTTTAAAAGTTGATTATTCCTCAACCGCTTAACGAAATTCAAATCCGAAATCGGTGTTGGACTCGTATTGAAAAATTTACAGCATAGACACTTCGATCAAATGTTTTCATGGAAATTGATAAGACTACCAATTTCGATAAATTAACATTTTATGGTAATTATCAGAAATCGAATGTTTTTATTTTTTACTTGGTAATGATTATTGGGCATTTCATGGAATACATGCGATCCTTGATCAAATGTTTTAATTTTTTACTTGGTGCCTGACAAGCTTGTAGATTGTGGTTGACATGTCTGACATATCATTTTTGAGGGGGAATCGACATGTTTTCCACAATCGCCACATTTGACAATTTTGGCATTTTCTAGTATTGCGGCCGACATGTCGGGCATGTCAGCCCAATATTACGGCTAATGACACCCTAATATTACAGTTTTTTTAATTTGTTCGAAATTTTTTATAATTTTTTTTGTATAGAATGAATTCATCAGAAGGTTCTAACAAGGTTCTCAATGCTTCTTCCATAGTAGGTTGAGATCCGTGTTGGGCATTTGGTGAGAAGGTGACTCAAAAAGACATCAATCAGATAAGATTAATCACTTATTAGTAGTTTAATTTTCTCATATGAATTTTAGTTTAAACTTAATTAGATAAAATAATTACCATCTAATTAATAAATGAAAATATTATGATATATATATAATTATAATTTTACAATCCAACATTTTGAAATGTTTTCGATATATCCCCCACAATCTGACATCCGACATAAAAAACCCAAACCAACATGAGTCCGATGTCTGACATCTGCAAGTTTGGTGCCCCGACTGAGTCAAAATTCTAGTTTTGTCACTAGTCTTAGCCCTTAACGGTCCATTCGGCCCCTGGAAATGGAATTCTGGAATTGGAATTGGGAGCTTTGAATTCATTTCGGGTGTTCGGCGCCTTGGAAATGGTTTGGAATTGTAATTCCTTCAATTCCAAAGGTTTTACAATAACACTAACCCCAATTCTTTGGGTTCACGTTGGATTTTATTGGTTTTCGGCGAGGAGAGCGAGCCCGACAACCTTATCACGAGAAAATTTCTTGCCTCCAGTCACCCTCCGTTCATTTGCCACTGCCTGTAATCACTTCCTCTCCCCCTTCTATTTCTTCTTCTTTGCCGAACAACCGTCGTCGATCCGCCCCACCATTTTTTCTTCTTCCCCGATTCGACGCGACATGCCCTCGTCTCAGCTTCTTCTTCTTCTTCTTCCTCGAACAACCACCATTTTGGATCTGATGCAAATACTCGATCTTATCCTGCTTTCTTCCTTTTCTTCTTCTTCTTCGATGATTACACTATAGCTTTTTCTAGATTATAGCAGATATTTGTGGATGATTACAATATATAGGTTTTTCTTCTCTAATGATTATAGCAATTTTTTTCCTAGATTATAGCAGAATTCTTCTGGATATGGTGATTATTATGGATGATTATAGCTGATGTTCAATTCCAATTCCCGATGCTCAATTCTGCAAGCATCCGAACAACATAATTGGAATTCGGCCAATACCAATTCTTGCTGGTTTTGGAATTGACTAAATTCCAATTCCCTAATTACATTTTCAGGGTGTCGAACGGACTGTTAGGGATCTTTAGGAGTGGAAGCAGTTCGGTTTGGGTCTCTTTGGACTCAAATCAAAACCGAACCGATGTGTGTCCGTTCAGTTCGGTTTGGTCAATTTGGTTTTCAGTTTCAACTTTTACTATTTAAAATAAATTTGAAAATAAATGTCTCAACAAAATTATGCTGATTAAAAAAGAAATGCTATTAAAAAAAAGTGTCGATAATGTACTATCGTTAACAACTCATATTGCATGAAAAATAGATGATAAAATAATTTTATTGTGAAACCTAGTAAAAAATATATTAAAAAAATCAACTCAACACATGTTTTACTTTGTCCCAGTGCATAACAATATATTAACTGAAAATTTTTATTTAGATTCAAATAATATTGAAATCATTCAAAGATATAGGTTGTATGCATTATTTAGTTAATAACAATAGTTGAAAGATCATCATTGATAATATTTTTATTAGTATTTTAGTCGGTGCAGCTCGGTTATTTAAATATGAAAACCAAAATCGAATCATTCGGGTAAGTGTCAAATTAGTTTGGTTGGGACTGTTTGGAACGGTTCGGTCGGTTTTTGGTTTTTATGCACGCCCCTAGGATCTTTTGGATCCTATGTTTTGGGATCTCTCATTGTAGAGGGGCTTTAAGGAAAAACCGGCCTCCTGAGATTAGATACGAGTATTCCTCGTGAATTATATCTTTTTTCAAGTTTGTTTGCAATCAAATTTTTGCCCGGGTAACTAACATACACGAACCACCAATTCTCTATAAAGAGCTTCAAACAACTTAATGTGGCTCAGACTCAAACCTACTTTCAGGAGCCCTCTCATTCCCCCAAGATGCCCATGATCTTCTGAAAACTTCTTCTCAATAAATTACCATTGCTTGAATCTCTCTCTCTCACTAAAGCCTTTATCCCGTTATAGTGGGGTCGGCTATATGGATCCTTTGTCGCCATTGTCCCTTATTTTTAGTCAAACTCTCAATAATGCCCAAGTGCATCATGTCTTTCCTTTGTAAGGAATCTGGAGCGCCGAGAAGTAGAAATCCGAATACGAATAACAAAACACAAAGCACAAAACAGAACAATCACAAACACAGCGATATATAGAGGTTCACCCAAACCGGGTTACGTCCTCTCTCCCCTTCTTCTCCCTTCTTGTATTCACCAGAAAATTACAGATTACACCAAAGGTTAGAAGGATCTAAACCCGATCCTACCTTCTTCCTCTTCTGGACAAGAAAAAAACGTAGAAGAAAACCTTCTGTATCGACGCCGACGGAAATCCTCGTACACGCCTCCAAAAGAATACGCCGACGTAAGTCTGTAAAAGATCGATTTCCTCCATATCCCTAAATGGGGAATAAACATATAAATAGATTTCCGCATCCGCGATCGTCGAACGAGCAAAGTTCGTTCGACGATCGGCAACCACGATCGTCGAACGACGATGGTCGACCGATCCGTGGACATCGACAGTCGGCGATCGTCGAATGATCGGCAACCGCGATCGTCGAACGACGATGGTCGACCGATCCGTGGACATCGACGATCGTCGAACGATCGCTGGGTCGACGATCGGCGATCGACGAACGAGCAAGACTGGTCGACGAAAAGCGACCAAGGCCGTTCGACGATCTCCGAACCCCGTTCGACCACTGAACAACCTTCAGAAAAATTTGGTCCGGGGGCATTGCCCCCGAGCCCCCACCGGGGACGCTGTCCCCTGGACCCCCGCTGTCGTCGGCGCCAGATATGTCGGAGGGAGATCACACTTCGATTCCTCTAAGCTCACGTGGGCTAACCGGTGTGAGAAACAAGAGGACCGGAAGTGTTCCACAACCCCAACATCCTTATAATTTCATTCCAAGTCTTTATTGGTCTACCACTCCCTCTTTTAACATGCCTAGTGACTAAACTCTCACAACGCCTTACTGGTGCCCTAATGGTTTCCTTTGTACGTGTCCGAACCATCTTAGTCGAGCTTCTCGCGTCTTCTATACATTTGGAATCCAAACTGTTAATTAACACATTTCCATTGTAGAGATTCTAATGGTCTCCAACAATCTCCTGCACCTCTACTGCCTCTCCCTACCCGTAGAGGACGTATAGGATTCCGGGGGAGAGATCGCGGTGGTCGGCCCCGACCTAAGTGTTCCTTCTGTGGTAACGATGACCACCCTGAGGCGACCTGCTATCGTAAACATGGTCTTCCTCCTCGTCCAACTGATGCTGCTGCTACCCACAGCCCTTCCGCCACTCGTGCTGATCTTGGTGAAGTCCGTCTCCAGCTCCAACAACTTCATGGGTTGCTCCACAACTCGTTTGCCTCTGTCGCTAATGAAGGTATCGCTTCTCTCTACTAGTCCGCACTGTATAGTGAATTCCGGTGCTACTCATCATATCACCTCCCTGAAGCCACCCCGATACTTGGATTCTCCGCATCCAAAGTTTATCACCGTAGCCAATGACAACACAGCTCCTGTCTCTGACTCTGCTGATATACTCCTCAATCCCTCTATTTCTCTTCGCTCGTCTTTCCATGTTTGGGGCTCTCCTTTTAATTTACTCTTTGTTAGTCGCCTCACTGTCGATTTGGATTGCTCTATCACATTAAACTCTTTTTTTTATGCAGGATCGCAGGACGCAAAGTATCATTGGTAAATGACGACTACACAACGGGCTCTACCTTCTTGATGTCCCTCCTATCATTCTCTTCTTCGTCTCCTCGGTTGACTGACATTAACGTCTTGCGCATGCTCCTATTCCAGTTCTCCAAAAGGTTCTTCCTAATGTTCAACTTTCTGCTTTTACCTATGATTATTGTATTTTGGGAATACAACATCGTTCTTCTTTTCTTTCTCATTGTACCTGGAGCCATACTCATTTTATATTAGTTCATTCTGATGTTTGGGTCCCGTATAAAATAGCAAGTGAGTCGGTTATCGTTATTTTATCACATTTATTGATGATTATTCTCGAATGACCTGGTTGTACTTACTTCGTGATCACTCTGAGCTTCCTCGTGTGTTTTGTGTTTTCGTTCCTGAAACTCGCACACAATTTGTCGATGAACTCAAAATGCTCCAGACAGATAATGCTCGCGAATACACGAGTCATGAGTTTGATAATCTCTGCTCTGAATATTTTGTGTGCTTATACTGATCAACAAAATGGTGTGGCTGAGCACAAAAACAGACATCTTCTTGATGTTGCTCATTGTCTCATGATTCAAATGCATGTTCCCAAGATGTATTGATATTTTGTGGTTTCGATGACATGTTATCTCATTAACCGTCTCTCCTCATCCGTCCTCAATCACGCCACCCCGTTCAGTCTCCTCTTTCCTTCCACACCACTATTTCCTCTCACCCATCACATATTTGGCTGTACTTGCTATGTTTATCATTTTGGCCCCTCCATTGACAGGCTCAATCCTCGGGCAGCTAAACATATGTTCGTTGGTTATTCTCGTACTCAAAAAGGGTATGCTTGCTACTCTCCCACTACCCGCAAGGTGACTATTTCGGCTAATGTTACCTTTCTGGAAGATCAACCGTTTTTCTCTGCTTCATCACCACCTTTTCCACCACCATCATTACCACGACCTGTTGTCCCGGTTACGCCCCCTCCACCACCACCACTTCCCAGTTCCCACCAATGCTCCTGTTCTCCACAAACCTTCTCTTCTTTGTGTCTACACTCGTCGACCTTCTCGTTCCACCACCCCACTGCAGTCGGCTTCAACCTTTGACACTCTGCGACCTGATGATCCAACCCCTGCCTCCACAACCCATCCCATGACGAATTATATATCCTTACGTCGCTTGTCCCTGATGCTTCAACACTTTGCCACTACATTAACCTTTATTTCTATACCTAACTCTGTGTAGGAGACTCTCCAACATCAGGGCTGACGGACGTCCATGGATGAAGAAATGACAGCCCTCTGGGCTAATCACACGTGTGATTTGGTCTCGCTTCCTCCACGACAGACTCCTGTTGACTATAAAATGGTCTTTGTCATCAAGCATGCTCTTGATGAGACAATTAACCGTCTTAAAGCCCGCCTGGTGGCTTGCAACTTTACTCAATAACAGGGACTCAATTATAAGGAAACGTTCTCTCCTGTGGCCAAGCTCAATACGTTCATGTCTTTCTCTCAGTGGCTGCACATCGCCAGTGGCTCTTACATCAATTGGATATCAAAAATGCTTTTTTAAATGGTGATCTTCAAGAAACTGTCTACATGCAACAACCTCCCGGGTTTGAGACCACGTGGGAGTCCCGAGTTTGTCACCTCAAGAAGTCGATCTTTGGTCTCAAACAATCTCCTCGGGCATGGTTTGATAAGTTTAGTAGGGCTGTTCGAAAAGTTGGCTTTACTCGGAGTTCGACATATTTTTCTCTGTTCACTCTACTTAAGAAAACATGAATAGTTCTCCTTCTTGTATATGTTGATGACATCCTAATCACAGGAGATGATGCAAAGAGAATACAAGCGGTCAAACAACACCTTAGTTCTGTGTTTCAAACAAAAGATTTGGGGAATCTTCCTTGGCCTTGAGATCACAAGACATCTTGATGACCTTGTCCTATCCCAACGGAAGTATTGTCTTGACCTTCTTCAGGATGTTGGCTACTCTGGATGCAAGCCGATTAATGCTCCTATGAATGTCAATCACAAACTTTGTGCTCATGCCTCTGAGGAAGATCTTTTTCTTCCAAATCCAGAATACTATCGACGTCTGGTTGGACAACTGATTTATCTAAGGGTTTATTTGGTACGGCGGTGGCATTTGCTTTCGGCGGGTCGAAATGGAGAGTTGGAACTGGAGGGGGGGAGGCGGGGTTGGAAAAGCGGCGTTTGAGAGACTTTTTCTTCTTGCGGCGGGTGCAAACTGAGCAAACGCCGTCGGTGTCCCGTTTGTTTACCCGCCGTCCAGCGGCGTTTGCTCCAAACGCCTGGCGAAAACGCCGAAACAAACAGAGCCTAACATTCACAAGATCAGACATATCCTTTGTTGTTGGGGTTGTCAGCCGGTTTAAGCATTCTCCTCGGATGTCTCATTTACAAGTTGTCGAACGAATTCTGAGATACCTAAAAACAGCCCCTGGTCAAGGGTTGGTATACACAACTTCTTCTACTACTCCTACAATAGTTGCATATTCGGATGCGAATTATGTCGGTTCTCTGGATGTCGACGATCCACCAGCTGATTTTGTATATATTTCGGAGGTCACCTTGTTACCTGGCAAAGTAAGAAACAATATGTGGTTGCTCGATCTTCTGCCGAAGCTGAGTACCGTTCGATAGCATCTGTTGTATTTGAGCTCACATGACTTGAAGGTCTTCTACGAGATACAGGAGTAAAATTTTCCTCTTCAACTAGCTTATTCTGTGACAGTTAAGCTGCAATACACATCGAATAATCTTGTCTCCCATGAAACGACAAAACACATTGAAGTTTACAGCCATTTCATTTGGGAAAAGGTTCAAATGAAGAAGCTGGAATTGAAACATGTTTCAGCTATTGATCAAGTTGCTGATATTCTCACTAAGACATTGCAGAGTACTCTGTTTTATAAGTTTTCATCCAAGCTGGGTGTCTACAACTTGTACGCTCCAGCTTGTGGGGGAGTGTTAGAAAATGATAATGTAAATGCCCTTATAGTGACCCAATTATAGTTCTTCTTCATCTTCTTGTAATAGTCCCACATCTTGAAATTGAGATTGCTCTCTCTCCTCTCCCTATATATATGTATTCATACTTGAAATTGTACATTGATGAAGTATATACAAGGTTTTCAATTTTTCTCCACAACATGAAATAAAATCTATTACTAAAATAAAAAGGAAAATATTGAAGTTGAAGTTCAGCCCTACCCAAGCGGACAGGGGAAGAGAGAAGGAGAAATGCTTAGATCCAACTGGTCTTGTATAGGGAAATAAGAGAATGAAGGTGGACGGGTAGAAGCAGGGCTGGAATGGTGTCATTTAAGATGAGGGATTAATGTGTACAAGGGATAATGAATGAGTTCTCATGGTTAGCAAAAAGGGAGGATGACTGTGGGCAGTCACATAAATGAGAGTATAAGTGCATGAATGTGGTTATATGGGTTGCATGAAAAAAAGAAAGTGGGCCTCACATGAAATGGAAATGAATGAAAAAAATGGTGAGCTTCGCGGGGAATGGAAATGAATGAAAAAAATGGTGAGCTTCGCGGGGAATGGAAATGAATGGAATTGGAGGAAGTATTTGCATGAATTTGGAGGTGGGCCTTAGGTCATGAACGAGAACAACAATATTAAATGGGATAAAATGCATTGAGGTGCATGGAATAGGTGACCGTGACATTCTTTCACGTGCTCAGCTTGAACAGGTGCGGCTTGAACGGGTGCTTGACCAACGCGACAACTTCAGATAATAAGTCAATTTTCATTTTCATGAGTGCGCTTGCAATATTATTCTTACAAAAATAAATTTAACTTAAATTAGTAAACTAATATAAAATAAATGATTTATTAACTAAAATAGAAATAATATTTGCAAATTCATATTAAAATTATACTAAAAATACGTATAAATTCTGCTCATCAGTCATCTATCACCTCTATCTCCTTGGTTTTGACTCAATAAATAAGCATGAAGGAGGAGGGGTAAAGTATCCACTTCTCTCCAAACTCAAACGTTGAAAGATTTCTATGGAGGACTTTGTGACAATCGTTTTACTTTGTAAGAGATTTCAGACGATGTTCTACGACGTTGACGAGGAATACTTTGCCTACACGGATTGGATATGGAGCAGATTTTGGCAAGATTCGAAGAGGCATTTTGGAGAGGATTTGTGTAATCCGTCTCATCCGCCACTGTCGTTAACTTGCAATTTTGCTGCTTCTGTTTATTGTGTAATATTGTGTGGTGCGAAGTTAGTGAAGATCGATCATGTGTGGATCGAGGAGGGAAAGACTTGCAATTGTCTATTGTTTTCATACATTTTTAGTGACGGTTTTCCGGGTTGAACTCCGACCGTCCCGTGATTTTCAATTTCACCATATTGAAAATTTGGAATAATAATTCACTGTTCATGGCTCTCTTTCAAGCAGGATTCTAATTATTTCACAGTACTGTTTGCCTGAAGGAAGTTTAGGGAGGTACATATTTCTCTCTATAGATAGACCCAGAATGCTGCAAATTTTTTTGCGTCTGCGTCTCGTACTCCTACCTGCAGGCGGGATGATCTCCACCGAGATTGAAATTTATCTGTGGAGTTCCCCGTTCCCTTTGGGGTTTTTAGTTTAGATTTCTTTCGTTTCTTTCCCCACGTGACATAATGGTAGAGGTTGCTGACTCCAATTTTGAACGGTTCCGTTCCCTTTGGGTTTTTAGTTAGTATTGTTGTATATGATGCAATATTAATGCTGTTCATTTCTCCTTCATTCCTTCACGTACAAGGGGGGAGAGAGAAAGAATAGGGTGAGAATCATGAGAGGAGCGGACCCAGTTTTTTTTCCTGGGTTATCTCAATGACATCTCAGATGTCATTTTGGCCGTGAAAATTGAAAACACATCTCACATGTCTGAGGTGTCGCTATGACGACATCTCAGATGTCATTTCGCAACATAAAATGACTTTTGAGATATTCCGGACGCATGTCCGGAGCCCAGACTCGATAAAAATCCGAGAAGTATGTGCACATACTATCAAAGTTGTGGGAGGAGATTTCTCTGGGAATGAAGCCCGCTGGGCTGCTGAGAGAACCCAAAGTGACGTTAGGAGAAGTGGGAGAACAACAATAGGTATTTTTAGAAGGTGAAAGGATCTTCCCCGCGTAGGATGGATCATTAAAAATAACAACTGGTAAAAACAGTCCGCGCAGCCCTAGCCACACCGATTTTTAAGCCGCACCGCATAGTTCTGACTCTGTGCAGTGCAGCCTAGGACTTTTATAAACCAAACTTGGTGCAGTTTTCGGATCTAGAAGGCTCCAAAAACCAATGACCCAGCGACGGCCCGCTTCATTTTAAAAAATATGCTGATGAAATATTGCAGTGCAACAATATGAAGCTGAACGCAGAGAAGAAATGGTATTATACTTTTATAAATGTATGAGTCATTCATGCTTATGGATTTTACATTATTTTATGGGCATTTTTTTAATTTTATTAAAAAAAATTATTTCTAAAGCTTGAATTAATGTTTAGCTAAAGTTATATATATAGTTTACCATCATATATGAGATTGATTTGCTTTAAGTTTTTATAAATAAACTTAGAATAGGGTTCCTTCTACAGTTCTACTGTTATTTTTTGTTTTTGTTTTTCAAACCATTCAATAATTAGCATGCCAAAAACTGTAGCGCACCCGCAGCCTACCTGCATCGCAAATTATCTGTGTGGTATTGCTCGGGCAACAACCGCACCGGGCGCACTCTACTGCCGTCTGCTGCCGTCGACACAACATCGTTACTTAAGTGTTCATCAAATTTTCGGCCGACAGCATGGGTCTCTACCTTTTGAATTTTTTTTGGGAACGTATACGCACGTATTTCTCGTGTACGGGTAAATCTGGTCGTCTAATCTTTATTTCAACGGTGCAGATTTTTTTGGACTGTGGTGCAATCATTGGTCAAATTTTCGGCCGACCAACACTTGATCTTTACATCCCGACGGCAAGTTGCCACTCCGTGCGTCGCCAACATTAAGGTTTTCCGAAAAAGCCCTTTCACCGCTCTTCTTCGCGCTGCTTCCACTGTCGATAGCGAAGCACATCGCCTTCCAAATCCTCTGACGACGCATTGCCCTCTCGCTTCGTTATTGAAATGAGTTTTATCCCCAACCTAAGGGGCTAATAGAATAGAGGTTGAAATCGTGAGGGTGATAGAGACATAAATCGTAAGGGCTCCGTCTCCTTCTTAAATGCGACCAAACACCACTCCTCACACCGACTCACGGCTAAGAAATCGCTCCCCTATCTCCATCGAGCATGCGAGCACACCTGATGGTTTTCTTCTTCTTTGAACATCCAGGTAAGAACTCAATGGTTGATCTGCAATATCTACATCTCTTACGTTGAAACAGAGGTTGTTACCACTTAGGCTCTGTTTGGGACAGCTTAGGATGATGAATAAGCCGCTAATTAAAAATTGATGGTTGAATAGAGATTTTATATAATCAATGATGAATAAGCAGTCGACTGTTTGGATAGTTTGTCCAAAAATGCTTATCTAAAATTTCATTCATTCATAAGGATTTGTTTGTTTGTACGCGTTTTTTTTATCCGTGCACGATTTTTTTGCTTGGGGCGATTTTTCGCTCGGACGTGTTTTTTCGCCGGTCACGATTTTTTTCGTCCAGTCAAGATTGTTTTCGCCCAAGCTGGTTTATTTTCGCCCGGGCGTGATTTTTTCGTCAGGTTGCGTTTTTTCGCTCGATCGCGTTCTTTCGCCGGCTCGATTTTTTTCAACCGGGTGCATTTTTTTTATGCGGGCGCAATTTTTTCGCACGACCGCGGTTTTTTTCGCCCGGGCACGTTTTTTTCGCTCGAGCGCGTTTTTTTCCGGGCGAAAAAATCGCTTCTTAGCGCACCTGGGTGAAAAAAACATTTTCGTGCGAAAAAATTGCTTCCGGGCGAAAAAATCGCCTCCGGGCGAAAAATTCGCGTTCGGGCGAAAAAATCGCGCCCGGGCGAAAAAATCGCGTCCGGGCGAAAAATTCGTGCCCGGGCGAAAAATTCAAGCCCGGGCAAATTAATCGCGCCCGGGCGAAAAAATTGCGCACGGGCGAAAAAACGCGTCCGGGCGAAAAAACGCGGTTGGGCGAAAAAAACGCGCCCGGGCAAAAAAAACGCGCCCGGGCGAAAAATACGCGCCCGGTCGAAAAATAACGCGCTCGGGCGAAAAAATAACGCGCCCGGGCGAAAAAATAAAGCGCCCGGACGAAAAAATAACGCGGTCGGACGAAAAAATAATGTGCCCGGGCGAAAAAATAACGTGCCCGGGCGAAAAAACGCGACCGGGCGAAAAAAATGCGTCTGGACGAAAAAATGCGCCCGGACGAAAAATTCGCGCCCGGGCGAAAAATTCGAGTCTGGGCGAAAAATTCGAGTCTGGGCGAAAAATTCGAGCCCGAGCGAAAAATTCGCGTCCGAACGAAAAAATCACATCCGGAGAAAAAATCACTCATATGGCTTTTTTTAAGAAATAAGCGCTTATGAGTAATCGTAAGCTGGACCCTGATAGCTTATAAAAAATCAACTTATAATCTGTTTTAAAATAAGTGATTTTATATAAGCTGCACAAACAAACAGCTATAAAACAACTTTTGCGTTTTAAGTAGAGATTATAGATCAACATAAGTTGTCCCAAACAGAGCCTTAATTAGAATACAAAATTGTTGTTGCATATAATTTCTCTAGATGGAAGATGAAAGTTTCTTTTTCTCATTAATTATGAGGAAATGACCCGAGCCTTAGGCTCACTACGTCTCTCACTTTCTCCACACTTTCTTCTTCTCACTATGTTCATCACATTCAGATTAGCCTGGCCTGGCCTGACGATATTATTAATGCTGGATGGAGGTTGGATGATGAACGTTTCTTCTCCCTTCTTTCTTCTTCCTACGGACCTTAAGGTCTTGAATTGAGGTATGCGAATTGATGTTTTTTTTTTTTGCTTCTTCTTCATGTCGATTGGTGTTTTTTTTTGCTTTTTCATCTCTTAGTTGCTTTTGAAGTTGATTCAAGAATGTTTGAATGATATTAGTTAATTTTGGGCAGATTTCGTAAGTTCATCTTCTCTATTCATTCTTTTCTTTTTACTGCACCGAAACATGACAATTGATGGTTGAGATCCATATTACAAAAAAATTATATACGAATGAGTTAAGATTTGGATTTCTCGAGTTTACGGCAAAAGGTACTCTGGATTCAAATTTCTCATGTTTATTCTATTTTCAGGTAAAATCTTATTCCCTGATTATGTTGATGTAGAAAAATGAGTTGTTAATATATACATACGTATGGATTCCAAAATTACATATGCATATTTCAAAAAAAAGGTCGTATATTTGAAAAAAAAAGGTCGTATATTTGAAAAAAAAAGGTCGTATATTTTAGCGCATGATCTCCATCATTGAAATCAAGGATTGGATGGCCGGATATTATGGAAGGGAATTGTGCATAAAAATGGTGTGCTCTCCAATCACAGGTCACCGGGTGGTCTTTGATCAAAAAGATTTTTTTGTATGTGTTTGTTGCAGGCAATTTAATCTTGTCTAGGTAGCGCAAGATCTCCACCATTGAAATCAAGGACCGGACGGCCGTGTTTGCTTGTGCACGGGCATAAATACGTGCGTGTATGCACCAAAATTATTTCCCTACCTTTTGGAAATTTTTTTGGTTCGGAACGTGGTCCAAAAAAATAGGCCTCCCACAAAAAAAAATTGATTTTACCCCTATCAAAAATATTTTTTTTATAAAATAAATTATAAAATATTAATTAATATTTTTATGGTTATTTTAAGATCTTATTTTTCTATAATTTTTTTTTTAAAATCCAACAAAAAATCGCTTCTTTTAAAATCCGGTCGGATATTATGGAAGGGATTTGTGCATAGGGGTGTGCATGAAAAACCAAAAACTGCCCAAACCCCTCAAACCGAATCGATTTTACACCGAACCGAACGACTCGGTTCGATTTTGGTTTTTCTCTCTGAAAAATCGAATCGCACCGACTAATAATACATGTAAAAATATTATCAATAATGATCTTTTAACTATTTTTATTAACTAAATAATGTACACAAATTATATCAACTTAATAATTTTTATATCATTTGAGACAATAAATTTTTGTAATGCATAATTTATGGATCAAGAAGAATTAAATATTTTGTTTAACTTATTTTATTTATATCTTTTTATATTTATAACTCGATTTTGGAATAAAAATATTCAATCATAATTTTTGTATGTAATATGAGCTATTAGTTGTAATATATCGTATGTAAATAAAGTTTGATGATATTTATTTTTAATTATCATATAATTTTTTAAATTTTCTTGAGATATTTAAGTACACAATTATTATAAATAGTATAACTGAAAAACCGAAAACCGAACCGAGTAAACCGACAAAAAAACCGACCAAAAAACCGATCCGAACCGATAAATAACGGTTCGGTTTCGGTTTGGATCCAAACTGACCCTGTAACATCCCATTTTCAAATTGGACCCCCCTAGGAGTGACTTGAGCATAACTAGGTCCTATGAGTTAACCTAGGTGAACCTAGGAGACCAAGTAACCTAAAAACCTAATTGAGACCCTCTTGGTCTGCAAATAGTAATTTTCTAAACTCTGATTTTTGGGTGGCCTAGTAGGTTTATTTTGACTCTAAAGATCCCCTTAGACATAATGTGGGCCCAAGGAGTCACCAAGGACCCACTTGGGTCAACCACAGTGGTCAAATTGACCAAGTCAACCCCAAGCCCAAATCAAGTCAAACCTAGTCTTTATGGGTTAACCCAACCTCAAGCCACCCTCCCCTTAGGCTAATCTCTTGCATGATTATTATGTATTAATTTGGCTGCCCATATCCTAGAGGATTGACCAAGTCAACCTAGTGACTAGGAGAGAGAGAGAGAGAAGCCTAAATTTAGAGAAATAAAGAGGAGAGAAAAAGTGTTTAAAGAGGCCACTTATGCTGGAAGGTGAACCACTCCCTTCATGATTTTTCCTAAGGGGATTATAAACCTTAGTGGGCTGCCAATAGGCTAGGGAGATGAGAAAATTCGTTCATGATGGTGAAGAGAGAGAAAA
The DNA here is from genome assembly GCA_039513925.1 of Platanthera zijinensis. Taxonomy (NCBI): domain Eukaryota; kingdom Viridiplantae; phylum Streptophyta; class Magnoliopsida; order Asparagales; family Orchidaceae; genus Platanthera; species Platanthera zijinensis. The sequence continues at coordinate 9,859,305 of CM077096.1, read as the reverse complement.
CTTCATTTGCCCTTTAATGGAGGAGAGAGAAAGTGAGAAAAAGAAGGCTATTCATGGTGGGGAAGGTGAATCATCCCTCCATTCATCACCAATTGATTAGTATTCATCTCCCCTATCAGTTTTTAGGAGTTTCCAAACGTATTGGGACCAAGGGGAGGTGAATTTCAAGGGTTTTTCTTCATGGCTGAAATTTCATCTTAATGGCCATTAATGGCCATCAAGCCTACACCCTCCCTCTCCCCCATTTGATGCTTTTAAAAGCTTCCCTAGACCAAGAGAAGTCGTTTCCACCCTTCACCTAAAGAAACCGGGCTGTTTGGTAGTGAATTTGCAAGCATCGAAAAGCTCCACCGCCGGCCATGGCGCACCACCACCGCACTCGCCGACAAGCTTGGTTAAAGGTCCTCCCTCACCTCTTTTTCCATGCTTAGATCCTAGGAATGTTTAGGAGTTGATGTCGTGCTCAAACAAGACGGATTAGGAGTTTTAAATTTCAGAAAAATTCCATTTTTCATGGACTTTTGGAGCTCTCGGGTAGGGCGGCGCTGCCACCTCCGGCCGCCCTAGCTCCGGCCATGGATAGCCCCCACCACCGGGAACAAATGGGTGATGTTTCCCGGTGGTGGCGCCGCCTTAGGCCGCCGGAAAAGGGCCCGTAAAAACCACCTGTGCGGGCTCTTTTTAGGTCCAAATCGGAGAAGATGACCAGCTGCCGTTGGATCTTGCTTTAAGATTCGTGCAACCCTATTAAATAAGTTTAATGATTTATATATTCAATTTTCTGTGTTTATTTACACAGATTTACTGTAAAATGAATTTAGGTCCCTTAGAGGCACCTACTGAAAAAGTGTATAACATGAAAGTTGTAGGTCTTTTGAAGACCTACAATTTGATATGCAGTGGTGAAAAATTGGATGAGGGGACTGCCCTGTAGAGCCTTTTTAGTAAGGGTATGTCCTACAACTAGGGCAGATTTCTTCTAGAAATTATTTAGGCCCCTTAGGGGCATGTTCATCAAAAATGATCAACATGTATATTGTAGGCATTTTTCTTATCTATAGTTTGATATGTAGTGGAAAATTTTAGGACAAGTCTACTGACCTATGGGCCATTTTTTCTAGGGTAGGACCTATATGTAGGGCAAATTTTAAAATAATTCCCCACACTTAACCCTTGGTCCAAATGCTTTGAAATTTGGACAGGGACTCAATATTACCTAGACCTAACTCCTGTAAAAATTGAAGACCATTTGGGATAGTGTAGCCTAGGGTTTTACCCTAACACTAGAAAATCTAGGGTAAGATAGTTTAAGGGTCAAATGACCTCCATACCCTCCCAAATTTTGGTGAGGTGTTCCTGGGATAGGTATCTAGGTCTGGTTTAAATTTCAACACATTTGGTTGAGTTTTGAATAGGAATCCTCTAAACCCTAGTTTTGACGTAGTGAAGGGAAGCTTAGGGAAAAGGTACTTTTGACACTTGTGTGATCATCACACCTCAACAGAGGTTGAGATTCTGACCATTGGATTAAAATGGTCCTAAGAACTCCCTTAGGGAAAATAGGATGGATTAGGGTAAGTTTACCCTAGGGTCCAGGTTCAAACCCTAAATGTGGACTTTGGGGGCTTGTGAAGGACTTAGGGGCAAATGCCCTTGTATGATCTTGAGATTTGGTGGAGAGGTTGTTAATGGGTATTTAACCCTCTGGTTGAAATATTAGAGAATTTTGAGGTAGGTAGGTACCTAAAAACCTAAACCCTAGTTTTAGAGTAGAAGGGCTTTTAGGTCAAAGCAGTAGTTTAAATGCACTCAAAAGCTATGAAACTTGGGTAGAGTTTTTCTAGGGTAGTTAGGACCCTTGACTGATTTTACTAGAATTTTTGGATTATTGTTTTTAGTACTTCATTCATGAATATGTGTATAGCCCTATTTGATGTTTTATTTATTAAAGATTTTTAATTCAAATAAGGCCCCCTTGAAACTCTGGAATTAGATGTTGTTGGCCAGTGGGAATGCTCATGAATTTTAATTTAATTTTATGTTGAATAAATAGAGTAGTTCTTTCACAAGTGTTATTAAAGGGCCTTATGGTTTAAAAATAGTTTATGACATAAATAGTTTCTGGAAAATTATGAAAGTTGGTAAATAGAGTTTTTAAATCATTTTGAATCAGTGGGATTTTATTCTGGATTTTTGGAGTTATGAATATAGTACTTGATTCACAAGCATGCTAGATTAGGGTTTTAGTAAATGATTTATTATAAATTAATTTCTAGCAGTAAAATTATGAAACTTTTATAGTACTATTCTAATGGTATTTCTAGTACCCTGTAATTAATCCAAATGATTTAGAAGAGAATCTGATGTAATTTATTCATTAGACATGAAAGAAATGGATTATTGCAAAAATATGTTTAGACCCCTTAGATCTTAGTGAAAATTGCCAAACCTTGGATATATCATTTTTAGACATATTAGTATTTGTCTTAAATTTATTATGATTTATACATGACTGAAAAGTATACTCCTTGTTCAAATTTGGAAGACCTTGGATTTTAGTAAAATTAATTAATTAATAGATTAATTGAGAAAATTGTTATAACCGGGAATTGATTCAATTATGTCGTGACAGGACCCCAGTAAATAACTTAGGCTGTTCGGATGAAAACACAAATGACATCCTATCATAGACATTACTTAGTATAAGGTGGTCTGTAGTTAGTAACTTTGGGAAATGAGTAACAAGATAAGGTTTGGGTTAGCGTAAGGACAGCTTGTGTTGGTTGGATTTAAAGAAAGAGGATGGATCACCATAGGAGGTTTCAAATGTGGTGAGGAATGAGTTGATGCGCTCTAGAAGGTGCGCGGGACCGACGAAAGATCGCCGTCCCCGTAAGAGTGAAGAGTCAAATCCACCCTAGGTTTAGTTTGATGCAATTTATAGAGGGAACGGGTAAGGGAAAAACAACCAATAACAATAAGTGCCTTGCGAAAGGGAACTTCGGGTCGTAATGCCGCCGTCTTGGTTCCTAGTGCCCTTTGAGAGCCCTTCACGGGGTATGTCGGGGGCAGTCCTGGGCTAACGTAAATCTCAAAATAAACGAAAGAGTAATTAGCCTAATAGGGATTCACATTGCACACACTCATTAGTTAGGGTTGGTAATGGTTAAGTCGTCCCGAGGTGTTCAAGGGGGCGCTGTCCCGTGGTGTTCTAAGGGATGAAGTCTGGAGATGAGCCGGACGTTTTAGTCCGGGGAATTTGGTCTCGGATGTGGTTTATACGGACGGTTTAGTCCGGGAGTTTGATACTTTAAAATTGTTATATATTAAATTGCTGCATGTGCATAAAAATAGGAAAGATTAAGGTGGTGGGTTTTCGATATCGGGGAGTTCGATTGCACCGACACCGATATCGTTGACTCGGTAAGGTGACTAGCACTTAGCCAAGGTTAAGTCCGGCGGACCAGTCGGCAAGAGTACGCAGGAGTCCGCCTCGTGCACCAGGCGTTGAGGGCGTACGATAGGTCAGACCAGTGGTGCTTTTACTGGTTTTGAGGTGGGCGAGGCCCAACCCACCGCTTCCGTTTGCCACTACGGGAGTATCCTGGGAGTTTTCTCCAGAAAGGGGGAACTAAAGGTTTGTGTACACAAAGTTGGGTGTGTGAGTTGCACTGCTTGATCATCATACCTACCATATAGCTGCATGCCATAATCATTCATAACAACCTTGACACCTAAAGTATAAGTGGAATGAGACGTTTATACTTTAGGACTTGCAAAACGACCTCTTGGTCTATAAGCTTGTGTGGGCAAGTTTATGAATTAAGGTTAATTTGATATATGTATACCTGCTGCGTGATAACCGACACCCCAACGTATAAGCGGTATGAGACGCGTTATACGATGGGAGCCTTGCAAAAGATCCCTTGGCTTATGTGTACTCACATAATCGAATGTTTAATTTCTTACTTACTTCCTTTCTGTTATACCTATTACAACACTTAGATTGTTCGCCTGTTATAACTTGCTAGTTAGGTCCACCGTCATCTGTTTTGGAATTTATCTCCACTTTCATGTCTTCCCCTTTCTTCCTCTCCGCCCGGTGCCTTAGAGCGTGGGGGAAGGGGTGGGGGATGATAGGGCTTAGTCTTTTAGACTAACGGGTTTCGAACCATATCATATTAGGGGATCGCGGAGCCCAGCATGGAGGAGCAGCTCAGGAGGCCGGTACGCTTGGAGATGGGGCAGTCTAGCACTGGAGTCCAGACTGCAGGGACCGTGAGTCCTGACCTTTAGTAGAGTTTTAGTTTTGCTTCCGCATTGAGTGATTTTGTAGTGAGGACTTGATGTACCGGGCATGAGCCCTTATATTTCTAGTATCATTGTACTCTGATGTTTTCTGTGGACACTCCCTTCGTGGAGTTTATATATATGTGATTTATTATTGTGGACTGCATTTCTCTTCCTTTACTTCGTGCTACTTGATTGTGATCGAAAAGGCCGGCAGAATCGGCGCGTTGTAGTGACGACCTTCCCGGGTGCGAAGGTGTCACCTCAAAGCGGCGGTTCTGGGCATAAGACCCCGGGCTTTTAAAAAAAAGGGAGGGGGGGGGGGGGGTCTTACAGACCATAACCAAACCGCTTGCACCCCTACTTGTGCATAAAAACGGTGTGCTCTCCAATCATAGGTCACCGGGTTGTCAAAGATCAAAAATGTTTTTTTGTTTGTGTTCGTTGCAGGGCTTACTTTTTTCATCTATCTTTGTCATAGAGGCACCAAGGCATATAAGAGAGAATTATGTATGTGCAACTTATATAAGGGATTCTGTAGAACTATATTTTTAGTATGAAATATAAATACAACACAAAATATAGATGCTAGTGCACTGAATTTTCAGTGTAAAATGCAGTTGTAATAATACTTCAAAAAAATCATTTCTTATAAGTGTATTTTCAACTCAAAATATATACATATGAATATATGACTACTTAAAATGATCATAAAAATGCATGAATCAATAATTCATAATTTATTTTGTGAAAAAAGCAAATAATTTATTCTTTCACAGGGTTCTACATGTGTTCAACGTACAAACAAACTAATCATCTTTTTGAGTTTGAGTAGCGGCGGTATGAAATTATGGTAGTAAAGTGAGTGGTGACTTTTTTACATATATTTGAAACTGTCATGACCACTTTTTAAGCAAAGTTGTACTTTCTAGGGTTTGGGCATTCATGACCGCTAAGGCTGATCACAAATGTATGACTGTGATTATACAATCTGTATTTGTCAAGGGTGAGCTCATCCAAGCCGCCCAAGCAGAAGTTAAAGTCAAAGCCCGCCCTCAGGGACGGTGTCAGCAAAGAAAGACTAGCCCTTATTACTTGCTGAAGTAGGCGGGTAACTCGCCAATCACCATTAAGCGTGAGTAGTCTCCATAGTTACAGCAGTAGGGTATTCCCTAAAAAACCTACCCCACATGTGATGCTTTCCTCGTATCTCGCTCGTCCTTTCAATTGTGGAGGGAAACTTTTTTCTAACTTTCGTGTACGTGATGACCTCCCCGTTGCAGCACATGAGGTATCTTTATAAATCTCCCCTCTCTCTCTCTCTCTCGTGCTCTCGCCCTCTGGTTCAGTGAAGTTTGATCACATGACCAGTAATCTCAAGCTGACCGTCGGTCAGAACAATTGTAATCGATTTTCCTGATTTCAACAGTGGTGACATAATGAGAAGGCATCTCCGGAGGAGGTATTATATGTAATTAATCAAAATAATTGCCTTCTCTATATAGAGAAGGCATCTCTGGAGGAGGTATTTTGTATATTTTATTTTATAATTTTGCATCAAGGTATGATATACTATTATGTTTATTTAAATGCGCAAGTCCCCGAAAGAAGTGGAATGATCATCCAGCATGCAAACATTAATTCATGAGCTCAACAAAATCTCCATCGTCCATTTTCTTTGATCTTCGTATATGATGAGCGCATTTGGACTGAGGGTGCAGCTGTCTTATTGCAGCTTACCGCAACTTGCTCAAATCTTACACGTGCTTAGCGTATATTCTGTTTTTTTTTCAACCAAGTGTGAGTACTTTAAATTAGGGTTGTTGTCGAAGAAATTAGGCTCCGTTTGGCATGGTGGTGGCGGTCATGAACATAGGGGTTAAATTGTCATTTGTTAACGCCCACCTAAAGAACTTTATCCACTTTTACGTTCAAACAGATGATGTTTGTTAGGTGATTCTTAGCGAATGACGTTTTAACCCATACGTTCACGACCGCCGCCACCGTGCCAAACGGATACTTCGGCTGCGTTTGACGCGGCTTATCGCGACTTATTTGCTTCGGTAAGGTTGGACAAAAATGTCATTGTCATACCAATATTCTATACCTCAAAATAGTTTTTTTTGTAACATTTGTCATATCAAACATACATTCTATGACAATGACGTTTACAATTAAGCTGCGAAAAGCTTCACCAAACGGAACCTTATTAGTGTTTCAACTTCCGCTCGGTTTGGCATGGGAGTGGCGGTCGTAAACAAATGGGTTAAACCGTCATTCGTTAATGATCACCTGACAAACATCATCCGTTTGAATATATAAGTGGATGAAGTTTTTTAGGTGGACGTTAACAAATCACAATTTAATCCTCGTGTTCATAACCCCGCCATCACCGTGCCAAACGAAGTCTACGTCTATTTTGAACCGGCCTTAAATTGCTATGAGATGCAAGATTCGAGAAGTTAGCAACGGAAATAAAAGAATTAATGGGGGTAGAGAAAATTGTCGGACAATCGAATGCCGAGCCGAGAAAAGCTCTTGACCATGAGATTGATTTAAGATAGCATGTCTTCGCTCATGAGCCGACTAAAATATTATTCGGTTTGGTGTGACGATTTGATCAGGTGAGTATGAACAAATACGTCGCCGTGATGAAATATGTGTTTGACGTGATTACGGTTATGGCCGCTACCAAGAAAAAAACAATGACTTTAAACAAATAAAAATTTAACGGAGTTGCTTATGTGAGGTTAGGCATTCACAAACGACAGTTCATATTCAATGCGCTCACGATCCCACAATCACGCCAAACAGAACCTAAGACAGAATCATGTCTTCGCTCGTGGCTCAAATTCTATTTTACCCGGTTCAAGTCAAAAACTTGAGCCGATTTTCGATCTATCCTCCATCCTAACATCCTCACATTAAACCCAAATTGAATCTCATTTCTATATAAAAAAAAATGTTGTATGAGAATATTATTATATTAATTAACCATCTTGGCTAAAACTATTTTTAGAAATATTGTAAATTTTTTGGGGGGATAAATCAAAAGTTGGCATATTGTCTGTCTTCATTTTATTTTGTTAGATTGCGGCCATAATAATTGAGAGGCTCCTTTAATTACATCATATCAATCATTTGAGACAATATTTTAATAAAATAAGGCCAAATTAGACAAAAATAAAGAAATTAGGTGATGCAATAATATAGTCAAGAGTTAGTATAAAATTCATTTCAGACAATATTTTATGTATATATATATATAAATAAAAAGTCTTTGTTTTTTTTCTATAATTCGTTAAGGTTGCAGAGATACCTAAAACATTAGGGGTTGGGTCATAAATTTCTATAAATTTTTTGCTTGCATTAAAAAATAATTCCGGAAAGAACATAAAAAAAATATATATATTTTTAAAAGAAAATGTTTATTGTTTGAGGTTTGGGGCAGTGGTTGTTTAGTTGATTGAATGTTTAAATGTAAGCCCTCTTTGCTTAAATTTCTATATTTTTTTTAAAATATTTCTTAAAATGGTTAGTTGTTTTGAATTCCTCTCGTCGAGACAATGATTTTTGACTACTTATCTATCAAAAATGGTGGTCAAATGAGGGATAAACATCTCCGATAAGATGAAAGCATTCATTTTTTTGTTGGAGAACTTTAATGTCTAGCCACCATGTTAACATTTCTACAATACAGTGACACATTCTTATGCTGAGGCGCCGACATAGGAAACAAATATCTTGCACTCGACCCACATGAGTTGAGTGCATTGAGTGCAATCCACTAGATTGGTAGATTTAAACCATTAGATTGCTATTTCATTTAAAAAAAATTTGTGCACCCCCAGCATCGATCAATTTCCTGGATCAACCACTGGAAGGGTGGCGCTCGTCGTTCCGTGTGGAACACCAAAGATGTTAGCTCTCTTTCGGATGCATATGTGATTGCAGAAAAGTAATGACGAAAAACCAGTCCGAGTGATAAAAAAATAGTGGGACGAGAAGCATGAAAATCTTAGAAAGCTCCTTTTAGCTTTTTTGTAAGTGCAATCTCAAAAATATCTTTTTGACACAAGCATTTTTTCCTTTACGGAAAACAAAACACCTCCAAAACAAAAACAATGGTGATATTGTGAATACAACTTTTCCCACCAGCATCACCGTCCCATACAAAGCCATAATCATAGGTTCAGTTTGGCAGGACGGTGACTCTACTATAACACCCCCAAATAATAAAGGCAATTGTTATTAGCAAGTGTTTTTGGATATTAGCACGCAGCATTAGGTATTTTTCCCCCTTAGGTAATCTGATATCCGCACTGCCTCTCCCAGTTCCGCCGCACGCAGCCCCGCCTCTCCAACCCTCGGTTTGCTTCGCGCGCGCCTCCCCAGCCCTCGCCGGCGCTCGCATCGTTCGACCGAACAGTCTGCTTCTTCCGCCCCCTTCTTCTCGCGACGGCAACAGTCCTTCCGCCGTCGTTCGCCAGCTCCAGCCCGCGCCTATTTCTGCATATGCTGCGCACGCCCCAGATCGATCCTTTCCGTGATTCCCAAGCACAGCGCTTCGTGCAGCGCATCCTCTTCCACAACGATCCATTCCTCCCTGCGCAACGATTCGTCGCAGAGATTCATTGTTCCCAGATCCGGCTCTTCTGCGAGCCCACCGGAGCACTCTATTGCTTCTCCGAGATCGTCGGCCAGCTACCCTTCATTTCCTCCGGCAGCACATCTTCCGCCGATCAGGCAGATTTCTGCATCTACCGCCTCTGCGCCCTCTTCCACAACACAGTTCAGCCCAGGGCCAGGCGCCCTCTTCCGCACAACTTCTGCTCGACGCTTTAAGCACTGCCTGCTTCTGTACATCGTGGGCTCAAACCTTCACGCATTCTGGCTCATAACCTGCTCCAAATTCCAGCAGCCTGCACACTCTCGACTCTTCTGCTCCGCGGCTCAAGCAGGATCAATTGCCTATTTTTATAAGGTTTGTTACTTTCTTAATCTTTCAAAGTCTAGTAGGTTCTTTACAGGTTAGATAAGTATTGGGTTGTTAAGGCTTCAGGTCAAGTTTATCTTGTTTTTGGGATTCTATCCGCCTTCTTTTTTCAGGACAAAATACCAGAAGATCGTCGAAATTTAAAAAATTTTACATTGATGACTACATAAGTATTGGGTTGTTAAGGCTTCAGGTCAATATGTACGTTTAAAAATTTTAATTAACTTTTACGTTTACAGATGTAAATGTTATGGCCAGAGAGAAGACTTTTCATTGAAAAAAATTTGAGTATCACATTTTGCTAACAATTCGAGATACAAGATTCTTACTTGTTCATTTTTGTTAACATATCGATATCTAGTAGTTAATATTTTCAAACATTATTTTCAGGTTGCTTGCGAATTGATGACTACATAGAGGACAATGTTGGCGTCATTTGATGTTTTGTCTAATTAATATTATATGATGTTTTGACTATTTCCAAATGTGCTAAAAAAAATGATGTTGGGTCTAATTAATAATGTACTATGGACTGTTGCAATATTTAAGAACACATTTTTTTAATGTGTTTTTTAAAAAATGCTTTGCGGATATCAAAAGTTGCTTTGCGGATAACAATTTGCTTTGCGGATATAATTTTAGAAAAATTGCTTTGCAGATATCAAAAATTTGCGGATAGCCAAAAGTGTAGCACGGATAACAATTGCCATAATAAAAGGCCTATATTGCCAATTCCGAGAAGCACTTTCCAAATTTTTAGATGGAACATGTATGATCTAGACGGAAACGGGCGCCGCCCTCCATTCCCTAGAAAAGAGTCATATATAGTCCTACAAAAAAAGAGGCTTGAATGGAACCCCTCCAAAAGGATGATATACATCCCTATAAATGGAACCATAATTTGATTTACCACGTGATAAAATCCCTATTAATGCATCCATAAATTTATAAACTTTAAATAAATTCGGCAAATATATTCATAAATATTTTGGGATATTTATGATTATAGCCATATTCAATGTAAATATGTTGGGATATTTTTGATTATAGCCATAATCAATGTAAATATGTTGGGATATTTATGAATATTTCTAATGACATACTTATTTTAGCTATTAACAGACCAATGTTAAATGTGGATCAAAAAATTTAAGAGCAGACAAATTTGTTATGGACAGGCAAAAAGAAAATTCAGTCAAATTTGTTAAACCAAATGTTGAATGTTTTGGGCGAAGGTTACAAAATTTGAACTACGAAAAAAATTCGTAATATCGAGCTGACTCGTCTCACAATCAATTATGAACAGAGCCGATCCTTAAAAATTTAATTTCAAGCCGAGCATGCTTTGTTACATGAACTAGGCTCATTATAAACATTAGCCAAATGATTTTGAGCAATGAACCTCAATTTAGTTGTGCGTTTAACATTAATGTTTCTTATTATTTGAAATTGTTACATTTTTCGTGTAGGACGTGAAAAATAATATCAAAAACAATTGCGGTTATATTTCATCAAGAAACAGACTAGTGTGGCTATTTCATCGTGGTTATACTTCATAAAAGATGGTCCTTTGGGACATGCTAGTTCCTAGGAAGAATATTGGTCTTCTGGACCAGCAAAAAGCAGACTAGTGTGACTATTTTCACAACTAAATTAAAGTATATCTCAGCTGGCATAGCCATGGCAGCTGTGGTTATGAACGCCGGATCTCATCTAAAGAACTCCATCAACTTTTATGTCACGCCAAACATATATTCTATGACAACGGCGTTTATGTCCAAACTTATCAGAGCAAAAACAATGCGCCAAACACATGATATTGACGTTTTTGTCCAAATTCATTGGAGCAAAAATGTCACATCGAGCACACGCCTGTTCGTAACCCGCACGTTCACCACCGCTACCATCGTGGCAATCGGACCCTTTACTAGATGATTTTTCAACTAGTTATTTATCAAACACCTAATACATATTATAAATACATAATGGATGATTGGCAAGATGTACCTCCAAAATGTAAATTTTTGGAAAAATAAATTTCAAATTGTTAAATTTAGTGAAATGCGCCCCTAATTAGAAAAAAAATTAACACTTTTCACTGTAAGAAAAATTTTTAGGTACACCTAATGCATCATCCTTACATGCAAATTAAATTTTGTATACTTAAATCGTATTTTTACGTAACAAAAAATTAATTGTAGCAAAAATAAATTATGAAATATTAATTATGACATTTTTACAAGTGCTTATTTGTCCATATTCTATACAGTTCTGAAAAAATTCCAGTTGTATTTTTTGATTTTGATTGGAAAATTCCAACTGGAATGTTGAAGTGTTTTCCACTTGAAAATTTCAATCAAAATCAAAAAATACAACTGGAATTTTTTCAAAACTGTATAGAATTTGAGCAAATAAGTACTTAAATTGATTGTAAAAATGTCATAATTAATATTCCGTAATATGTTTTTGTTATAATAATTTTTTGTTACAAAAAAATACGATTTAAATATAAAAATTTCATTTGCACGTAAAGAATGGTGCATCGGGTGTACCTAAAAATTCCCCGCAGTTGTAATGGGATTGATGAGGGGTGCAATTTGAAGTCTTTTTCTAATTAAAGAATGAATTTTGCCATGTTACAGTGCAGAAAAGTTACTTCATTTTTTGAGCTTCAGAAGTAAAAAAACCTGTAACTTGAGCTTTTCTTCACCAGCTCAAGCTGCTCAGATTCACACTCCATCTCCACCGCCTCTCTCTCTCTCTCTCTCCTTCTCCCCTTCCCCAGTTAAAGTTAGAGCGTGATCTCCGATTCTCCTCCATCCCCCCTTCTCTCTCTCTCTCTCTACGCTGGGCCCGGGGTGAAATCTGAAGGGAGAGGTTGGAATCTTCTCCTCATTTGCTGCATTAAAGAGCTCTGCTAGCTGCTACTATTTATACACCTCCAAATCCCACTCTTTCCTGCAAAAGACCTCGCCTTTCTCCTCTATCTCCCTCTTTCTCCGCACATTCCGCCGGAGCTTCCCAACTGAAGGCCAACGAAAAGATGCCTCGCGGTTTCCTCCGGTCACCGGCGATCTTTCTCTTTGCCGCTCTCCTCATCCTCTCAACTGCGCGGTGTGCCGCGTGGGTGGTTGGATCAGCAGCGGCGACGACGCAGGGGACGGTGGCTATCGACGGAGCCGCCATCATTTCGACCACGGACGAGAACTTCATCTGCGCCACACTCGATTGGTGGCCGCCGGAAAAGTGCGACTACGGCACCTGCGCTTGGGGCCTCGCCTCCATTCTCAATCTGGTGTGTTTTCCGTCTCCCTTTTTTAGGAATGTGACCCAATTTCCCCCTCTTTCGCAAGCCAGTTCTGCTCAAGATTTAGGCTTTGTTTGAGGCAGCTTATTTGGTCCCGTGAGTTTGGTCAAAAACGCCATTAACATAGAATTTATGTTTGGCAAGACAGGTTATCACCCCTGCCAAGAAAACAATCTAGTTTTGAGCATAAAATGCATGAATTTTTTTAGGCTGAGCGTTTCTGTTCTTGTGAGTTTGGACATGACAATGGTTATGACGGCTACCAAGAAAAGAAAACTAGTTTGCATATAGAAGTGGATGAAGTTCCTTAGGTGAGGTCGGGCATTCACGACCGCCGCCGCCATGGCAAACGGACCCTTAGTGGTGAGTTTGGACAAAAACATTATCCTTATAGAATGTATGTTTGACATGACAACAGTATGACCGTCACCAAGAAAAGAAACTAGTTTTGATCATAAAAGGGAATGAAGTTCCTTAGAAACTAGTTTTGATCATAAAAGGGAATGAAGTTCCTTAGAAACTAGTTTTGATCATAAAAGGGAATGAAGTTCCTTAGAAACTAGTTTTGATCATAAAAGGGAATGAAGTTCCTTAGAAACTAGTTTTGATCATAAAAGGGAATGAAGTTCCTTAGAAACTAGTTTTGATCATAAAAGGGAATGAAGTTCCTTAGAAACTAGTTTTGATCATAAAAGGGAATGAAGTTCCTTAGAAACTAGTTTTGATCATAAAAGGGAATGAAGTTCCTTAGAAACTAGTTTTGATCATAAAAGGGAATGAAGTTCCGTAGAAACTAGTTTTGATCATAAAAGGGAATGAAGTTCCTTAGAAACTAGTTTTGATCATAAAAGGGAATGAAATTCCTTAGAAACTAGTTTTGATCATAAAAGGGAATGAAATTCCTTAGAAACTAGTTTTGATCATAAAAGGGAATGATGTTCCTTAGGTGAGGTTCTGCGTTCACGAACAATTGTTCATAACCACCGCCTTCACGACCGCTACTGCCATACCAAGCAGAGCCTTAGGCTCTGTTTGGGGGTATTTTTTTACCGGTCAAGCGGTTACGACCGCATGAACCAGACAACAATTAAGGACCGGTTCATGCGATCGTAACCGCTTGACCAGTGAAAATAAGTCCCCTCAAACGGAGCCTTAATCTTTCCGTGGTTCTTACTTTATTAAAGTAGCACCGGAAGGGATTGATTTCTGTTTCTATGGATTTGGGCTGTGGTGGTGGTGGCGGTGGTGGGGTTCACAGATGCTTTGCATTCATGACATTTGTATATTTTTAAAAGCATGTTTCTTTTTTTTTGTTGGAGGTGTGGGGTGGTGAGTCATGGTTGGTTTTGTTCCTAAAATATTGATTTCATAAATTTCTTACATAGCAAGTGACTTGTATGTTTGGCAAGAGCTCATTTCTGTTGCTTGAAGGAATTAAAAAAATGTTTGTTGAGAAACTAATTAGGATAGAGATGGCTCTAAAATCAAGTATTTTTAATCTTCTCACAACCATACAGATTTTTAATTGAATAAAGAAGGGCAGTCCACTAGCCCAGTGTAGAAGTGTAGAGCGCATTCCCACGCAGCTAGGGTCCGGGGAAGGGTCCCGCCACAAGTGTGAAATGTGGGCAAACTTTGCACTGCATTTTTTGCAAGAGGCTGCTTCTAGGACTCGAACCCGTGACTTTAATGTCACTCGGCAACACCTTAACCGGTGCGCCAAGGTCCCACTTAAATTGAATGATTTTAAAAATTAAATTTTTTTTTTGGGTACATTCCATGCACTCATGCAAAGTTTAGGCTTATATGGTTCCTTGATGTATTTTGGATATGAGTGTCGATATCTTTGGTTGGATCCCGGGTTGTCCTTGGAAGTTATGTTGAATCTGTTACATTGTAGCTTTCTTCTCTAATTGTAAATAGTGTTTGGTGTAAGTTTTTGAGTGCTCTCGCACCTTTGTAATCTTTTTGTATTTTTTGTGTGTGCTCGATCCAAAAAAATCCTACTAGGCCTAATTAGCAAGAAAAACGAGAAAGGAAGAGGGTTAAAGGTCTGTTTGGGGTGGGCGGCAGTAGTTGAGGATGAAGTTGTTTGAGATGAAGATAAAACTGTATTCTTGAATGGAGCTTCCCTTCTGCGGTTGGAATCTGATATAAAATAGCATTTCAGGGGATTGACGGTTCCAAATGGAGGCTATTCAATTGGACAAAAAATAACGTAAAAAACGCAACAGAGAAAAAATACTCAAACGAAGAGAGTATAAATAGGGAGTCACTCCTGAATTTTCCACTTTGCTTTCTCAGATGTGATTGCAAATGGTCGATCTAGCTAGTGGGTTTTTATGCATAGAAGACCGAGCTAATAAATTGAGTAGGAATCGAAGAAATGATGAAGAAGATGAACTCACGTGGACCAAGAAATGATGATGAAGATGAGCTCGCGAGGACCTTGGTTGAATCAAAGATCCTAATGCTCTAAAGAAGGAGAGAGGTGGAGTAGAACGATGATCGTTTTTGCGGGTCTAATTACGATCCATTTTTAATGCTTCATGATTGGCTATTGGAAATATGTTTTTATCGCGGAAGATAGTATGCCAATTGCCTCGATTGTTTATGAGAAGTCACCTCCCGTCTTCCGAGTATCCCTCCAGTCGATTGATCAGTAAAAGGCGAAGGATTTTCCGACTCTCTTTGCTTGTCCGATTAAGTTTTTAGCCGATTTGGTTTAATTCATGTCATCCTATCCGAGTTCCCGTTAAACCGTCACTCGATCTAGGGGTGCAAACGAGTCGAGCTCGAGTCGATCTTGACAAAATTTCCAAGCTCGAGCTCGAGCTCGACGAGCTCATTTATCCCAGCTCGAGCTCGAACTCAATGCCAACTTATCGAGCTCGAGTTTCGAGCTCGAGCCCGAGTTTCGAGCTCGAGCCCGAGTTTCGAGCCCGAGCCCGAGTTTCGAGCCCGAGCCCGAGTTTCGAGCCCGAGCTCAAGCTGCTCGCGAGCTTTTTACCTCATGAGTTTTATTTTCTTCTTCTTATTATTATTTTTAAAGTGTATAAATAAAAAGCTCGTGAGCCGGCTCGTGAGCTCATGAACAACACTAGATGAGCTCGAGCTCGAGCTTTAGTCGAGCTTTTTTCGAGCCGGCTCATCAAGATTTTGAGCTGGCTCAATTCAACTTGCACCCCTAACTCGGTCTGTTGGACCCATGCATATTATAAGTCGTACAAATTTAATTAATATAGGAAAAATCATTGTTTATAAACTTTCCACATGTAAATTTTCATATTTTTTATCATTTGAGTTGAGAACAAAAACATATTTCATTAGGGCATACACAATGACTATTTATAGCCTATATAATAGTTTTCAATATTACAACACTTCTCCTCAAAATTGACAAAAGATATTCACTAAGTCCATCTTGTTACAACCCCTGATCATATTATTTGAACTGAGTCCCTTGGTTAACCAGTCAGCAATTTTCTCCTGAAAAATCACCTTGAGAATATCAAAAGAAATAATACATCTCAGTTGAATGATTATAGAACTAATGGTTAAAAGACTAATTGGGAAGGAAGGAGTATACAAAATATTGGATAGTTTTACTGAACCTAAACAATTAACAATATCATTACCGACCACTGACTGGAACGCACCGTCCGTCGTCTGGATACTATTTGCAGTAGCTAAACGAGTGTAGGAGGAGAATTCGCCTGTATTTCCTGTCATGTGACGTGATGCGTCTGAGTCAATGATCCAATCCGATGCCCTGGAGGAAGATATAGATGTCAGAGCGAGAGATCCGTCAGTTGGGTGGGCATACATAGCGACCCCCCAGCTCCATCTCTGCTCCCCTCGCCCGTTTGTTTCCTCTTGATGCCTTCCATCATACTCAGTAGGGTCTGTTCCTCCGCTGTATAGATAAAATCAAGTTCCTCCGCACTCTCAGTCAATCCCAAATTGGCTCGATAGCTTCCTCTGCCACCACGTGCATGCCACGTCCACGACCACATCCCCGCCCACCACCCAAATCTCTTTCCTTGGGCGGCTTGGGGCATGCTTGCCTCAGATGGCCCACCACATCACAGTTGTAGCACTGTCGGGTTTCTTCCCTCTATCCTGTAACACCAGGGGAAGCAACCACTAGCGTTGACTTCACAATCGTGGACCCTCCCGTTCCTTCCTGAAGTTTGAGACGTGTCTCCTTCTGAATCATAGCAGAGATGACCTCGGTGAGCGTATGGATCGTCATACCAGAAAGAAGTAGGGCTCTTCGCTGATCGAACTTGTCATCTAACCCCTTCAGAAACTTCATCGTCTTTTCCTCCACGATGATCTTGGAAGCCCGACACTGTGAGTCACTGAAACACATCCTGCTAGAGGCGTGATCGCAATCCACCCATAGCCGTTCCAACTCGGTGGCGTACTCCTGCACTGTTTTCTCCCCCTGAACAGTGTCATCGATTTCTCCCTTTACCTGGAAGACCCGTAGAGTGTTCCCCACACCATCATATGTGTTCTTCAGCTTATCCCAGACTTTCATGACTGTCTCGAGGCCATCTACCGTGGTGACAATCATGGGACAACCGAGTTAAGAAGCCACATAAACATGGTCATATAGGCCGACTCCCGCTCATCTCCAGCCGAGTTCTTTGGTTTCTTTAACGCTCCTGTCAGAAAGCCCACAACTTGTTTTGCTGCAAGGATCTTTTTCACATGGCGTGACCAACTCAGGTAGGTTGTCGGTCCATCAAGCTTTAGATCAATCGGTGGAGGTTTCAACTTCGCCGGCCGTTGCGATGAACCCATTAACCTCAACAATGTGGCCAACTCATCCGGGCCCAACATCTTGAAGACGTCTGCCATCGTTCCTTCCTTCGGCTCCATGGATCAACTTCCTCACCGATCACTGTGTTCCGTTCGGTATCACCAAATGCATCTGCCTGCCCTGGATCCAATCACGACATCATGAGAGACGCTAGGAGGCGCTGAAGAGGTGCGAAGGCCCGCTAGATGCAGCTCTAAGGATGCGACGACGGCAGGTGTTCTCTGGAGGCTTCCTGTATCGACAGCCGACAGTGTTCACAACAGCGGGATGCGGCGGCAACCCCTAGAGATGGCGACAGGCGTTCTTCCCACAGCCTCTGGATGCGGCGGTGGCAGCCTTCGGAGACTGCGGGAGCATCGTTCCCGCAGCCCTAGAGGCGGGTGCCCCCCGTCGGGAGACGATCCAATGGCGGAATCTGACGGGACCCACGGGCGGAGACAGAACAACACTCACAGCAGCAGGAGCGGAGGTCGGCAACGGCGTCGCTGGCGGTACGGGACACGAGAGTCACAGGCGGAGGCAGGAGTCGCGAAAGACGACGGGAAGAGCCGCAATTTCCTTCCCCCGGCTCTGATACCAAGTTGTGAACAAAAACATATTTCATTAGGGCGTACACAATGGCTATTTATAGCCTACATAATAATTTTCCATATCACAACAATTTGGAAGCCTGAGAAACAATAATTTTCATGCTTATGACAAGTGACACAAAATTTCATCTTTTTCATGATGCAGGACCTTTCTAGCCCCATTCTTCTGAATGCCATCAAAGGTATGAAGATTCTTGATCCTCCATTCACTCTTTAAATATATATTTTCCAACCTTTTTCATTTTGTTTTCAGCTTTTTCTCCATTAAAGCTTCGTTTAGGAGGTTCTTTGCAAGATAAGATCCTATATGGAACTGCGGATCTTGAACAACCATGCAGACCCTTTATCAAGAACGATTCTGAGATGTTCGGATTCAGTGAAGGCTGTTTGCCCTTATCAAGATGGGATCAGCTAAATGAATTCTTTAGAGAATCAGGGTATTCTGAAACTTTCTCCATCAACTATCATTTTACATATCATGTTGATTTTCGTCATATAAACTGAAAGAAATGCATATTCATCTCTCTCAAATTTGAAAATAGCATGTCACAAACATTCTTCATAACAAATTTGATAGATATTTGATAAAAAGGGTCTTTTATTAGGATCTCTCCTCTAATTTTGCATAGTTATAGGGAACTTCTCTTCTAAGGTCACATTGTTTTCATACATAAACAAAAACAAACTTTTTGATCATATTTTCTTGATTTTAATTTTATAATGACACCTATATTTCAGGGCTACGATAATCTTCGGATTGAACGCACTCAACGGAAGAGTATCTATGTCGGATGGTTCGCTAGGAGGCTCATGGAACTACACCAATGCTGCTAGCCTAATCCGTTATACTGTCAATAAGGGCTACACAATATCTGGCTGGGAGCTTGGTCAGTATTGTATCCATTCAAAATATTTTCCTTTTTTTTGTTGAATTAGTTCTCATCTAAAGGTATATAAAATTGAAGAAAACATATAATAAATGATGTTAATTTCCATACATTTCAATCTAACATTTGCAATTGCTATTCTTTTTCTCCCAAAATTAAGGATTAACCAGTCAAAGCTTACTATCAAACAAGATTTTAATGTTAATTTATTTTCTCTAATTAAAAACTTGATGCTATGACCTTCAAATGGAAGATCAAGACGGTCAATCCTCTTCGAAGGCATTAAAGCTAATTGGATGCTCAATTTCACTTGTTTTTAGATTATTCGATCATCAATATGGTGCATCAAGATTTTCATAGAGGAGAACTCCGATTGTATGGCATGATATTTGTACTTTTGATAATACTTTTATGCTTTTTATGCTATATATAGTATGTATTAGATGATTTTATTGTTAAATACATAGGTAAAATGAGACTTTAAAAGAGCTTTGTTATGTTGCTCAATCATCCTTGAATTTTTTTCTTGCTTGCTATTTCAAATATCAATGAAACCCTAGCAATAGATAATTCTTATGTTGTAGATCACGATTAATTGTGCGATCTTGGTGTAGATGCAAAAATAAATTTGGGATGACTATAGTCATTTCATTGATATATGGGTGGACTTTGTTAGATATGATGTACATTCTGAGTGGTGGTGTTAGCTTAGAGTCACCTCGGGTGTTAGGATCACCCTTCTTTGTACATGTATCGTTACCGAGAAATTTTTTTCTCCTCCTTCCACGATTTGTAGGTGGAGAGAGGCTCCCTGGATAGGGATCGGCGCTCTCTTCTCGTGTTTCCATGTGACAATGACAAGAGAAGTTTCTTTCTTGATCCGCAAGCAATAACAACGATTTCTCCCAGAGTGGGATTGGACTCCTTCCAGCGATAGGGAAGAAAGCCGGAGAAAACGACATCTGCAGATGCAGGAAAACGACGAGAGGCGCCGCGAGCTTCCTTCTTCTCGATAGGGAAAACCGCGATTGGCAGAGTTGTGAGCGCAGATCCGAGAACTGCGGCGAAGACAGGCTCTTCCTCCATCAATCGGCGTTGGGAAACTTTTTTTCCCAATCCGCAATGGATTTGCGTGCGGTGGAAGAAACCTGCAATTGAGGAGCAGTGCCGACCAAAACACTCGCCCTAGAACAGAAAAATTCGCCAAAAAACCTGAGCGGCGGTGCCAATTTCGTCAGAAAAACGAGAGCGGCGGGAGGAAAATGCATGGGAGGGGGGCTAGGGCACACCAACAAAAATTAACTTCGAGAATGTTAGTGCGCTCGAAGCATCCCGTGTGGCCGTCAAGTTTGGAACGACATTCACGTTGCTCCCAGCAGAGGTATTTATAAGCATAACCCTAAAATCCCGACGGGTTATTGGATGCCTACCGGATCGTAACTAAACTCATTAAATACTTGTTACCATTTAAATGAATATACCTCAACACATTTGACCCCCTATTTGTTTTAAAAGAACTATTGTAACCCATAATTTTTCATAACAGAGACATTTGACCTCCCGTCGAAAGAATAAATAGGGGGTTAAGTGTCTATGTTATGAAAAATCAGTGGTTACAATAGTTCTTTTGAAATTTACAGGGGTCAAATGTCTTTCCTCTACAATATTGAAGTGCCACAGACACTTTACCCTAGACTTTTTTATCAGGACCTCCCCCTAAAACATACACAAATGACAAATTACAGGGACATCTCCTCGCCTTTTGAAATTACAAATACCCCCCTTCAAGTTTGCAAGATTACAAGACGCCCTTTCTCTGTTAACATGCATTGACAGCACACCCATCTACAGTGACTGTTTACTGTACAAATAATTAACAATGTATACTCGGAGGGGGCGTTTTGGTAATTTCATAGAAGGGGAATCACTGTAATCATGCAAAGTCTCATGGGATGTTCCTGCACATGCTCTTTCATCTCTGGATTGTGTCTGATGAGGATGGTCAAAGAAGTAAATTTCTTCCTTTATATTAGGTGCCTTAGCTTTTTTGCTCTTACCTTCGTAAAAGGCGTGATTTTTAACACGCGCAAAAACACAAATTTTACCCGACAGGCAACGAGCTAAGCGGCACGGGAGTCGGAACTCGAGTCAGTGCGGATCAATATGCAGCAGATGTGAATTCCCTCAAATCCATTGTGGATGAGATCTATCAGGGCCTCCAATTCAAACCACTGGTGCTTGCTCCTGGGGGTTTCTTTGATGCAAACTGGTTTCATGAGCTCATCAGCAAAACAAGCCCTTCATCACTGGATGTAATCACCCACCACATCTATAACCTTGGGCCAGGTACTCTTGCATGAACTGGTGGATGGTTCTAGAATGTTCATGTGAAAGATTTAGCCTCACAGATCTTTGGTGAACAGGTGTGGACCCACATTTGGTTGAGAAGATTCTAGACCCTTCTTATCTGGACGGAGAGGCGTCGACCTTCAGCAGTCTTCGGGGAATTCTCAAGAGCGCCGGCTCTTCGACTGTTGCCTGGGTTGGCGAGGCGGGAGGGGCTTACAACAGCGGCCACCACCTCGTGACCGACGCTTTTGTCTTCAGTTTCTGGTCGGCGACTTGCTCAATTCCTTTCCTTTTTTTTCTTTTCAAAATGCGAACTAAGCATTAAACTCTTTCAAGTAAAAAAACCATTTTTTTGATTTGAACAGGTACTTGGATCAGCTCGGAATGTCGTCACTGTATGACACAAAGACTTATTGCCGGCAAAGTTTGGTAGGCGGAAACTATGGTCTGTTGAACACCACCACATTCAAACCAAACCCGGATTATTACAGGTAATGAACATTCTTTTTCTTGGCAGCTAAGTTTATAGCTTGCAAGAGAATTTTTAAGTAATAAAAATTATTCCTAAATCCTGAAATTCTAAACCATATACCCGAAAACCTAGAGTCTAAGGCTCCGTTTGTGGTGGGGGGGGGGGGGGGGGGGGGGGGCTTATTTCACCGGTCAAGCGGTTACGACTGTTTAAGGTCCGGTTCATGCGGTCGTAACCGCTTGACCGGGGAAAATAAGTCCCTCCCAAACGGAGCCTAAATCTTAAATCATGAACTCCTAAGTGCTAAACCTTAAACACTAAACTCTAAACTACAAATACAGTTATGATGCTAGTTTTGTTATTCCTCTACATCTAGTAACCATGTCATTCTATGTCGACACAGCGCTCTCTTGTGGCATCGCTTGATGGGCCCGAAGGTGTTATCGACTACTTTCAGTGGCACGAGAAAGATAAGAGCATATGCTCATTGCGCAAGAGATTCGGTAAGCCAAACCCGTTCACATCCAAAGCTGCTAGCACTCATTCTTCTGCCACAAACTCCATTGAATCACCCTACCATCTTCTCCAATCTTCTTTACAGAGAGGGATAACACTACTCCTGCTAAACCTCGATATCAATTCAGCAGTGCAAGTTCATGTCAACACCATGACCGTTCATACTAGAGCTCCGAGGCATCGCAAAGGAGCTTCTAGAATAAGATTCGGGGATACGCGTCGAGCCCCCGTCAGTAAGGCGGCAGAAGTGACAAGGGAAGAGTACCATTTGACGGCCATGAGCGGGAACCCGCACAGCCAAACAATGCTGCTGAATGGAAACATATTGAACTTGAATCCTTCGGGAGGCATACCGGGTTTAGAGCCTGTTAGAGTCGATGGCTCACAACCAATAAATGTCTCTCCTTTCTCGATTGTTTTCGTTCAAATTCCCGATTTTGATGCCCCCGCATGCGCTTAATCTCTGTTCGCATTCGAGTTTAGCGAGAATGGATTGCGAAGTAGTTCATTCTCGTCATTCCTTGGCTGTAAAGCTGTAGCCGTCGGGTATTTGTTTTCTTATGAATCTGAGCTGAATAATGGATGCATCATTGATGAAATCCAAACTAGGATAGGTTTGGTGATTCTCAGTTCTCTTGGCTGCTTGCTTAACTATATATGAGCTGCACATGTGTCTTGTTTGTTAGCTGCAATCACAAGCATTTTTTCTTAAAAAATGAAATTTTTGACCAAAACATCACCATATTCATGCATGTGCTGTCAAAAACTGTGAATGCCTAGGCCTAGTTATAGAATTTGGGTCAAAAAAAAGTTTTGACTGAAGTTTCAAACACAAATAAACCACCAACACCTCCACTATATTTACAGCAATGTTTTCACACCGCCACTGTTTACACAACACAGCTGCTCTGAACACTTGGTAGTGTATTTGTTCAATCCAAATAGGAGGCAGAGTTTGTCTTAGGACGAAGGGATCAAAAGGAACGAAGGAAATACAAGAAAGCAACTAAAAAAATATACGCAGATTTACGTGTTTCGGCAACCTTGTCTCTATCCACGGCCTGTTACCAGCACGCACTTGCCGGAGGAATCATGCATCATCAAAATTATTGAGGCACGCACATGGAAATCACCTTAATATTGATAGTATTATTTTATGTTTAATGTCATGTGAGCCCCCCTCCCTATATAAGGAGGTGGTATGAGAGTGTTTTGAGGATCTTTGGTTTTAGAGTTTTGGCTCTAGTTTGACAGAGGGGTCATAGGAGGAACCAACCTCCTTGATCTTGGTTGGAGTTCCCTCCGGATTATATCTGTATTCATGTTTAATGCAATCATGTCTCGCACTTCATTTCATGTCGTATCAATGGTCCGACCTGCCGCTCCCGCCCGCTCGTTCCAAGCCGCCGGGGATCAAGCCACGGTGCACACAAGCCTCAACGCCATCTCCATCTGTGCCAAGCTCGATCGGCAAACCGAGATGCTCGCCAACATTCTCTCCTTGGCGCATCGCCTCCACGATAAGCTCGATCGACTCGACGAGCACGATCAGATTCCTCCAGCACCGATTCCGGCAACCGCAGAAGTCACCCGCACCACCAGCGCCTTGATTCCGGCAGCAGATCCAATTGCCGCACCTCCAACATCGCAGAAGACACCCCGCCACCGCACCTTCGCAGCCACAGAAGACACCCGCCACCACCAGTCGCCCTGATTCCGGCAACAGCGGCGGCCTCCCGCGCCGTTCGCGTCTTTCGCCACCTGCTTCCGGCCACGACGCTCCAGCCAGCCGCCGACTCTAGTCTGGCCCTTCAGCATCGTCGACCGCCGGCTCCATCTCGCCAGATCTAGCCCGCATACTTGCCGCCACCCGCAGCAGAGGCTGCGCCGCACGCACCGCCCGACCCGATGCCCTAATGAACCCCATCGAACTGCCTGCCCCTTTAACCCATTCCCAGTTCCTTCCCAATGGCCACGCCCTAATCACCGCCCCTCCCTTTTTTTAAGGGAATTGTTAAAAGCACCGCACTTTTGGCTAATCGCACCGCATTTAGGTCTTTTAACACTTAAAATTTGTCACTCTAAAAATGTACCCGCACCGCACTGCTGCTTCCTCGCACCGCAGCCCTAAAATCCCGATCTTCACCTCACGCCTCCGGATGCGCCGCTGGCTCCTCCTGCCTCCTCCAGCCCCCTCCAGCCATTTCCGTCGCCGACACCGGCAGATATCAGCGCCAACGCCGGCTCTCCTTACGTTCAGATTTTACGTCTTTTAGAAATACGCCTTGTACACGCAATTTCAGGAAAAGTGTTCAACACGAAAGTTGTAGATCTCGTCAAGATCTACAACTTTCGTGTTGAACACTTTTCCTGAAATTGCGTGTACAAGGCGTATTTCGAAAAGGCGCGAAAAGTTAGGAGATTTTTGGGTGCGACTAGCCAATAAAGAGCTGCGGTTAACAATCACCTATGTTAAAGGACTTCTGAAATTTCTTTGAGAGTTCATTACCGTTTCTATGTTTAGAAGTAAATTGTTGCAATATTATTGGTTCTCGTCGTGAATTGTGCCCCAAGTGTTATTAGTCCATATTATAGATGTCGTTGATGAAGATCACAAATATTTGAAGAAAAGAACATAACAATTTGGACAACACATTTGATGGTTTTTTTGTATCAAATATTTTTTCTATTGAGTATATATTAATATTGTAATTCAATGAGAACCTATTTTAATTCATAAATTAAGTGCGGTGCGTTTATCTCAATTGCGGTGCGAATAATAATGTGCGGTGCTTTTAACAAAGCGGTGCGATTAGTCAAAAATGCGGTGCTTTTAACAATTCCCTTTTTTTAATTACTACCCCAATTGGCCCCACTTCAGGACAACTCCCAACCCTAATTACACCTTTTCTTTTCCCTTTCCGCTCTAGTCACGCCGCTTTCGTTCTTAAAGATTCCAACAAAACTTTAGACCTTGGTTTTGAGGACAAGCCTGATTTTAAAGACAGGCATATTGTTACCCGCACGAACACGTCGGAGGAGCCACACATCATCAAAACTATCGAGGCGCGCATATGAAAACCACCTTAAGTATTCGTGTAATTAATTAATATTAATAGTACTATTTTATGTTTAATGTCATGTGAGCCCCCCTCCTTATATAAGGAGGTGGTCAGAGTGTTGTAAGGATCTTTGATTTTAGAGTTTTGGCTCTCGTTTGAGAGAGGTGTCATAGGAGGAACCAACCTCTTTGATCTTGGCCGGACTTTCCGCCGGATTGTATCCGTATTCGTGTTTAATGCAATTATGTCTCACTATTCATTTCATGTCGTAGCCAAACTAGGTTTTTTTTTGGATTTTGGTTACAGAAATGAGTAGCAAAGAAGCTTTTATATTTGAAGTCAATGGCTATATAAAATTACATAAATAATCCTGCCCAAAAAATACAATTGGATCCGTGAAAAGCAATGAATGAATCGACAGTACGAACAAAATTCACATCTCCAACAGTTTGAATATAGGAAAAATGGCTCACCCGGAAGAAAGAGCTTGTTATAAGAGCTCATGAGATAATATGTAAGGATTTTTATGCGGATAAACATTTGGGATTTAACAAAACTTTTAACATAAACATTTTACACCATTTATAGGACTTTGTGCATTTATGCTCCTTCTGGTCTTATTTTGAGCATGAGTGATTGTCTGTTGGATGCTGCATTTAGATATTCAGCATGTTAACAAAGGCTTGGTTTGACACGGCGGAGATGATTGTAAATGCGACGGTTATGAACTGTCGCTCGTTAATGCCCGACCTCTCCCAAGAAATTTCATCCATTTTTAGGTTCAAAACAAGTTTTCTTTTCTTGGTGATGGTCATAACTATTGTCTCACCAAACATACATTCTATGATGGTGGCGTTTTGGTCCAAACTTGCCGGAGCAAAAACAAAACAGCGCCAAACAAAGCCAAAGTCATCTATGGTTGCTAAAGCGAGTCACTTTCGTTCCGCGTGTTCATAAAATGACAACTTTTTCACAATCTCATTATTTTGTGACATCTCGAATACACTGAGGATGGAGAGTGTCTTTAGGACAAGTTGAGACGAAGAATGAATAGTTCTTTATAGACTTCTGGGTGTGAATGGATAAAAATAATTATGTATGAGTAATATTTAGACCTCAATTATACTTCCACATAATGGAGTTGTGAGGTTACTGTTCATGCAGGGGCGGATCCAGGAATTTTAGGTAGGGGGGCCCAGTCACCAAGCGAAGCCAAACAAATTTTAAAATAAAATTTTTAATGTAAAAAATATACAGACAGTTGTTTGACAAAATATAACATATATTTTTAATAAGCCAAAAAAGATCCAAACAATCATATGCATGTTACTTCAATTGTGCACGACGATTTTTCAATTCATAAAATTCATCTATGATACAATTTTTGTCAATTTTCTCCGTTATTTCTCGCTCAATATATAAAGTCATGCAATTTGCAAAAAATTCATCTCTCATCTTGTTACGAAGTCTTGTTTTAACAAGTTTCATAGCAGAGAATGACCTTTCTGTGATTGCTGTTGAGACCGGAAGAGTCAAAATGAGACGAATCAATTTGTCAATAAGATAGTAGGTCTTCGATTTTTTTTGTTTCCGCCAATTTCTCATACAACTTGGAAATTGTAGATAAATTTTTAAAGTCCTTAAGAAAAGGAACATCGAGTTGATAATACTGCAATTGAGTATTTAACACATAAATTTCTTGTTCATTGAAATTTTGAGGGTAAATTTTTTTTGCATGGGCACATATATCGTCAATCTTGAAATACTTGTATTCATCACTTGAATCTGACACACTAGACGAAGGAGTTCCATATAATTTTCACTAAATCTTGAATTTAGCTCCTACAACACACAATCTATTGAGGCATTGAAAATATCTACTTGAAAATGATGTTTCATTGTAATGATATCACACGGACTTCGAAACCGACGATCACTATATTGAGCATTCATGTCAGAAACTTAAACTTCATTTTTCTCACAGAATATGTTCACATCTTGTAAGAACTTTTCCTAGTAAGATTCTCGCAACTTCTGAATGAGAGTTTTTGTTGTTGAAACTAAATTTATGGCATTCAATATATCCTAAGATTGATGTTGCAGTTGTACAACCCATATTCGACGAGGATGGGTCATACCGCAGCCAACTCAGCGGGAGTCAAAGTCAATTAGTCAAGACAGAAGTCAACATCAAGTCGCGAGCCTGTGGAAGACCTGGGCGAGTATGACGAGCTCCCCTCGCATACTCGCCAGTAGGCGACTAGGGCGAGATACTCGCCCAGCCCGTGCTAGCTCCCCAGGAAGTCGCCTAGTCGCCGGGGTGAGGGTATAAGTAGTGACCGCCCTCCCTTTGGATTTCTCTATAAATAGGACCCCAGGGGTACGAGGGAGAGGGATCGGAAATCTCGGATAAATACTCGCGAGCTCTTTGGATTCCTTTTCCTCAGAGAATAAGCCGCGACCTGCTACCTCGTTAGCTCGTCTCCCTCGTACCTAGCTCGGCCATTCTGGTTGTGGAGGGGCTGCTTTTTCTAAGCTGCCGGGTACTCGGTGGGACCTTCCTGCCGCAGCAACCTGGGGTCTTGTTCCTAAAGCTCATTTCTGTTCTTGCTTCTGTGGGCCGTCTAGCTTCACTGCTTGACCAGTAGCCTTAGGCCGCCTAGTCCGATTCTGAGGTAGGGAATTTTTCCCGGCTTCAACATCAGTGCTTTGCATAAAACGTTACTGATTCCCAAAATTTCTTTCATCAAATGCAAAATAAAAACAAATTTAAATACTCTTATTTTTCTAAAGGCTGCTTCAGCATCCCCTCATTGAGCAGATTGTCCTCCATTATCACTAATATCAAACGACACAGAGCATGCAACATTATACGTATTTATAATACTGTAAACAAAGTTCAAATGTGACGACCATCTTGTGTCACCATGTCGGTGTAGTGAACCAATTTGATTGGCTCCCGTGTCAGTCTTAATTTCACCTAGAGCAATCATGTGATCGAAGTACTCTTTTTGAGCAGCTCACAATTGAGCATTGCGTTTAGAAGAAGCACCAACAGTATTAACAATATATATCAGCTCATTAAAAAAATTATGCATTGTCTTCACTTCCTTTGATGTTGTAACAATAACTAGCTGAAACTTATGTGCAAAACAGTGAACATGATAAACTTGAGAGAATTCATTAAGGAATAAAGTTCTTAAACCCTTCCATTCATCTCGCATGTTACTTGCACCATCATATCCTTGACCCCGTATATCCTGGATACTCAAATTATGACGAGAGAGGACTGCTGAAATTTCATTCTTAAGAGTCAGTGCACTTGTATCTGTAACATGAACAAGATCTAAAAACCTTTCTCGCACCAAGTCATGAACATCCATAAATCAAATCACGATAGTCATTTGCTCTCCTTTTGATTTGTCTCTAGATTCGACAACTATTATGCAATATTTGGAATCATTAATTTCCTTACGAATTACATCTTGCACCTTTCTTAACATAATCAAAAGAAGATCCTTCTTAATATTAGACGATATGTACATAACATTTCCTAGCGCATTTTCTAACACAACATCATCAACTTCCTTGTTATAAGTCCGAAGCAATTTGATTACTTCCACAAAATTCTCGCGATTAATAGATTCTTGAGTTTCATCGTGATCTCGAAATGCAATTCTTTGAAATGCACAATATCGCATTGCATCAATTGAAGTTCCAACCCGAAACCGATTCATTGCGATTTGTTGAGATGTTTATATTTCCATCACTTTATCTATATGTTGAGTTTGAGCAATTAAATCCGCACAATTTTTGACTGCAAGGTTGTGTGGAGAATAATGATCCTTCTCTGCATGAGTCAAAAATGCACAATTCTTTCCATTGACTTTCTTCCAGTTCCGAAATCCTTCCGTCGTGAATGAGTTTGTTCCATATCGACAACTATTTTGTTTATTGAAAATATAGCAAGGTGCACAATATGCAACATCTTTTACAGGAGAGTACTCCAACCATGGAAACTTCTCAAACCATGAATATTGAAATCTTCGCTTATGTTCACCTGAGGATGGATTCCTTTGAAGTTTGTGTTGATAATGTCCAAGTTTAATATAAGTTCGTTGCATTTCATCCTGTTGATTTATAGGATAGTCCCAAATTTATCGTCGTAATCCAGGATCACGCTCGAAAATGATTGAACCACTTTCAGCTATGGAAGAATCAACATTACATATATCTTGAGATTGAACATTAACTTGTTCTATGGACAAAGATGTGTCAGCTTTATTTGTTGATTTTTTGTTGAAAAATGAATCAATAATTTTTAATTTTTTCATGATTATCTGTACAACAAAAATAACTTGTGAAACATCAAACATGCATTATAACATTCACTTATGACACATGACAATAAACTCAGCTACAAACCTACAAGTTTTAGGATGTCACAAATAAACCTTGTGAGGAGCAAAATAAGACTATAAATAAGTCTTAATCTTAGTATCTCTTGCATATGGTGTTAGGAAAAACATGCGGTTGCTGAAGTCAAAACACTCACATAACTTAAATCCAATAAAGAGTTATCAAAAGTTCAACTCCAACCAATTATTCCTTTTAAGTTTGAAGTACACATGACCTACATTAAAGACACCTTTAAATTCTATATTCTGTTAATTACTATTATTATTTTACATATTTGTAGATAAAACTTCATGTGAAAATCTGTGAGGTAAGTTAGACAAGGGGTTCATGACAAAACTATTAGCTCGGAAATACCCCCTTATCAGTCTTCTAAAGCAAACTCAGAAGAATCGGAACAGATTGATAATCAGCGCCCTTGGAAATGGGTATTATTTTACAAAACTATTAGCTGATAAGAGGGGTTCAGCCCTTCAGCCCTTGCATTAGTTGCATATAGTCATCAAAATTTATTTCAGAAAAATGCGATAAGGAATCAAGAACCAAGGAAGAAATTCGAACAAAAAATTTTGAGCTACCTTGAAAATGGGGGCACGGGGGAGGCGTGAAGGCTTGGAGCAGTGGAGAAGTGGAGCGGAAAGGAAATGGTTAGGGCAACGGATTTTAGTACAAAAATTATATATGTTATATATATATAAAGTTAGAGAGAGAGAGAGAGAGATTTATATATATATATATATAAATAATTAACCAAATCTCCCATGTAAACTAACATAATTAGTGAGAGCATCACTCTTATTTTCGAAATTACAAAAAACTCTCCTTAAGTTTTCATTTCATTATCAAAATCTTCTCTGGTCTTTTCATTTTATTGCATCCATGAAAAAAAATACCACCTGAACACTGTTCATCGATGGGGGTGTTTTTGTGCATGGATGTTATGAAATTAAAATTTCAGGGGAGGTTTTTGTAATGAAATGAAAACTTTAGGAGAAGTTTTTTGTAATTTCGAAAATAAGAGGGATATTGTCAGTAATTTAGCAAAGTTAGAGGGGAGGTCCCGATAAATGACCATATATATATATTAGTATAGATGTTTTAAAATTTGGGGGGGGGGGTGGGCGGGGTCCGGGACACCATGGACCCCCTTGAATCCGTCCCTGTGTTCATGGGCACCTTTGTAACTCAAAATTACCTTTTTGTACTTCTCGTGGGGCTGTTGGTATAAACACGTGCTTTTTGATCTGCGATCACCCCTCCTGGTGAAAGATAGGATATTTATACTTCTGGTTGGCGATTGCTACCGCGAAGCTCGAGAGTCCCGCTCAAAGTTATTCTCGGCAGTGGATCGGCGATCCCTACTCCGGGTCTGCAATCCCAGCCCTTGTCGGTGATTGACACACAACTTATTGTAAAATTTTAAATAAAATTTATAGACAATTTTTAAATCACTGTGCACCGCATGATAATTCTCGCATCACTTGCCTTCTTTAATGTGCAATGACGGCGACATTGACATTGAGTGAGCCTGAGGTTTGATCATTGGCGACGCAACTCGCAAGTATTATCACCCACTCGATGATGGTACACCCCGCATCATGATGGTACACCCCGCATCATACTGCTCATGACAACACTTGTTTTTTCAGATAATTTCAGGTCGAAAATCTGGCTCATATATGCAAAATTAGAAAAAATGTTCAACATGAAAGTTGTAGGTCTCGTCAAGCCAGTACAAATTCATATATTACATGTCCATTTTGATGTCCAATTCACACGGAATACTTGTTCTCACTTGAACCCTCCCTGGCCTCCATATCTCCTCATAGATCTCCTCGGAAAGAAGACAACGGTCTTGCAAGAACTCGGTAAAATCTTTATACTTAGCAATCCCTACCACTCTCAGCTCGGCCAAGCTCTCCTCCGAAGAAAGACACTCTACCTCAGATTTCAGAGAGGTACGCTTTGACGAAAGAAGTGTGTTAATTCTCCTCCTGCACGTCCTCTAAAAGTTGTGTCGTCTTCTCCACCAAAGTCTTCTCTGCCTGAAGCTCCTTTCGCAGCCGCGTCGCCTCGTCCTTCATCTCCTCCTCAAACTGGCGAATGTGAGGAATGCCGTGATCTCGCCTCCATCTCAGATTCGAGCAAGAGCTCTCCATAGCTCGACACTTTTCCTGAAGGGACCGATAGCTGTCCTTCAAACTCGCCAGAAGATCGTCCCAAGAAGGGTTGATAACGGCTTGAACACCGACCTGCAATAAGAAAATAAGTCAGAAGGAGTCAAAAGGCTTGAACAAATCCATGCAAGAAACAATACATTACCACTCTAATCGACCTTGAAGATAGCACGTGTCTCCCATCCAACGATAGCGGCGCGGGAGTTTCCTCAGGAGCTTGGGGGGACAGCAAAATCTAAAATCTCAATGTCAGGGCCAACATACACAGTCGCCTCCACCCTAGAAGAGCATAGGTCCGCCTCCCCAGTCGCCTCTAAGTGAACACCCGACCGCCTCAAAGGACGATGCTCGGTCGTTGAAACGCCGCAACCTTCAAACACCATCGTTTCCTTCCGATCACGGGTCAACATGACTGCAGCAGAGCGCTTCACGTCAGCCGAGAGGCCGCATAACAACAAACGCTTCTCCTCCATGAAAGAAGAAATATTGAAAAGACGGTTTACCAGTTCTCGAGGTTCGGAAAATCTCAGTACCAGAGTGAACTCGCGCTTGCACCCCTTCGTCCTGGTGCGACAGCGATCATGAAGGTTTTTCCAAAGCTCCGACAGCTCTCAGCAATTACAGACGTATCCGTACAATGTGTTCCCATGAAGACGGTCCACCCGACTCCCAAACTCCAACCAACATTTGTTGCTAAAGACAACAATCCGACCGCCGCTATCAATGCGCACCTCACACCAATCTTTGAAGATATCCAAATAAATTCGGGAGCCATGCTCACGCAAGAAGACAACAGGCCCAACAATACGCGTCATCGCCGAGGGTGTAAACTGGGACATTGGCACCCCACAGAACTTCATGATCTCGACTACTTCCTCGCACGACGGCAACCGAAATCCGGACTTCAATGACAACTCACAAAGATTCATCCAGCCCATCGACGGATTTTATACTCGCTCTTCGGCACATAGAATCCAAATTTCCATACCGGCGGGTAACTTCTATCGCCCCACCCAGCAACGATCCGCTCTGGGGTAAGAGTAGAGCGTAGCCGCATCGACCTGCCTAGCGCCACACGCTGTGAAGCCTGCACATATGAACGATAAAAAAAATGAAAAAATGCAACATCTTAAGGGTAGGGGCAAAGTTCGTGCAAACCGAGGCAGCACAGAAATCAAAGCCCTGCAAAGATGAGAAAGTCATGCAAGGAGGCATCCATGCACAACCCAAGTGCACACGTGCAGCCCACCCGGGCACGCACGCATGCCTCCTGAGGCACGCATGTGTAGGCGCTCGGCCTCGAGTGCGTGCGCGTGAAAACGAGCGTGCACGCGCGTGGAAACTAGCGTGCACACGCGGCCAAGCGCTCGCACGAGGCTCGAGCACGTGCGCGCGGCCAGAGTACGCACACACGACCGCGCGTGCGCAGGGCCCAAGCGCGTGCGCACTATTAGCCCGAGTTCGAGAAAAGCTCGGCCCGGGCCAAGGCCGGGCTTGAGGGACTTACCAGGCCCCCATTTTAGCTGGTTGCCCAACCCAGGCCGGGGAAAACCCGGGAGCCGGGCTAGCCTGGGCCTGGCACTTGGGCTAGCGAAAAATCCAGCCTACCAATTAGGCGGGATTTTAATCTCGCTTATTTCTAGGCAAATCCCGCTTGGAAATCAGGCCGGCCCGGGCCCGGCCTGGAGGGCTTTATCAGGTGCCCTCTTTGAGAGGGAGCCCGAGACTGGCCCGACCCGTCTCAAGTCGGGCCCGGTAGGCAAAAAACTCGGGCCCGACCGGCCCGGTCGGACTTTTTGTGCATGGCTATCGGAACCGGGCCGTCCCGATCGGGCTTTATGTCCACGGCTGAGACCACCATATATTTTTTAGGCCTTGTTTGGCACCGCGTTTGGACACCAACACGCCGCTGTTTTCTGCTAATCCGCGCCAAACGAAAAAACATCTCTGGATTCTCCCGTCGCCCCCACTCATGAATCACGCATAACCCGCGATCTGGTGCCGTGATTATTCCTAACGATTCCAGATCGCGGAAAGGGACGATTTGCTCTGCCCTACCTCGCTCCTCTTCTACCAGCGACGCAATTGAACTTCTTCCCTCATCCTATTCCGACGAGAGTAGCTTCGTTCCAGCGGATTTCCAACCAGCGACGAAGCAGAAGAAGGTTTCCTCCCGCGAGAGAAGATTTCCAATCGGCTTTCTTGCAAAATTTAGTGCAAAGCTTTCCTCCGGCGGCTTTGCGATCCACTTTCAGCGTCTTTTTACACCGACGGCGGCGTTTTCAGGTATTTTCCTCTTCTTTCCTCGCAAAGCAGACCCTTCTTCTACAGCCCTGGATTTTTCTGCCCTCGGGTTTCCGATAATATGCTTTGAAATTTTTTCCTGTGACAAACAAATTTTTATTTTCAAGTTGTCAATCATTTCTTTCATAGATTATATTCCTTTTTCAAGCATGAGAATTGGAGCATTCTAGGAGGTTATCTATGTGTTGTTGAAGGACGAGTTTTGTTTGTTGATAATTCACCTCTTCTTGATAGATCTAACATAGTATCTACTATTTAATTTGAGTTGGTTTGCATCATGGAAGTTTTGGGACTGCATTCCTCGGACGATCAAGAGACTTTATAGCGGATCAACTGATGACATACCACAGGTAAAATATTATGAGACGTTTAATGTTTTAAGTTATATTACTATAAAATTATAAACCTAATTAATTACACTGTTCTTACTTAAGCAGTTGATATTCGACGATCAAGAACGTTGGGGGCTTGTTCGAGGCGGATCACCCTTACGAGACTGGTTTGGAAAAAACCTTTTAATTAGTGTGTTTTATTTTGTAATTGTATTTTGAAATGCTTATCGTGTACACTAAGTTAATTAATTTGTTTTAATATTTGCAGTTTATCACTAATTTTTTTAAAAAAGCTTTCAAAACGCACTGCTGTTTTGTCAAACAGCTTAACAACTTCTCCTTTTGAAACAATAATGAAACAGCTGTTCTTCCAAACATATTCACAGATTCTGCCATCACTTTACAAAACTGCTGATTACTACACCACTGCTTCTCCAGTCGCTGCAGCCGCGCCAAACATAGCATATATATATATATATATATATATATATCTTTATACTATGGTGTTGTTATGTGTAGACAGGGGCGGATCCAGGATTCGAAGTAAGGGGGGGCCCAAAAAAATTATGAATCAAAATATAATAAGCAAAAAAAATTCTTATTTGAAATTTTAGCATTAACAATAAAAGAAAAATTCCAATATGGATGTTATCTTATTTTATTTGTGCACGCCGTTTTTTCAACTCATAAAATTCATCAATGATCACATTTTTCTCGATCTTCTCTGTTATTTCTCGTTCTATGTAGAGAGTCATACAATTTGCCAGAAATTCATCCTCCATTTTGTTGTGCAGTCTTGTTTTAATAAGCTTCATAGCAGAAAATGACTGTTCTGTAGTCGTTGTTGAGACCGGAAGTGTCAAAATTAGCCGAATTAGCTTATCAACAAGATAATATGTATTTGATTTATTCGTTTCGGCCAATTTCTCACAAAGTTTAGAAATTATTGACAAGTTTTTTAAATCTGAATGAGAAAGAAAGTCTAACTGATAATGCTGCAGTTGAGTATTCAACAAATAAATATCTTGCTCACTGAAATCTTGAGGGTAAAAAATTCTTGCAAGAGCGCATATATCTTCAATATTAAAATATTTATATTCAGCAATTGGATCTAAAGCCATACTTAGACGAAGCAATTCCATAGAATTTTCATTGAATCTAGAGTTCAGCTCCTGCAACACACAATGAAATAGAAAAATCTCGCTGGAGAAAAATGAAATAGAACACATAAATGGGGTAACGGTTGTATATTGAGCCACCATAGTGCATAACTTGTCAGAATTGGGATCATAGGCAGATATGTTGGTTCAAAGAATGTAAGCAGGATGATACCCAAAAAATTGCACCCGAAGAAGCTTGCTTGCCAGAATCTCTCTACTGCTTGCCAGAAGCTCACTTGCCACTTGCCAGAAGGAGCTCTATCCACTACACTGACACCTGAGAATAACATTTAAAATAATGGGTGCAGAAATCCCCAAATCAGAATGATCAAAATGAGCAAAATGATGGATATCTATTAAAATTGGAAAACTGTGCAGCAATAATGAATAATTGTTAAAATGAATAAATAAAATCGACACACACTAAAATGATAGTTATTCATCTCTATGTAATTGTTTGATCTAACAAAATCAGGCCCTTTTTATTTAGCTAAGAAGAAAAAATCAGAGAACAGAAAGAGAAACTGTTGAGCAGGTGTTTTTGGTTGAGGAGACTATTGAGGAAGTTGTTGAGGAGGTGTTTCGGCAGAGGGGCATGCACAAAACTTAGCTAAGGATACAGGTGAAGCTGTACGTGAAGGAGAGTTGAGGAAGTTGTTGAAATGAAAGAGAAAAAATCGCTTGCAAAAAAGTTCGGGAGAAACTGAGAAAGTCACACATTCAAATATTCAATGATCGTGGACGGGAGAGATAGAGGTAGATAGAAGTAAAAGTGGTAGAAATCACACCTTCAGTAACTATGGATGGGAGATCGCGGCACGCCGACAACGATGGAGGAGGAGCCTGCTGGAATGAGCTTTGCAGAGACCTGGCGGGACTCGGGAGGAAGGGGAGCTGGGGAATGCTAGTTTGTTGCAGAAAGTAGATGAGGAGGAGCTTGTGAGGAACCTGATGTGGAGGAGGAGATTGTAAGAGGCCCTGTCGAGAGGGCATTGTCGCTACTTTTGGCGAGGGCTATGTCCACGGGAGGCAGGCCTGACGATAGGTAAGGCTGCATTCGGTGGGTTTGACAGTCGAGGAAGAGGAGACGTGTTGGAGGAGACAATGCCGGAGGAAAGGCTGCTTTCGGCGGGGGCGCTGGGGAGCCGGGCTAGCCTGGGCCTGGCACTTGGGCTAGCGAAAAATCCGGCCTACCAATTAGGCGGGATTTTAATCTCGCCTATTTCTAGGCAAATCCCGCTTGGAAATCAGGCCGGCCCGGGCCCGGCCTGGAGGGCTTTATCAGGTGCCCTCTTTGAGAGGGAGCCCGAGCCTGGCCCGACCCGTCTCAAGTCGGGCCCGGTAGGCAAAAAACTCGGGCCCGACCGGCCCGGTCGGACTTTTTGTGCATGGCTATCGAAACCGGGCCGTCCCGATCGGGCTTTATGTCCACGGCTGAGACCACCATATATTTTTTAGGCCTTGTTTGGCACCGCGTTTGGACACCAGCACATCGCTGTTTTCTGCTAATCCATGCCAAACGAAAAAACATCTCTGGATTCTCCCATCGCCCCCACTCATGAATCACGCATAACCCGCGATCTGGTGTCGTGATTATTCCTAACGATTCCAGATCGCGGAAAGGGACGATTTGCTCTGCCCTACCTCGCTCCTCTTCTACCAGCGACGCAATTGAACTTCTTCCCTCATCCTATTCCGACGAGAGTAGCTTCGTTCCAGCGGATTTCCAACCAGCGACGAAGCAGAAGAAGGTTTCCTCCCGCGAGAGAAGATTTCCAATCGGCTTTCTTGCAAAATTTAGTGCAAAGCTTTCCTCCGGCGGCTTTGCGATCCACTTTCAGCGTCTTTTTACACCGACGGCGGCGTTTTCAGGTATTTTCCTCTTCTTTCCTCGCAAAGCAGACCCTTCTTCTACAGCCCTGGATTTTTCTGCCCTCGGGTTTCCGATAATATGCTTTGAATTTTTTTCCTGTGACAAACAAATTTTTATTTTCAAGTTGTCAATCATTTCTTTCATAGATTATATTCCTTTTTCAAGCATGAGAATTGGAGCATTCTAGGAGGTTATCTATGTGTTGAAGGACGAGTTTTGTTTGTTGATAATTCACCTCTTCTTGATAGATCTAACATAGTATCTACTATTTAATTTGAGTTGGTTTGCATCATGGAAGTTTTGGGACTGCATTCCTCGGACGATCAAGAGATTTTATAGCGGATCAACTGATGACATATCACAGGTAAAATATTATGAGACGTTTAATGTTTTAAGTTATATTACTATAAAATTATAAACCTAATTAATTACACTGTTCTTACTTAAGCAGTTGATATTCGACGATCAAGAGCGTTGGGGCTTGTTCGAGGCGAATCACCCTTACGAGGCTGGTTTGGAAAAAACCTTTTAATTAGTGTGTTTTATTTTGTAATTGTATTTTGAAATGCTTATCGTGTACAGTAAGTTAATTAATTTGTTTTAATATTTGCAGTTTATCACTAATTTTTTTAAAAAAGCTTTCAAAACGCACTGCTGTTTTGTCAAACAGCTTAACAACTTCTCCTTTTGAAACAACAATGAAACAACTGTTCTTCCAAACAGATTCACAGATTCTGTCATCACTTTACAAAACTGCTGATTACTACACCACTGCTTCTTCAGTCGCTGCAGCCGCGCCTAACATAGCATATATATATATATATATATATATATCTTTATACTATGGTGTTGTTATGTGTAGACAAATTTTGGCCATGGGCACAGTAAATTACAAGAATCATAAGAACTCATGAACCCCTAAATTTTTTTTTAATTAAAGTACAGCCAATTTAGATAATATAAAAAAAATAATAATTAAAAAAGGTGTTTATATTGGCAGTCCAGCTTTGGATATTGGTAGCCCAGCAAAACAATAAAAAACACACATAATACGGCCGCTAATAGAAGCCCAAAACACAGAACACACGCATTTTGAAAATATGTCTACTATATGATATTTTTAGAGTCGAGATCTACAATTTTTATGTTAAACACGTTTTCTAAAAATATCATATAGTAGACCCATTTTCAAAAGGCACGGAGAACCCATAGGCCTATGAGTTCTTCGCCTTTTGAAAATAAGTCTACTATATGACATTTTTAGAAAAAGTGTTCAACATAAAAGTTGTAGATCTCGTCGAAATATACAACTTTAATGTTAAACATTTTTTCTAAAAATGTCTTTTAAATACTTTATTTTTGAGCTGTCAATATCCATCAAACTACGAAGTCATTTTTTGGGCTGCCAATAGCCATATAGATACTAATATACACGCCCTTAAAAAAGGGAATTGTTAACCGCAGACCGAATATGGTTATTCGCAGATTATTACTATTCGCAGATCCAAAGACACTCAAAATTGTTATTCACAGAAATTATTGTTATTCGAAGATCAACATTAAAAGTAAAAAAAATATCAAGAAGTGTCAAATGAAACCTTAGTCTTTAACTAGAGTTTGATACTCATGATCTGAACTAATAAAATATGAACTAACTGAACTAACCATCTAAAAATCCACACAAACCGAACTTAAAAAGTATTAAAAAATATCAAGAAGTGTCAAAAAATATTAAAAAGTGTCAAATCTGAACTAACCATCTAAAAATCGAGAAATAGCTATACAAAATCACTTTAAAACATCAATAAACACCCAACTTAAGAAGATCCTACTGAAATAATCTTTTATTCTTCAACCCTAACTATTCAAATCTTTCCACACAAACCAAAATCACATAAACAACGTAGAAATCCACTGTCCAGCACAAAAAATCGAGATCCAACCAATCAAACCCCACACCATCGATCTCTATGTCTGTATTGCAAACAAACCCTAAACAAACCAGCCAATAAAATGTTTGCAGGTGGGCGACGTCGGCGAGTGGGCAGGCGACGTCGGCGAGCAGGTGGGCGGGGTCGGCGAGCAGTTGGGCGACGTCGGGCTGGTGGCTGGGAAGATGCGAGAGAGGGGGAGATGCAAAGTGCGGAGTGCGATTGCGAGCAGGCGGGCGACACAGGCGGGCGGCGCAGGCGGGCGGTGCAGGCGGGCGATCAAGAGTTGGGAGAGCGAGAGAGGGGAAGATGTGGAGTGCGAGATCGGGCTGTTGGCTGGAAAGGGAAAAGGAATTATGGTTGATTTGTGAATAAAAGCTTTCAGAAAGCAAGAGAATTTTTAACACATTTTAAAAGTGATATTTTTGATTTGCGAATAGTATTGGTCTGCCTTTAACAATCCCTAAAAAAAACCATTTCAAACGCGAGCTGAGCCCGACTCCAGTCACCAGTGTCCAGAGAGTCTTTCTCCGGCGAAGTTATGGCGACGGTAAATCCATCGAACCTCTCCTCGTCCTCTTGGTCCTCCACCCATCGCCGGAGCCGTGCCTCCGTCGCAGCCGGCAACATATTCTGCCAATTCCCTCCCTCCGCCCCGGCATCCCCGACACCACCAGCCGCCGACTTCTCGCCGAACAATCTCAAGAAGCTGGCAGCCATCAAGGCCGTCGAGTACGTTAAGAGCAACATGGTGTTAGGCCTCGGGACAGGCATCACTGCCGGCTTCTTTGTCGCCGAAATCGGTGCCCTAATTTCTTCCGGCGAGCTCCGCGGCATCGTGGGGGTGCCTACCTCCAAGCGTACATTCGAGCTTGCGAAGTCGGTGGGCATCCCACTGTCAACCCTCGACGAGCACCCGCGGATCGACCTCGCCGTCGACGGCGCAGATGAGGTCAGTTTCCGGTCATTGATTGCCGTGAAATCTTCAGGATTCTCTTTATTTCCTTTTTAAGAATAGATAGAAATTAATAGAGTGAATTTCAGCAGAATTTTTATGCTTCCCATCCCCTCCCTCCAAAATTTTTATCATCCGGAGAATTTTTATGCTGCCAATTCCTGCAACTTGCTCGTCCGATCCCTTAGCAAGAGGAACTTCACTCTATTTTGGACACTCCCGTTGATCAAGCAGCTTGCTTCTTTGTACAATGACGCTTATGCTCGTTTGTTTAATGACTTGCTTCGAAATACTACCCTCCTTGGCCGGTGATAGGGGTTTTGAGTGGAAGAGAATAGTTACTTGCAAAGAAAGCAGGGCCCTTTACAATGATTGCGTGGGGGTGGGGGGGGGGGGGGGGTGGGTGGGAGGGTGGGGGAGGCTGGATGATGACTGGAGGGAGTGAAGGAGGAGGCTTTAAATCGACGTGGTCGGGGGTCTTGACGCTGAAATCTTCTTTGACCACCCGCGCGACCTCCATGGCATTGGATTGCCCTTTGGGTGATGAGTCTGAATACGGGATTGGATGTGAGGCTGCGTTCACTGTATTGAAAAGCTGAGGTAGTGATCTGGAGGAAGTTTGAGGACATGATTTATGAGCTCAACGAACTCATCTATAATAGTAAATGTATTTGTGTAGCATATGCCACAAAGGCTCTCCACGACGTTGCCTTAGTAGCGGTGATCATACCGTGTGAAGAGAGTCTGTTTGAGTTCCCTCCATGCGAGGTTAGGAGTGATATTACTAGCACATCTAGTGAAGAGCAAAACACTATTGCATACAAGCTAGTGTGTTTAAGCCCAATCAATGGGCATTATAGTAACTAAATGGAAATGGAAATGCAATAATATAAAAGCGCTGAAATAAAAGATAATAGATAGCGTCGCTCGTTGGTGCGGCCCGCCAGAAAAAACCAGCCAAGTACTCATCGCGGCATCACAATCTAGTGAGTCGACACCGGTGTCCGTCTTCTGTTAACAGATACATGCATTTCTTCCTTTGTGGATGTTGCGGTCTAACTCGATGCTCCGGTCGGGCCGGATATTCTTGGGCCGCCTTAGCTCTCGGAGCGGTCGAGCGCGCACACAGTCAATTGAAGAGTGAGGGATGGACACGGGAAGTTTTGACGTGGAAAACCCTTCAACCGGGTAAAAAACCACGTGACCGGGTCGGTGCCGATCAAAATCCACTAGTTTGCTGGAGTTTTACAGTTTGATGGGGGAAACCGGGGCGACAGGCCGCTCCCGTTACAATCTTGAGGAGAGAGAGTATATGCACTCGTTGGTGGGCAGCAGACTGCCGCGCCAACGGGACTTGGATGGTGGAAATGTGCGAGGTACTTCAATCGCACGTGCTCGGAGGCGACGCGTGTCCTGGGGTTGTCGCAGCTTCCTTTGTGCGTCTTCCTCGGTCCTTGGAGTGCTTCCCTTGCAACCGGGCTCTGGTGGGGTGCCAATAACCGATGACAGGTTCTGGTAGCTGTTGGCGGGTGCTAATATCCGTTGGTGGCCGCTGGAGGTTGCGGGTGGCCGTCGGTGGTTGGCGGCGAGAGGCGGCCACCGGTAGTTGACGACGAGGGGTGGCCGCTGGCAGAGAAAACGGGAGAGCTCCCACCTGAGGAAGAAGAAGAAGGGGGAAGCGTAGGAGGAGAAAGTTAGGAAATGAGAAGCCCCTGGGGTCCTTTTATAGGCTCCAGGGGGAAGTTATGGCGGGCCCCACCACTAACATAGTGGGTTAGTGGGTGGTTTTGCCCCGATCGGACGGCCGGTAGAGCCTCCCCTTTGATCGGACGGTGGGGAGGTCCTCCCGTGGTGGGGCCGCCCGGACGACGCCGGCGGCGAGGAGGCGGCCGGGTACGGCGGCGGCCGGCCCTGGCCGCGGCCGGCCATGGCCGAGGCCGGCCGGCCATGGCCGAGGCCGGCCACGGCCGCGAGCCGGCCATGGCCGAGGCCGGCCATGGCCGGGTCCGGCCATGGCCGCGAGCCGGCCATGGCCGGGACCGGCCATGGCCGCGAGCCGGCCATGGCCGGGGCCGGCCATGGCCGCGAGCCGGCCATGGCCGGGGCCGGCCATGGCCGCGAGCCGGCCATGGCCGGGGCCGGCCATGGCCGCGAGCCGGCCATGGCCGGGGCCGGCCATGGCCGCGAGCCGGCCATGGCCGGGGCCGGCCATGGCCGCGAGCCGGCCATGGCCGGGGCCGGCCATGGCCGCGAGCCGGCCATGGCCGCGAGCCGGCCATGGCCGGGGCCGGCCATGGCCGCGAGCCGGCCATGGCCGAGGCCGCGGCCGCGGCCGCGGCCGGCCATGGCCGCGCGCCGGCCGCGGCCGCGGCCGGCCAAGGTCGCGAGCCGGCCATGGCCATGAGCCGGCCATGGCCGCGGCCGGCCATGGCCGCGAGCCGGCCATGGCCGCGGCCGGCCATGGCCGCGGCCGGCCATGGCCGCGGGCCATGGCCGTGGCCGGCCGGGGGGAGCCGCCGGCGGCGGTTCCCTCCGCGGGAGAGGGGAGGAGATGGGGCCCACCCCCCATGATCTCCATGAGAGATCATGGGGGCAAGGTGGGCCCTCCCATGATCTCCCTTGGTGGGGATCATGGGGCGTCTCTTTCATTCTTATAAATTAAGATGGAGCCTATCAATTGCCCCCCAAATCTCTTTCAGTTGGGAGGGAAGCGAGCACGGGGAGAGATTTTTTAACTCTGGTTGCGGTGGTGATTGCCGGCGTGGAATCCGGGATGGCGGCGACGGTGAGCGGCTCCAAGGTATGTTGGTTCGCGCTGGTTTGGAAAGCGGACG
The DNA here is from genome assembly GCA_039513925.1 of Platanthera zijinensis. Taxonomy (NCBI): domain Eukaryota; kingdom Viridiplantae; phylum Streptophyta; class Magnoliopsida; order Asparagales; family Orchidaceae; genus Platanthera; species Platanthera zijinensis. The sequence goes on along the minus strand of CM077096.1, from coordinate 9,816,023 downwards.
TCGGACGAGCTTGCGCAGGGGCCGGCAAGGCGTAGGAATCGGTGGCGTGCCACCGTCGCGGGAGAGGGACCGAGCGCGCGCCGTCACGCCGCGCACGCAGACCGCGCGTGCGCAGGCGGCGTGCGCGCAGGCCGCGCGCGCAGGCCGGGCGCGCAGGCCGCGCGCGCAGGCCGTGCGCGCAGGCCACGCGCGCTGGCCGCGCGCGCTGGCCGCGTGCGCAGGGCTTGCGCGCAGGCCTTGCGCGCAGGCCGCGCGCGCAGGCCTTGCGCGCAGGCCGCGCGCGCTGGCCTTGCGCGCAGGCCGCGCGCGCTGGCCTTGCGCGCAGGCCGCGCGGGCGCTGGTTCTGTGCGCAGGCCGCGCGCGCGCCGGTCGCGCGCGCGCAGGCCGCGCGCGCGCAGGCCGCGCGCGCAGGCCGCGCGCGTGCTGGCCGCGCGCGTAGGCCCCGCGTGCGGATGTCATGCGCACTGGCCGCGGGCGTGCGCGCGTGCTGTCCGTGCGTGTGCCGGCCGCGTGTTTGCTGGGCTTGGTGAGACGGTGCGTGCGCGTGCGTGCAAGCGGTGTTTGCGTGCAGGCCGTGCATGGTCATGGAGAGGGTTGTGTGCGTGATTTCACCACTTTGAATTAACTAATTTTTTGCGGTGTGCAGGTATCGAAGCGTTCTACTGGACCAATGCGTCTACGCTCCTCTTTGACTGAAGACGGCGTTGCTATTTGGAGGACAAAGTTCGGGCTTCCTTCAGACTTGGAGGTGAGGATCCCGCGTCCCGAGGAGCGGGTTCAAAATCCTCCCCGTGGCTGGTTGACTGTCTGCGAAGTGTCGCTCAGATCTGGTTTCCGTCTTCCTCCCTGTGACGAGGTGGTGGAGATTCTGAAGTTTTGCGGAGTTCCTATTTCCCAGTTTGCCCCAACCGGGGTGACTCGTATCATGGGCTTGATTGCTTTTTTTTCGTGAGCACGGGGGCTCTTTTTCTCTAGACCAGTTCCGTGATTGGTGTGATGTGCGTTTTGATGGTGGCGAGCGGATCGAGGTGCGCAGCAACAAGGTTTGGCTGGAGCTTGAGTCTCGCAAAGATCGCCGTTATGGTAACACTTTGTTCGGATATGTGAAGAATTCCTGGGGTCTTCCTGAGGTGTGGAATGCGCTTCCCGACCGTTGTTGCCGTGTGAAAGGGAGGGAGCGAGACTTCTCTCCTGTGCTGGGATTTTCCGGGCCTCGTGAATTGGCTAACCGTCTTTTCAACATATATGCGTTTGTCGAAGAGAAGCGATTGCTGGGATGTGGTATTTCTGTTGGCATAGGACGGGTGGTGTCGTATTCTCAGGGAGGAGGCCGCAAGAGAAAAACGGCCATGGCCCCCGATAGTGATGTTGACGTTGTGGTGGTAGCCTCTGATGATTCAGTTCCAGAGACGCAGTTGCCTGCTTCCCCGACTCCACGGGCGCTGGTTAGCGCATCGGTTCCTCGTATGTCTTCCTCTTTGAAGGCGATGAGTGATGCGGTAAGTTGGTGGCTCATTGTTTCTTCCTTTTCCTTCTATTTTTTGTTTGAAGGCGGCTAATTACGTGTTTTCCTTTTGCAGATCGAGACTTAGGCGCAGATAGCGGTCACCTGGAATGATCATTACGTGAGCCTGAAGGATGGTTATCTTGCTCTGCAGGAGAAGCTTCGACTGTCGATGGGTTCACTTTCTTCTCTTAAGGAAGAACATGACCGGGACATTGTGCGGTATCATCGAGTTGGGTCAGAGTTGAAGTCTGAGTTGGAAGACGTGCGTGCTTCCTTGGATGTGGAGAAAGCCGTGGTGGAGAGGACTGCCCAGATGTTAAAACATGCGCGGGAGGAGATATCTGGCTTGGAGACTCAGTTGCATGCGGCGCGAGATGAGGTTGCAGGCCTTGAGACCCAACTTTGTGCGGCGAAGGCGCAGGTAGAGATGTTATCTTCGAATGACCGCACATCAGAACTGAAGGCCGCAGGCCTTGCGGAGTACCTGGAGTCCTTGGACTATATGCGGGATCGTAGCCTGATCGCGGAGGAGGTTCGTGATGACATTTGGTCCAAGGAAGTAGAGCCTCAGATGGATGTCATGCGCCAGTTAGCGCTTCGTCGTGGTGTTTCGAAGGCCTTTCGCTTCATAGGGAAGCATCTTGGGTGTGACATTTCTAGTTTCAGTTTTGCGGATGTCTCAGATGATGAGCGTTCTAGCTCAGATGCTGATGACGAGTAGCTGTGGTGCCTATCTGCTTTTGTCTGTTTTGCCATTTACTTGTAGTCATTTGCTTCTGTTATAGCTTTTGAGATTGTCGCCGTTAGGGCTCCCATTCATTATTTGCTATGATAGCCTTACTTGTATGTCATTGTTCTGTGTTTTGTACAGATGTATTTTGACATGAGATAGTTGTTGGTGGGAGTTGATCTTTGTCACGGTGTATTTGTATGGGGATGACCCATGGTTTAATATGTGGGCCTGACTCGCGGCCTAGTTTGTATGAGGGCTTCTTTGTGAGGGGGCCGAGTCCTCATGGTGTTGCGTGGAACAGGTCCACGGCTTTTCGCGCGAGACAGACCCGTGGCTTCTTCGTGAGGGGGGCAGGCCCCCACGGTGTCGTCAGAGAGCGTAAGTACTCAATCCGACCATCGGAGAGCGTATGTGCTCAATCCGGGTGCCAGAGAACGTAGGTGCTCAATCTGGGTGCGATCGCGAGGGGGGCATGCCCTTGCGATGGCGTCAGAGAGTATAAGTACTCAATCCGACCGTCGGAGAACGTAGGTGCTCAATCCGGGTGCCGGAGAGCGTAGGTGCTCAATCCGGGTGCGATCGCGAGGGGGGCAGGCCCTTGCGATGGCGTCGGAGAGTGTAAGTACTCAATCCGACCGTCGGAGAACGTAGGTGCTCAATCCGGGTGCCGGAGAACGTAGGTGCTCAATCCGGGTGCGATCGCGAGGGGGGCAGGCCCTTGCGATGGCGTCGGAGTGTGTAAGTACTCAATCCGACCGTCGGAGAACGTAGGTGCTCAATCCGGGTGCCGGAGAACGTAGGTGCTCAATCCGGGTGCGATCGCGAGGGGGGCAGGCCCTTGCGATGGCGTCGGAGAGTGTAAGTACTCAATCCGACCGTTGGAGAACGTAGGTGCTCAATCCGGGTGCGATCACGAGAGGGGCAGGCTCTGATGATGGAATGACGTTTAAGGGGCAAAGTTGCTGAAGAACTTGCTTATTCGGTTTGCCAGCACAGTTTTACTTTAAAACAAATATGATATTGTACTTGAAAATAAACTTGGTTCGTGCAAGCCTGAGCTCATGTCTTTTACTGTTCTAAAGTGGCAAAGCAAGATGATGGAAAAAGCAGACGATTAACACCATTAATAAAAAATATGGAGGGATGGATGCGACGCAAATTCCGGGTCGCAGGTATGTTGTAGAGGGTCGTCCTGCGTCGGGGAGAGCGTCCGTCTTAGGTATTCATTGTTGGGGATCCGACGATGGTCTCTATGTTGCCTACCATCTGCCTTCCTCCACCGTTTCCTTGTGCTTGGATCTGTGCTTGTCCTTGCAAAAATCTCCCGAGGAGCCCCTGGCGGACAAGACGTTCAATTTCATCTTTTAGACCGGCACACTCTTCAGTGTTGTGACCCGTTGCGCGGTGGAACTCGCAGTATCTTGTCTGGTCTGCCTTGGGGTTTGGTCGTGATGCTCTTGGTTGTTGGAAGGCTGGATCATTCTGAATGGCGTACATCACATTAGTGCGGGTGGTATTCAGAGGGGTGTATTCCTGAAATGGATGTTGCCCCCAGTTCCTTGGAAGGTCTCGCTGACGGCTACTGCGGCGACGCTCACTCTGACATCGCTCTTCTTGTCTTGTGAGGGTTGGTTCCTCTTCTTTTCTCCTTTTCTGTCCTCCTCCAAACTGCTGTCGGTGCGCTTCAATAGCTTCATCGGCTGCTATCTGGGCCTCGACTCGATGAACAAGTTCTGGATAACTAGGCACGGTCTCCCTCATGAGTGCTGAATAAAAGCCGCTGGGGCGGAGTCCGCCAAGGAAGACGCCTCTGAGAAGCTCGGGGTCGACTCCTGGAATTTGACGTGCCTCAGAGGTGAAGCGGCGAAAGAAGTCCCTGAGGGACTCTCCTTCATTTTGTCGAATACCTGAAAGGTGAGAGGGATCGCGAATGATTCTCCGATTTGCGATGAACTGGTCAGTAAATTGCCGGGTCAGCTCTGCGAAGTTGGTAATGGTGCCAGCTCTCAGGGAATGGAACCATGTACGGGCCTGCCCTTTGAGTGTTGTTGGGAACACTTGGCAAAGCAACTGGTCTGGAGCATTGTAAATCCTCATGATGGTGGTGAAGTGATTGACATGTTCGAGTGGATCATAGGTTCCATCGAATGTCTCGATGTTTGGAAGCTTGAATCCATGTGGAATGGGATGATCGAGGATTTGCGGCGTCAATGGGGAGCCTTGGCAGAGCGGTCGGTGAGCCTGAAAGTCTCTTCTTCCAGCCTGGCGGTATTCTTCGGCTATAACTTCTCGAATTTCCTCCCGAGTAAATCTTTCGAGAGGAGGGGGGTGAATGTCGTCGGCGAGGTGGTGATGAAGATGATCTGCTCTTACTCCTCTTTGAGCTGGGTAAGTGGAGTTGGCGGCGTCCGAATAATCCTCGGGTTCTTCCTGGACCCTTTCCGGGTTTGGTTGCAGCGGAGGATTTGCTGGGGTTGACGGCATCGAGGGAACAGGAGGTGCTCCCAAGTTTCGGAGTAATGCAAGCATTTCCGTTTGTTGTTCTTCCATTTGGCGGACGCGGCCCTCCAGGGCGGCGACGGGAGCGAGAGCTACTTCGGCAGTCAGTGGCACGTCTACCAGGGAGTGAGAACGTGCTGGTTCAGTGTGTCCGCCAAGTGCGGACCCTTCGGCGGTGCGGGCATTTCTTTTTGCCATCGCGGTTGCAGGGATGGTGAACTTGCTCTGCGAATGAATGCTGGGAATGTTTCCCACAGACGGCGCCAAACTGTTGCGGTCTAACTCGATGCTCCGGTCGGGCCGGATATTCTTGGGCCGCCTTAGCTCTCGGAGCGGTCGAGCGCGCACACAATCAATTGAAGAGTGAGGGATGGACACGGGAAGTTTTGACGTGGAAAACCCTTCAACCGGGTAAAAAACCACGTGACCGGGTCGGTGCCGATCAAAATCCACTAGTTTGCTGGAGTTTTACAGTTTGATGGGGGAAACCGGGGCGACAGGCCGCTCCCGTTACAATCTTGAGGAGAGAGAGTATATGCACTCGTTGGTGGGCAGCAGACTGTCGCGCCAACGGGACTTGGATGGTGGAAATGTGCGAGGTACTTCAATCGCACGTGCTCGGAGGCGACGCGTGTCCTGGGGTTGTCGCAGCTTCCTTTGTGCGTCTTCCTCGGTCCTTGGAGTGCTTCCCTTGCAACCGGGCTCTGGTGGGGTGCCAATAACCGATGACAGGTTCTGGTAGCTGTTGGCGGGTGCTAATATCCGTTGGTGGCCGCTGGAGGTTGCGGGTGGCCGTCGGTGGTTGGCGGCGAGAGGCGGCCACCGGTAGTTGACGACGAGGGGTGGCCGCTGGCAGAGAAAACGGGAGAGCTCCCACCTGAGGAAGAAGAAGAAGGGGGAAGCGTAGGAGGAGAAAGTTAGGAAATGAGAAGCCCCTGGGGTCCTTTTATAGGCTCCAGGGGGAAGTTATGGCGGGCCCCACCACTAACATAGTGGGTTAGTGGGTGGTTTTGCCCCGATCGGACGGCCGGTAGAGCCTCCCCTTTGATCGGACGGTGGGGAGGTCCTCCCGTGGTGGGGCCGCCCGGACGACGCCGGCGGCGAGGAGGCGGCCGGGTACGGCGGCGGCCGGCCCTGGCCGCGGCCGGCCATGGCCGAGGCCGGCCGGCCATGGCCGAGGCCGGCCACGGCCGCGAGCCGGCCATGGCCGAGGCCGGCCATGGCCGGGTCCGGCCATGGCCGCGAGCCGGCCATGGCCGGGTCCGGCCATGGCCGCGAGCCGGCCATGGCCGGGTCCGGCCATGGCCGCGAGCCGGCCATGGCCGGGTCCGGCCATGGCCGCGAGCCGGCCATGGCCGGGTCCGGCCATGGCCGCGAGCCGGCCATGGCCGGGTCCGGCCATGGCCGCGAGCCGGCCATGGCCGGGTCCGGCCATGGCCGGGTCCGGCCATGGCCGGGTCCGGCCATGGCCGGGTCCGGCCATGGCCGGGTCCGGCCATGGCCGGGTCCGGCCATGGCCGCGAGCCGGCCATGGCCGGGGCCGGCCATGGCCGCGAGCCGGCCATGGCCGGGGCCGGCCATGGCCGCGAGCCGGCCATGGCCGGGGCCGGCCATGGCCGCGAGCCGGCCATGGCCGGGGCCGGCCATGGCCGCGAGCCGGCCATGGCCGCGGCCGGCCATGGCCGCGCGCCGACCGCGGCCGCGGCCGGCCAAGGTCGCGAGCCGGCCATGGCCATGAGCCGGCCATGGCCGCGGCCGGCCATGGCCGCGAGCCGGCCATGGCCGCGGCCGGCCATGGCCGCGGCCGGCCATGGCCGCGGGCCATGGCCGTGGCCGGCCGGGGGGAGCCGCCGGCGGCGGTTCCCTCCGCGGGAGAGGGGAGGAGATGGGGCCCACCCCCCATGATCTCCATGAGAGATCATGGGGGCAAGGTGGGCCCTCCCATGATCTCCCTTGGTGGGGATCATGGGGGGTCTCTTTCATTCTTATAAATTAAGATGGAGCCTATCAGTGGAATAGGTTGATGTTTCCTTATCACCTTGAGTAGTCATCAGATTGTGAACAAAATCGGGATAAACTTGCTTGCAAAATTCTATTGGGAGCTCCTTCTAGGTTATGATGGCCCTCCCACTTTGGTTTTCGCTATCAATGATCCTCATTATAAGGAAATACTATTTCATGATTCACAAAAAATTATTCTAAGAATGAGATGTAAATTTAATGGCGACCAATAAAAACAAAGAGTAAGGTCAGACATACATACCCTAAGCATTATATAGCTTGGAAATAAAACACAAAATGCATAAGGCCCCATTTGTTTAGGCGGAGTTGGGGGATAGAAATTGAAATTGGACCCCCAATTCCATTTTTGTTGTTCGGTGGCCAAAATTTAGATGAGAATTGGAATTGAACTCAATTCCGTAAGAATCAATTTTAGCTTAAATCTCCTCCCTCCCCCCTTATTCCTACCTATCGAGCTCTGACTTCTCGATTCGGCTCGTGCCTCACATTGCCCTGTTCTTATGACTAAGGAAGAAATCGCTGGAACCCCCTTTCGTCGGCGATAGAGCTCCTCCGTTTGATGGGTCTTCTTCTCTCGCAAGTGGTATTGTAATGTATGTGTGTATGTTCATAATGATGGATTTAATGTAGGTATTATGTGTGTGTACTGTGTACATAATGATGTCAAATTTTTTTTGTTATACCTTGATACTTTAGGTATTATATGTGTGTTTGTATGTGTATGATTTTATGCAGTGTGATGAAATTGTGTGTATGTTTAGGTGCTTGTGTATCTATGTGCTTATGCTTGTGTAGTTTGTTATTTACTTGTGTTTATGTGTTCTTATGTGGATGAAATTATGTATGTGTTTATGCTGTTATGTGTGTGCATGCGTTCATATTAATATTTTAGATTTCAATTCCTTCCATTGAATTCTTATATATAGCCGAACAATGAAATTATTAATTTCAATTTCTGTCTCTAAATTTTTGTCTTCAGCCGAACAACATTGGATGTTGAAGAAGGCTTATGTTGGTAGCGAGTGCTGAGACAATGTAATTTCCTGCAAGGATTGAGAGTAATCAACTTAGAATTTTTTATATTGAACAAAAGCCAACTCAACCATATAAATCCTAAGCATTATAATAACTGACAAAGAATGGTAAGCACATATCTTTTATACTGTGATCTCAAGTTTTCTGATCCAAATTTTGTATTATTATTATAAAAAACAGGTGGATCCAAATCTAAACCTCGTGAAGGGGCGGGGAGGGGCTCTTCTCCGAGAAAAGATGGTCGAGGCCGCATCCGACAAGTTTGTCGTGGTTGTCGACGACACGAGGCTAGTACCCAGTCTGGGCGGCACCGGGCTCGCAGTTCCCGTCGAAGTCGTGCAATTCTGCTGGAGATACAATCAGGCCAGATTGCGAGAACTGTTCGCCGATGAAGGGTGCGAGGCAAGGCTCCGACTGGATGAAGACGGAAAACCTTCTGTCACCGATAATTCAAACTACATTGTGGATTTGTTCTTCGGGACGCCGATTCGTGATTTGAATGCGGCGGGAAATGAGATTTTAGCATTGAAGGGAGTCGTCGAGCACGGGTTGTTTCTCAACATGGCCGACGTGGTGATTATTTCTGGGCAAGAAGGTCTGAGCATCAGGATCAAGTGAGTTGATATTTGAGGAATGTTTCATGAAGGACTAACACTTTCTTTAATAAAAATGATATTAATTGGGTTCTATTGAGTTTATTTGTGGCCAAATGTTAATTTCATTTTCATTTCTTGTCTGGTTATAGAAGAAATTTGGGACTTTTTTTTTCTAACTAATCACTATTAATTAGGGTTTAATATCAACTTCTTATATATCATGTGATGCAGCAGCCCCGAGCCGCCCCTCTCGGTCGGCCCTCCTCGGCCTAGCTAGCGGGCCACGAACTAGCAACTACTGCCGGGCTGCAGCCCAAGCACCCCACCCATGACCGCACCTATTCTCAGCGCGGCGGGATGTTGAGGCGAGGTCTCGAACCCAGCCCCCTTGATAAAGAGCTTTCCTAACAGCTCTCATCACCAACTGAGCTGCAGCCCGGAGGAGGGCCGACCGAGAATAGGTGCGGTCATGGGTGGGGTGCTTGGGCTGCAGCCCGGCAGTAGTTGCTAGTTCGTGACCCGCTAGCTAGGCCGAGGAGGGCCGACCGAGAGGGGCGGCTCGGGGCTGCTGCATCATCATGTTTAATCTCCTCATAATGCAGTAAGGGTTTAAGATTTAGGATAACATTCTTTATAATCGACCTTTGTCAACTCATATCTACAGTAGTCGGGTGACTACTCGTCTCGGGTGATAAGAATGAAGGTTCTTTAAAGAGTCGTCGAATCAAATAGGATATTACATTCGATCGTCGAATCTACTAGGATGTTACATTCCATCGCATCTCCCGAATGCTTAAAGGTTTAGTTTGTGTGTGTGTGTGTTTGTGAAGTTAACCCAATTGCTGTAACATTGACTCACAATTACAAGAAAGAATGCCCTCAGAGTTTTGTGTGTTCAAACTCTAGAATAAGAGTAGTTTTATAAACAATTTTGTACAATGCAAAATCCTCAAAATACCCTTGAAAATATATAGATGCGCGGGCACAACATAATGACGCCCACCTTCAACCTGGTGACTCTTTTATAGAGTTTTATTGTTACTTGAAGTATTTTGTTACGTCTCCACCTGTTTGTACGTAGTAATGCAATATGATCGTTTTCAAAGGCCTATTCAAATATGGTATATATGTAGTCATGCCCCCCTTTTCTATGGTTGAGTTTTTTTTAAAAACCTTAAATTTCCTCTTAGAACACCTGAACGCTCACCACATAAAACATCATTTTGTAAATTTTGAATATTTCTTTTGACGGTGAGAGTTGGAGCAGTAAGAATGAGAATGCTGGCAATGAAGCGGTACATAATGGAGGGTGGCCACGCTCTCAAAAAGGGTCAAAATTATGTTTTGAAACCGTGGAAAACAATTTTTTAGTTGTGATATCCCCCCTCCCCCACCACACACACACAACTTTTTGTAAACTTTGAGCATTTCTTTTAGCGGTGAGTGTTGGAGTGGTGACAATGAAGCGGCGGAGAATGGAGGAGGGTGACCACGCTCTCAAAAAGGGTCAAAATTATGTTTTGAAACCGTGACAAACAAATTTTTAAGTTGTGGTATATCTAAATTTATTGAAATTTCAGGTTGCAAATAGCCGGAATTCTTGTGACCCCCACAAACTTAGTGGGGTGTTATTGAGGAAACCACCCAAACCACGACGCGCATAACCAGCGCCCGACCCACACTCCAATTGCCGCACAACAGCCACACCATTTGTCGAGCAGCCACCGACTGGCCACACACCGCCGGGCTCTCAACCGCACGCCCACAGCGCGTTGCCGCAAGTGCGCACGATCGTCCTCTGGCAGGCCGCCCTTGGTCGCACGCATATAATGTGCGGCCGCAAGTCGCCCCCGGCCGTCCGCTCTTGACGCGCGGCCGCAAGGCCCCCGCAGCCGGCCCCCGGCTGGCCGCCCTTGATCGCGACCACGCCCACGCTGCTGCGCGAGCCCGCAGTCGGCCACTGCTGTTCCTCACGGCCGCACACACGTGGTTGTGTGATCCCGCAGCCGGCCTCTCGGCCACCCGCCCGCCGCGGCCTCAGTCGGCCGACCACCCGCCGACCGAGCCTTGCCACCGATCCGACTCCTCTCCGATCGTCCCCACGCGATCTCCACCATCTGATGTACGAGTAACCACCTGCACAACCACCGACGTAACCATAAAAACCAATTATGTGAGTGTGAATAACCGTATGGGTGTACGCATAGTACTATTATAGAAATATTTGTCATAAATTACAAAGTTCCGTCCTGCGAGTAGTAATTAAGGTGATTACTGTCTGTGAATAACCATGTAACTACCGTAATCACCCATGAGGTCTATTAATAGGACCCTAGGGTCTCCTTTTGTTCCATCCTACTCTCCTCCGACTTCTCCTCCTACGCATGTGAATGCTCCAGTAGATAGTGGCGGAACTAGAAATCTATCCCAACTCGGGCACGGGCACGCTTACAAAAATTAATTTAAACTTATAAGTATCATTAAACATTTAGCATTTCCTATCAAAAATCAAAATCTATTCAAATTCAATCACAATTCACAACATGTCATATATATTGGGTTAAAAAATGAACATAGAAGAAAACAATTGAATATTTTTTTTATGACTAGAGAATTTTAAAAAGCAGGAGATAGAAAAGATAAGATAAATACTGAAATAAAAATCATTCTATTGTTATTTTTTCATATCTATAAAGTATCATTGTACTTCACATAGTTAGGAGTAAAGCTACAAGCCTACAATGGTAGGGTAAGGCTAGGTGTAGTCTAGGGCTAAGGCTAGAATTAGATATTTTTTTACTTTTGAGCTAGCTGACATCTTTCATCGTCATTATTTATGTTATTTTTGAGCTAGAGGATAGGGTAAGACAGTTAGCTACACCTATATTTTTTTCCCAAAAATCATACCCGGGCACTTGCCCGGGTGTGCCGCCATTTAGTTCTGCCCATGCCACCAGGAATCACCCCTGCCCTTCGAAGACCTTCAAACACTTTGAAGATCGCTCGAAGATCTCCACCCGCCTTCAAACGTTCCTCCGCAAGCATTCTGCGCGCAACCCGCTCAACACTCCCAACATCCCCAACTCGACAACGTGCCATCCAAAGGACAACCAATCATCCACTCAAACCTTCAAGTAGCAGTCAAAACCTTCAGTATACCCAAAGCACGACACTCCCCACAACAACAAAGAAAAGAGCTTAGCTTCGCGAGCGGTAACTTGTTACCCTCCGAACACATTTCTCTTTCCCCCCTGCAAATTGTAACGAGGAGCGGTTTGTCGCTCTCGTCTTCTCTAAAAAGCATTGCACAACACAACCAAGATAATGAAAGTTTGGTCGACAAAGTCCCGATCACATGATTTTTTTACTAATTTTTGGGATTTTTCACGTTTAAAGAATTATCTTGCTAGTCGTCTCATTTCTCTTTGACAGATTGCGCGCTTGACAACTATCAAGTTAAGACGGTGCAATTTAGACCGATCTACCGATCCACGAGAGTCTCTGAGTGAGCTGTAAAAAAAATATTACTAATGACATTCTTAGCGACACAAATATGAAAATTTTAAGGGAATTGTTATAAGGAGAGAGGAACAATCATATCCCAAACTTTTGCTATTTGTTGCTTTAGGCTATATTTGGTTCGGCGATGGTGGATGCATTCGGTGGGTTCAAACGTCACTTTGAAATTGGAGGGGGGAGGTGAGGGTCGAAACGGAGTGGATCGGGGCCGTTTCCACCTTGCTGCGGGTGCAAACAGAGCAAACGCCGCCGACGGCAGGTTATTTACCCGACGTCCGACGATGTTTGCTCCAAACGAAGGCGGCAAAACGCCGAACCAAATGAAGCCTTAAAGTATATAGGAATTATTATCCAAAAATGCACAAAACTAAAGTAAACAAAAACAGAGAACATTTATTCATGAAATTAATATAGTGATTTCAATAAGAGAAAATGCAACAAGAACAAAAATTGAAAATTCACTTAAACTTTTTTTTTTAATTAGGAGTGATAGACACGGGACTTTGCCCAATCACGACAGTACCCCGATCGCGACAATGCATGAGCCCTCAGTGCTGCGCGCGTCAGTATTCCGGTCATGACATTGCCGCAAGTGACGACCCTCTCGTCGCTCGCAATCCCCGAGCCCGATATCCCGCCCATCACTCATTTTTTTTCTATATACATGAGAGAGTTTGCAAGTAACATAAATATGAAGCACATTTATTAAACGAGAATTGATATTAGCAGTCCATAAATAGCTATTCACATTCCACTTTTATTCACGGTCCATAGATTATAATCATAGTCCAAAATAAAACTCGCAGTCCAAACAAAGTTCTTAGATAAAATAAAAAAAAAATAAATTTTCAATTACACTAAAATAAAATCTCAAACAATAAAATTTTTAAAATGAGCAAAAGTGTTGATTTAGAGCCCTCGTTGCGATCGTCCATAAATCAAAAGGCAACGTGAGAAGAAGACGTCGGCGGCGGCTTTTTTGAGGAGGAGGCGGCGTCCGGGTGCAAAGACGAGAAGCCGCCGTTCGGGGATGGCGAAGTCGATCGAGGAGGAGGCGGCGGCCGGGGCGAACAGGGGCCGGCGAGGTTGGGATCGCGAAAGAGACGACGTTTCGGGTGGGAAACGCTCGTCTGGGCGATTAGATCGGCTTCGTGGTCATGTTGATCGGAATTACAGAGGTTGACGCAATAGAAAATTGTTAGCCACACACCATAAACCATTATCCACACACCAAAAAAGATCAAACCCTCTACAGGCTGCTGCGCACCCAATAGTAACTCCGCCCCGGAAACCCACTCTCCAAAACCCCACCGCCGACCTCGCCGTTTCCCCACCGCCGACCTCGCCGTTTCCCCACCGCCGACCTCGCCGTTTCCCCACCGCCGACCTCACCCAAAATGAGGTTGGGATCGCGAAGGAGACGGCGTTCCGGGTGGACTTTTAATTTTTTTATTCTATCTAAGAACTTTGTTTGGACTGCGAGATTTATTTTGGACTACGATTATAATTTATGAGCTATGAATAAAAGTGAATTACGAATAGTCATTTATGAACTGCTAATATCATTTCTCTTATTAAAACTAATAAAGAAAAACAAAACCCATAAAGTGATCATCGTATCACCAATCATCATCGCCATCTCTTTAGGTAGCTCAAAGCTGAAGTAAGCACACAATTACACAATTGTAGTACTCCGAGTGGAAACCCTAACCCCCGACGCCGACAGATCAGATCAGCGAAGAGGAACAGGACGACTGAGAAGGAAAGATATGGCGGAGACAACGGCCGGCGTCGCGGCTGCTGGCGTTGGAGGAGACGGGGCTTCCTTAAAGGATCAGGGCAATGCATTTTTCAAAGCCGGGAATTATCTCAAGGCCGCGGCACTGTACACGCAGGCCATCAAACTTGACCCGTCAAATCCAACGCTTTATAGGTTTATTTTCCTCCATTTCTGGGTTCTTACATGCTTATCGAATCTTCGAGGATTACTGTAAACAGTTACATGGAAAATAAAATGTCATCAATGAAGAAATTGAAGGGAAACGAAGGCTTCCCACTTGTTTTCACCAAGCTTCTTTACAGTGGTGGGCTATGAATCACTTTGTCAGCTATAGAAACTTCAGTGTAGATTGTTGAGTGTTATGAAATGCTACCGTTTTGTCATGGTTATTGTTGTGAGAAAACCTTTCTATGGAGTATCAGATTTTCTATTTCAGTTTTCTTAAAAGTGGGGACTACTTCCATGGCCGCACATTCATTGTCTGATCATCAGATTTTAGGGGGATGGTATGGTCTTGTATTATCTGTGGTTGTAACTTTTTTGGAGGCAAAAAGACTTGGTGGAATTCCTCTAAAAGTGCTTGTAGTGTTGAACTTGCCTGAACTAGCCCCTTCTCCATCACATTCTTTGGCGTTTGCTTTGAGATATTGATACTAGTATGTCTTCACATTGGTTTTTGTGTAATAAAATATTATTGAATGTGCCTGCTCTGGTTTCCCCACTATAGAGGGATAAAGGCTTGAATGTTGTTGTCGTACCTGCTCTGGTTTCTTTAGTAATCTAGTCATCTTCCTTTTAGCGATTATCTCTCCTTTGTCCTGCCTCATTCCTCGTAAAGTAACCTTTTTTATTGTGCGACAAGTTCATCCATAATTTGTGAAAATCTCATTGTATGACCCTTAATCCGATCAACCATTGTACACCCAACGCTACACCATAGACTCCTAAAGCCAATAGCAACATATGTGAAGAAAAATACACACATTGCATCTTCCATGTGAATTTTCTACACATGTGGTTACTTTGTACTTTCTCTTCCTATATATATACCCCACTGCCTCTGCAAATGGAGGTATCACTCATATTGGTATTCTAACTTCTTTGCATTGGATTTTTCAACCATGTTATGTGTACTCCCACTCCCAGTGTCAGAAGCATGCATATAAGCATTCCCCTATGAGATGTCGTCGTTCATATGGTGTGATAGGTGTTTATGCCAATAATTGTGTGCATTGACACCTGTGGTACTTCTTCTTGATGAGAAATATCCTTGGCCGATATCAATTATGGTTCTTCTTCTAGTTGCTTCTTGGCAATCTCTTTCTCTTTCTCTTCGGGCACTATTAAGTTTGCTTCTGATTAGCAGACTTGTCACCCAACACAAAATTTTCATCGCTTTAAAAGAACAACCCCGTGTCCTCTTTTCCTCCATTTTTACAAAGCTCGGTTTCTTTGTGGTTTGAGAGCTAGGAAAAGTATGAGCGATGTTGCCTTTGGGAGTCGGAAGGAGGCCACCGGACTTAGTAACCAGTGGGAAAAGGTTCTCATAAACTTCTTTTGTCAAACAAGTAGATCCCGTTCTTAAATTGATTTCAACTTTTAATCCAGTTAGGAATAATCAAATAACACACTTCTGGCAATTCAATTCGGTTGATCAATTGAAAAGAACTGTCACATAAGCATCACAAAATACCAAGCAATTTGAGGGCACACCATGAAATTTCAGAGGGGTTGGCCACTTCAACACACCGACTGCCCTCACTGGCGGCAAGCGGGTAAAGTTTTTCCTCCATCCATATGTATCCCACGATGATTCATCTTTCTTCCCCCTATTAGTATATTACGAGGCTCCTTCCATGAATGGCTCCCAGAAGTCCAAAATCTTTGAAAAGTTTAAAAATGCCCATGACCTGGTGGGCTTGCAGTTGCACATCAGGCGGCTTATGTGCGCTCATCGAGCAACTTATTTTCGTTGATCGAGCGGCTTATGGGTGCTCATCGAGCTGTCTACGGGCATGTTGAGTGACTCAGGGTGAACTTTGGGCAACTTTAAGGAGCTTACAATGAGGGGGCGTTGAGCGATTTGATGATTGCAGTGGCTGGTCACTTCGGCACATCGATCGCCTTCACTAGCAGTACTCTCATCAATCCACTGAGCCTGATATAGTCTTAGATGTGATTGCTCGTAGGGTGTAGTCCCGTCATGGTCCATGGGGCAGTTAGGTTACCTTGAGTTCTTCCTTGCTTGTTGTAACAATATTGTCGTTTGGGAAATTCTCCTTGTTCTCAAGAAAAATGTACATAAAATGATGGCAGAACTCCTTGCAATCGACCTATGACACTTCAGCAGGGGAACAATTTAGACAACGCGCCACAACTTGGTCCTGGACCACCCCGACATGGTGATTGTGTACGCTCCATAATGGACGGGGAGTGTCCGGAAGTGCAGCTTCCACCGTGTGTTCACTAATGATCCTCTTAAGTTGAAGGCGATAGGCCATGACTCCGATTCGAGCCACTACCATGAAGGGCTTATAAAATCGAGTTGTGAGTTTTTGGTAAGTGTGGTTGTCCAGTGTCCACTGACAATTACCGATAGGGTCATAGCTTAATGAAGACCAAGTCACAGTCGACAAAGTGGATCTTGTGTCAATTCTTGTTGGTGCCCGTTCTCATTTGTTGTTGAGCTCTTTGAAGGTGGTGTTTCAATTGTGTAAGAATGGCTTCCCAGTATTAGATGTCGGTGGCTAGAGTTGCAATTTGGCACTCACCCGGAAGGTGGCGCACGGTGGAATTGGGGGGGGGGAGTCATACATGACTTGGAAAGGGAGAAGTTGAACCTCGTGTTGTATGAAAATTTAGCCCAAGAGAGCTACCTGCCCACTGCCGCGGGTGCTCAGTAATAAAATACCACAAATATGTTTCCAAAAAGCGATTGAGGATCTCTGATTGGTCGTCGATCTTGGGTGGTAGGCGGTGCTCATTTGCAGTTGCGTGCACCGAAGCTTGAAAGGAGTACCCAAAATTGTTGAGAAAAACCGAATCATGGTAACTGTTGATGGATCTTGGTAAACCGTGAGGTCGGGAGACACCATCGATGTAGGAATTGTCGAGGCGGTGGTGTAAGGGACATAAGTGCCCGTATTTGGATAGGCGGTCCACAACGACCAAAATAGAATCTAAACCTTGAGACCGCTAAGTCAGGTAATATAATCTGACAATATCTTTAGGTTACCTAATATTTCACCTTTTGATAGGCTAGGCACGTTGCCACGAAGTCCTTGATTCGAAGAAACATGCCCGACCAATACAAGGATGTCGCCACCCAATGGTAAGTACGAAAAACCCTGATGTGGCATGCCACCATCCCAGATAGGGGTGCAAACGAGTCGAGCGCGAGCCGAGTTTGGCAAAATTTTCCAGCTCGAGCTCGACGAGCTCATTTTACCCGGCTTGAACTCCATGCCTATTTATTGAGCTCGAGCTCGAGTTTTGAGCTTTGCAAGCTCGAGCCGCTCACGAGTTTTTTAGGTTATGAGCCTTATTCTTTTCATATATATTTTTAAAATTTTTAAAAATACATGGATAAAAAGCTAGCAAGCTGATAAACAACAATATGTAAGCTTGAGCTCGACTTGTAATCAAGCTCGAGCTTGTCAAGCTCAAGCTTCACAGACTCGAGCTCGAGTCAAGTTTTTTTTTGAGCCGACTCAACTCAACTTGCACCCCTAGTCTCGGAGACGTCTCATGCCACCATGAAAGGTATAGTAAAATTAAGCATGACCAACACCGGTGTGATCACTAAGGCTTGTTGGAGGGTCGTGAATGCAGTTGCGGCGCCGGCTAGTCACTAGAACTTGGTGGACCCAATTTTTTGAATTGCGTGGTAGGAGGTTTGGCCATACAACCGTTTTTGCGGATAAACCGTCGGTAATATCCCATGAGGCCAAAGAGCCCACGAATCTCGTGGAGGGGGTGTGGTACCGACCAGTTCAGTCTGCCTCAATAATGCCTTGATCCATGGATACCCCTTGAAGTGAAATGGTGTGCCTGAATAACTAATCTCCATTTTCCCAAACACGCAAATCTTGGGGTTCACTACAAAATGATGGCACTGGAGGGTGTTGAGAGCATCTTCCACATAGAGAAGGTGGTCCTGCCAAGTAATGCTATAAACAAGAATATCATAAAAAAATCAATCCGTACTTATGGAGGACTAGGTGAAACACTGAGATCTTGGTTGCCTAAAAGGTGTTTGGGGCATTCGTCAATCCAAAAACGACATCACCACAATTTCATAGTGGTTGTCATGTGTGCTGAAAGTCGTATTGGGAATGTCGGTGTCACGAATATGGATCTGGTGGTAACCCGAGCAGAGGTCCAGGTTGGAGAAGACCGCCCCTTTAATTTACCCAGAATCTCTTAGATGAACAAGATATGATATTTTTTAGCCACCATTGCCTTGTTGAGTTTGTTGTAGTCGAGGAAAAATCACCAACTTTCGTCCTTATATACGAGGAGGACGGAGCTTGAGAAGGTGTTGGAGCTGGGTCGTATGAGGACCTCGACTAGCATATTCCCCACCAAACACTCGATATCATCTTTTTGGACATGGTCTTAGCGACAAGGACAAACCAAAATGACATGCGTTGCGGCCTAGAGTCGGTTGGCATGATCTGTCGGTCGAGGAGTGGGGAAGCTCCGTCAGACAAGCACAAACATCTGGAAAGCAGTCAAGTACCATTTGAAGTTGCAGGTTGCTTATCTCATGAGGGGTTGGGTCGAGGTGGCTTGCCATGTGAGGAAGAAGAACTTGATCTCAGAGAGCTTGTGGATGGTATGGAGAGTAGTCCGCATTCGTAAGAGTGATGCATATCCGAGGAGTAATGCGGTTGACCGTCTCAAGTAAATTTCATGGTCATCCGATCCCAATTCATATTGACGTTGTTGAGGTTGTGGAGCCTCATCATGCCTAAAATAAGATTGAATAACATTTGAATTCACAGGTGGATTACCTTGTGAGGGGTTGGGTCAGTGACGCTTTACCCTAGGAGGGTAGAGAACTCGACCTCATGGAGCTTGTGGATGGCATGAAGAGTAGTTGGCATTCGTAGGAGTGTCACATGCCCCACATAGAAGCGTCGTTGGCTTTCTTGGGCAAATTTCACGGTCATCCGATCCCAATTCTCATTGACATCATCGAGTGTGCGGAGCCTATCCACGCCTAAAATAAGTTTAACCACCCACCCCCTCTCTCTCAAGCCCGAAGACATAGAAATTGGTAGTGAAGCGATAGGGGCCAACCGTGAAGGACAGATTTTTTCACAAGCCCACCCCGATGACTGTCACCAAGACAAAGTGTAGACCCCGACACAGGGGGTGATGGTGGGAAGATGAAGTTGTTCGTCGAGCTGCTGAGAGAGAAAATTATGGCTCACACCACCGTCGAACACGTCCACTCAGATGTCACATAGTTACCACTAACTTCATTGTTCGGGAGCCGAAGATGCAATCAATGTAATGACATGGAAGGTCGAGTTGACTCAATGAGCCCGCGTCTTTGACTTCCAAATCCTTGAAATCTTCTACTGTTACCTTAGAATCGTCATCTCTTATAAGGGCGTGCAACTCCTTCATGGGGAAATCGTGCATTAGCGAGTAGGGTAGCTTGCACTTGAAACGGATACCCTTAGTATGCATATCATGATGTTCATGGTTGGTAAGCCGGCGCAGGGGGCTGAACGAGGGCCCCGCATGGGAAGAGCCGACCGAGGATGTCTCTCTGGCGTGGTGGGGGCTGAGGCAGGGGATGATGTTCGGGAACAGTAAGAGGCGAGTGATGTCAGCTAGGGTCAATTGGCATCATAGCAAAATTAGTGTCCACGAGGCGCTCCACTTCCATCACGCCTGAAATGGCGAACTGGTGATGTGTTCGGACACTGGAGCGAATGTGGGGCAAAAGACCTTGTGTAAAGAAGCCCAAATAATGATACGACTGGAGGTCGGGGACGTGGGTCAACAACACAATGAGCTCATCCATTTACTTTTTCAAGGAGCTAAACCGGCAGATTATGCATAGACGTTCCACCGCATTGCAGACATAGTGCACGTTGTACTGTTTTAGGATGTCCTATTTGAGGGGCGCCCGTGAAAGGTAAGGAGAAGCTTGGCACAACCACCAGTCAGGAGGATGATCAGAACCTTTGGTGTTTTTGGATCGGTTAATTTTGAAGAATTGGCCTTCGGGATCCTTCTGATGGGATCTGTTCCACTGCAAGGAGGTACTTCGAGATCCCACGACGCGAGGGTGGATATCTCA
Source organism: Platanthera zijinensis (assembly GCA_039513925.1). Lineage (NCBI taxonomy): Eukaryota > Viridiplantae > Streptophyta > Magnoliopsida > Asparagales > Orchidaceae > Platanthera > Platanthera zijinensis. Next base: position 9,796,013 of record CM077096.1, on the reverse strand, counting down.
TGGTCGGTAGGGAAAATTGCTAGCGGAGGTTCTGGGGGATGCGCTGGAACCACGCTCGACGGCTAAGACACATACCTCACATACTTTGGGGGTCGGTGTGGGGGCGACGAGCTCAACAGTGACTCGATACAAGTAAGGGTATCCTGGATCGGTGTGAGGCGGTCTTTGTGGTTGTCAATGTGTGGGCAAAAGGAAGATTCCAAGGCGTCGAGGCAGACTTTGGCCATTGCTCATGTGAAGGGCATGCATTGAGGGATGGACGGTGGGGCTGGGGGTTACACACAGACAGTGCAGAGGCTAGAGAGGTGGCAGCAGAGCTGGTACTTGGTGGAAAGGTGGGCGGTGTTAGGCAGGTCAGTCCAAATGTTACTCCTTTGGAGGAACCGGTGATAGAGAGAGAAAGAGATAAGGCTACGAAGAGTGAAAGCTAAAGGGAAAGGGGAAAGCTCAGCCCAAGGGAGCTTTCCTCCTTTTATGTTTTCTAAATAAAAATATCTAGATTAATGAAATCAGATTAGAAAATTAATACGTTATCATATAAATCTATTGATAGAATACCCATGAGAAATAGCACAAAATATTCTCCAATTTTATCTTTTTGATGCATGGATTCATGGCCCATCCAAATGTAATATAGTTATTCAAGCTAATGAATGCATGTCTTATATTTCTAGCTTGTTTGAAAACACTTTGGAATTTGCTATAGATAGCCCTTTGTTGAATGTCTGGTATACATTTTTCAGTGGGCATATATGGAGAAGTTATTGGTCCATTGCCAAAGTTTCTCATTGAATATTTATCCATTTCTATATACTTAGTTCGATACATTGAACTGGTTTACGTCAAATATTGATAACTGAATTTTATTTCAATATAATTTCATGATGATGAAATTATAATGAAATAAAATTCAGTTATCAAACATGATTAGTATCAGAGATAAGACAGGAGTAGCACCAATTGCAGAAAAGATGCGCGGCGCGACTAAGATGGTTTGGACACGTAAAAAGGAGACCATTAGAGACACTTGTTAGGCGATGTGAGAGTCTAGTCACTAGGCATGTTAAATGAGGGAGGGGTAGACCAATAAAGACTTGGAATGAAACTATAAGGAAAGGCATGATGTACTTAGGTATTAGTGAGATTATGACAAAAGATAGGGCACAATGACGACAAAGGATCCATATAGCCGACTCCACTATAGTGGGATAAAGGCTTGAGTGTTGTTATAATTTCATGATTGTGCTCTTTTAAATTGTAAGAAGCTATCTATAGTTTAATAACAATAATTCATAGGCACTTTGGGCTATGTTCTGAATTCAACTTCAACACTAGATCTTTCAGCCACATTACAAATTTTGCTTCAATTTGCAAGATTGTCTCCCTTCTAGAATGGTGCTATATCCTGATGAACTTGTATAGTGAGCATCACTATAAACTTCTAAGATGAGTTCCCTCAATTTAAAAAATAATTGAGTACCCTTGGTGGGGCTTTAAGATAGTGGATGATTACGTAAATAACTTGAATTATTCATCCTTTCTTGTCGTGCATGAACTAACTCGCCACCCTTTGAATGTATGTTATGCCGAGTCTTCTATGGTCTAGACAAATCAATTGCCCATGAACCAATTTATCTTTCTTTTTATCGGTTGAGCTCCTTTCCTCCATTTCTTATCATGTGCTTCGGATCAATTTTATACTTACTATTTTGGTATTTCAACTTTGTGTCTATTTTAGTAAATCATGTGAAGTATATGTGATATAAAAAAAATCCCTTTTGAGTGCGCAGCTTAAATTTCAAAGAAATATTTTGATTTCACTGATTTCAAAATCTTAAGCTAACCTTTTTCTCAGGATCTCTCTCTCATTTGAATCATTTCCAACAACATTAATGCATGCAATTATGTTAGAAGAGTTGTAATCTCACATTTACTTTAGTGTTTAATAAAGAGAATGTGATCTCCTTGAACTTATTGTGTCTCATTTCAAACATTATTTTCTTGAATCTTCCCAACCGGACCCATGATTATTGAAGTTCATAAAATACTTTTCTAATTTGAATATCCTTTCCGCTATAATTCACTGTTTACAAGCTTCTTTCTCCCAATCTACTAGGCTCATTCAAGTTTATGTTTAAATAACTCCAATTTGCCCAATGGTTTCTACTGGAAAACTATCATTTTAGTTGAGATGTTAGGCCTTCTAGTCTTTCAAGCTATAGTCAATTCGTCATGGAGTTGTATGATGACAGCTCATTCTAAATAACTAGTAAAGCATATGTGATCATTAATTTTTGCTTATTGAACATGATCTTGTCTTCATTGAATACAGATTTGCAGCAACATTTTCATTTTATTTGTATCTGATATGTAAAGGAAATAGCCTATAAAGAATAACTTAAAATCAAGCACAAAGATGTATCTTTATGTGTATACTTTAGTTTTCATCAATTTTCATTCAACCACCACTTAAGTAAATGAGTGATTTTTATTTTGGTGATGTGTTATTAACCAATAATGCTGCCATTGTTAACTTCTGTTGCACAATTTGCACTTACCCTCCAATTCTTGGCAGCAACCGGGCTGCAGCATTCCTACAGTTGGTCAAGCTCAACAAAGCACTTGCAGATGCAGATACTACAATTACTCTCAACCCTCAGTGGGAGAAGGTTTGGTGAAAGAGTTATTTTTCTCTTCCGGAACCATCTATTATCTCCAATTCTCCCGGAACCATTTATTATCTCAAAAGATAGCTGCAGTGCATTCTTGCATACCTGAAAAATATATTTTCCTGTGATTTTAGGGTTATTTCAGGAAAGGTTGTGTTCTTGAAGCTATGGGGCGTTATGATGATGTAAGTTTACAAAAACAATGATTGTAGTAGATTCAAAAGTTGTCTTCATTCAAGGATCCTTATGGAGATGGATGTCGTTAAAGTTTAAAATAAAAATGTATGCGCGCATGATCTTTGTTAATGTCTCCAATTTGAGGTCATACAAATGTAATATATGTCTTTCTCTGGGGGTTATCACCAACATCAGGCATCAGCATATGGGCACCCCATATTAATATTAGACTTGGACTACTCACCTTGTCCTATTTTTGATGCACAGTACCCAAAAATGAGGTTAATTAACGTGTCATAATTTGCATTTACAAAAAACTATGGTTAATTGAAGTGGTCTGATTAATGAAAGGTCTAATTGGGTTTGTTGAAATTCCAATCATCAAAACTAGATTTGTTTTACCATTTAGAATTAATTTGGTATGATTGCAACATAATCACCCAATAATAGTGGATTACTTAGTTTGTGATAGTGTTAATTATCTAAATTATATCTAGATCCCTTCATTAATCCAAATTTATTTTTTGGGTACAGCTAAATAAATTTTTAAGGGTTGAAAGAATATATGTTACTTCTGGTGCAAGAAAAGAATATATGTAATAATTATGTGTGTGGTGTAAATTATGTGTGAGGATAAAGTAGAATGAATCTTATTGCTTAAGATAAGATGTAATAATTGTGGCGTGTCATAGAAGTCAAGGAATCTTATCTCTTGAGATAAGATATAAAATATTGTGGCGTGTCGTAGAAGTCAAGAAAGCAATCTTATCCCTTAACATAAGATAACTTGTGATGTAAGTTATCTCCTCCGGGACTACTATAGATAAGGGTTCAGTTAATGGTTTGAGGCATCTTAGCCTTGTCCAATGTTCCTAAGCAATAAAGTTTGAGTGTTCTTGTGTTCTATATGAAAGATCTATTCTGCTTCAGTAGCATAAATTGGTTGCTCTAGCCTCGATGCTAGTACAAGCTCCATTTCAGTGAGCGTTTTGTTGGAAGAGAGTGCTTTCCTGAAAGCCCAAGAAAGAAACAAGGTGATGTTTCTTAGTAAAGGTTTTGTACGGATTTAACAAAGGGAGGTTGTTTACTGGAATTCGATTATTTTCAGAGAGGTAATTGACCTTATAAAGCAAATTAGAATTTTTTTGACGTAGAGAATGAACTAAAGGAATTACGGGGATAAGAAAAAGAAGAGGAACCTATAACGGGATTTAGATTTGCCATAGATTTAATAGTCCTTATTTCTCAAGAATTTTCTTTGGTGTTGTGGTGACTTACTATCACACTAGATGTTACAACCGTTCTTACTTCTTGTGATAATCTAAGCATATACCCACCACCACACTCTACAGTAGGTTCTAGGACCGCAACTCACAATCACATCAAGAATTCTCGTCAAGTTCTGGTTCAAGTTTCTGATGTGAAGGATCCTTTAAAAAGGGCAACCACAAAACATACTTTCTATCATCAACCATATGCAATCCATAATAAGCATATCATGAACACCATCAGTTCATCAGAAGAAATAAGTGGAAGTTTTTAAAGCTTCCATGATAATCTGCCTCTAATACCAAGATTGCATATTGCAACTCACGGAGAGAGGTACAACTACACAGGAGGGATATGAGATTAACAAAAGAACAAGAGAATAAAAACACAAGTAGAACACAATAACATTCAAACTTTATTGCTTAGGAATATTGTCCAAAGCTGAAATGCCCCAAACCATTACACTGAAGTCTTATTTATAGTAATCCCGGAGGAGATAACTTACATCACAAGTTATCTTAAGGGATAAGATTCTTTTCTTGACTTCTATGACATGCCACAATATTTTATATCTTATCTCAAGGGATAAGATTCCTTATTTGACTTCTACGAAATGCCCTAATTATTACATCTTATCTTAAGGGATAAGATTCTTTCTACTTTGTCCTCACACATACTTTACACCACACATAATTTTTACATTTATTCCTTTCTTGCGCCAAAGGTAACATAAATTCTTTCATCCTATCCCGTTGGCGAAAAAAGGTGATGGCTCCATGTCATCTTCGTTGTTGTTGCCGCAAGAAGAAAGTCTTGGAGGGGCTCTTCTTTGAAGCCTTTAGTCTGGATGGTCCTAATCGTTCAAATCAGTAGTTAGAGTCTCCAAATGCAATTGGAAGTGTCAAGTGGCAATCTTGAATCTCTTCAATATCCTTGAGTGGAAGGACTGCAAGATTTTTCCAATAGGCTGCAGGCAGGTCAAGTGGAACATATGTGATAGGCACACCATTAATTGTACAGAGAAGGGCTTTGTGCTCGATCATTGGAACCGGGCTATTGTAGGTTGGCCCATGCCAAAGTGCACAAGAATATTTTTCCTGGATGATGACACCATCTCCTTAATGCTTAGGTGTTTCTGGCATGCAAAATAGATAAGGATATGTTTATGTTCACTTATTCCGTTTTGAATATTTTTGTCTAGCCGTAAGTGCTCACGCCAAAAAATGGTGTCTCCAAATAAGTTTTGCCATTTGAGGAGTTTTTTGTGTCTCTACTTGCATGATTTCATGTCAACAAGTGCAATGTACTAAAGCAGAGACCCTTGTCAAAGATTACTCCAAATGGGTAAGTTTCCACAAAGTACCATAAGACCATGTATGCTTCTTTGGTAAAATCAAAGTAAAATTCTTCCCTACATTCAAGTACTGTCAGGAAAAAAAACTTGGGATTTAACATAAAGCTGGTGAGGGGACCCTCATTCAAGCTATAATGTGTGATATAGATTCTCTAGAAAGCAAGTAGACAGGGCAGAGATCTCTTTTGAAGAACCAAATAAAATAGTTTAGTCTTTAATTTGCGTTGGGAGATCTTCTGTTTGAAAATAGTAAATGTGTTGCGGGACAGGAGTCCACCTGCCCGCCACCTTGGACTCCCACCAGAGGGCCCATCTGGAGTCAGCACCAGGCGGCTTTATCAGTCCCGCGGGCCGTACACTCCAACCCATCCCCGACTCCACCATAGGGCCGATAGGTTGTTGATGTCGGGGCTCGATCCCGCGACCTCCTTGATAAAGATCTCTCAGGCGAGCTCTCATCACCAACTGAGCCGCGGATCGACGCCGGAGGAGGTCACGGCGAAGTCGCGGGAGAGTGGGCGGCGATGTGGCGGGATGAGGGCGAGGCGATGTGGCGGGATGAGGGCGAGGCGATGTCGCGGGTTCGCGGGATTAGGGTGCGGCGAAACCGAGAACCTGCTTTGATACCAAATTGTAAAAGAAAATAACCCAATAATAATTATTCATCCACCATCGGGGGAAATATATAAGAGATACAAAGATACATAAAGCTAACCCGTAATGTGTGACTAAACCCACTCACACAATATAATAACCGCAAACTAGTCAATAAATTTTTTTTATAAATAGATAGGTAGTTGGTTGATGGAGGCTATTGCAGAATTTGGAGAAAGCTATTCCCGGATTCCCGCGATTCCGCCATGGTGCCGACTCCGTGAAACCCTAGGTGACGAATCCTAGGCGTGTATCTCCTTCGCCAAGGTTTGCCCTAACCCTAGACTCCTTTTCCCTCCTAAACTCCCTCCCGCAGCCCCCTTACAGCCCCAAATCCAGCCACTCTTGCTGTCCAGAAAACTCTGGTTTCCAATCAATTCTACTGTTGAAAAATGAAATGAACTATTCATTTCCTATAGTTTTAAACCTGTAAAATTGGCGGCCTGAACTCCTCCAGAAAATCCACCGCCACCAACCCCTCCCTTGCCTCCATCTCTCAGCCACCTCACATCTGCCTCCCTGCAACACCACCGCCAAGTCCCCTTGCCTCCCTCTCCCAACCGCCTCACATTCGGCTCCCAGCAGCACCGCCAGCCACCACTTCACCTACTGTACCTGAGTCCCCCCCACACCATTATTTTCACCCCAACCCCTTTTTCCGTAGAACCACCTTCCCGCAGCCCTCGCCCTTCCGGATCAGCCTAGATCTAGAATTTTTCAGCCCAAATCCGATCTCATATTGTCGGATCTACCCTTCCTCACCCGGATCTATACCTACGTGGTCGGATCCATCCATTTCTGGTTTGATTTCATCTTCCGCCGCCAAGGACAATCGCCTTATGTTATTTCCACGCCGCCGGTTTCACCTCGGATCGTCGTACACGCTTCTCCGACTCCGGATTTTTCAGTGTCTTGGTCAGCCCACTATTTGGTGAGATTTCGTTGTATTGATTTATTATTTTCAGCATTTATTTATTGGGTTGGACATCTTATATTTGCTTGGAGAAACATTATCGTAGAATTTTGCCCTAGATTATTATTGTGATTTACAAGGTTTATTCGCCGCGCGCTCTTGTTTTGGCCCTCCACACGGAGGAAAGCCTAAGCTTGCCTCGCTTAAATAAATTATTTTGCCCTGCTGTGAATTTATCTGTGTATGATGCTTTAATTAGTATCTAATTGTGGTTTAATCGTTGGATTTGCATAGCATATAGGGTAGGTCACTGTTTTACCCCGCCGCCTATAGATTTGTCCTGCTTCAAAATGACTGGAAATACATGAGATATCGTTCTCTGAGTTCTGGATAAGAAATTTCGGAGGAAATTGTTTTTTCCTTTGATGTGTTGGGCTTCAAATTTCCACTGAGAGAACCAATTAGCTCATCACAGGACTTGGGCCTGGGGCAACATCCTTTGTTTGAATTGTAGTATTTTTGGAAATGCGGACACATCCATTTCTATTAGGAAGTGTTGTCCAATAAGGTGAAATTGGAACTTCTTGATTCTCCTTTTTACGGCTAGGATTTCTTTGTATGTTGAGTAATAGTGAAGTTCTCCGCTCTTAAACGCTCTGCTCTTGTATATGCAAATTTGTCGCTTCCCATTTATTTCTTCTAGTAATATTCCTTCCTAAAAATGATTGTCTATGTCACTTTGAAGGACTCGTTTACCTGATGATGGAATTTTTAGTGGTGGCAGATTCTTTGCAAGAGACTTTAATTTTTGGACTACATTGGTGCACGCTTTATTCCAAGGTGGCAAATCTTTCTTGATCTGATTAGTGAGAGGAGTCTTGTTCTTGACCAAATCATGAATGAACTGTGCCATATAATTAACAATGCCCAATAACTGTTGAACTTGCTTGAACTTTAAGTTCTCATCTGAAAAATGATCCAATTAGGTTGCAATGTGAGACTGGAGCCGATACTAACCTTTTGAAATATGCATCCCTAAGAAATCAATTTCCGTTTTGCCAATGAACATCTTGTTTTCAAATAGCATAATGCCATAATGTCTAACCAAGTCATGGAACTTTGAGAACAAGGTACGATGAGAGTCAACGTCTAGTGAGAAGAACGAAATATCATCGATGTAGACCAATGCATTATCCATGATGGGTTGAAATATCCTTGACATAGCCTTCTGGAATAATGAAGGAGCCGGTTTTAGCCCAAATGCTACAATAGTCCAATGGTAATGCCTTTCTAGGATGCAAAAACCAATATTTTGTCTGTCATCAGGATGAATTTCAAACTACCAAAAATCTGTTTTAAGATCAAACTTGGAGAATATTTTTGCCTGAGGAAATTTCTGAAAAAAACTTATCTCTTTAGTAGATGAAATTTATCGTCTTCAAAAAAATGGTTGAAAGACTAGTAGTTTATTACCAATGCTATATTTCCTCTAGCTTGCTCGGACCTTTTGTTCACGTAGAAGGCTTCACAATTGTGACTATGCGGGTTCAATTAACCTTTCTTGTTGCAGCTGATTAACTTCTTTTATAGCAGTCGATAATGATCTGGTTTCATACCTTTGTGGCTTGCTTTCGTTGGGTTGATATCTTCATTCTTTTTGAAAGGCAAGGAGACGAACAATTCTAGATTCTTCCATAGAGGATGAGCACATTTTTGCAGGAATTTTGCGTGTGATTCTTAAGTGGTGCGAGCAATATCGCCCCTTATGTGGCATAAAATTTCCACCGAGTAAAGATGTAAAGTTTTCGTCCATGGTAGCAGATGATTTTTATACTTAGTCCTTCCTTGTTGCATGAGACCCTCTTCAAATAATGCAAATGTCAAACCCGATGAGGTCTTTTCCAGGAAGTTTTGATCCATAAACTTGATGTTTGGTAATGTATCCCAGAAAGATCTGAATGTTGATGGGTTTGCAAATCATAGTGATTGCAAAGGAGTTGTCGCTGGCTGCTTGGAATGATCTGTAGCAAGAGTTCCAACATTTCTTTGGTAGAAGATTGAGCTTCATGATGGAAGATACTGGTCCTGTGTCGAAGAATGCAATCCCCGAAATTGGTCTATCCCGGAAAGATCTGAATGTTGATGGGTTTGCAAATCATAGTGATTGCAAAGGAGTTGTCGTTGACTGCTTGGAATGATCTGTAGCAAGAGTTCCAACATTCCTTTGGCAGAAGATTGAGCTTCATGATGGAAGATACTGGTCCTGTGTCGAAGAATGCAATCACTGAAATTGGTCTATCCCATTTCCTTAGGAAAATGTGGCTCTTTGTAGAAGGCGTTGGTTGGCAAAGAAGGATATATTCAGGTGTGAGAGTATACATATCATCATCAAAGAGAACCATATCATCATCAGATTTAGTAGATGAGTCTGATAGATCCGCTCCTAGGGCAAAGGTTGTGTCAAGGGCCTACTTCATCATCAATGGAGAAGAGTGACTCAATGTCATTATTGTCTTTATTCTTCAATTTGGGAAATCTTTTCAATGAGTCATGAGCTCTTCATTTAGTCTGGATATTCTATGGTAAAATGTTCCTTCTTTCTATATATATAGAACCTCGATGATTTTGTGTTTCCTTTCATCTTTCTGGGGAATTTTCACTTCTTTTTATTTGTAGAAAAAAAAAATCTTTTCCTCCATCTTTTTGTATCTGGAAAATCTATCTTTTTTCTTTTTGTTGCATGCAAAAGATTTTTCTTTTCCGCATTTTATCTAGAGATCATTACGATCACAAGCCGGCCTGAGATTTTTTGCTTTCGTCTTCAATTTATTTGAGGAACCTTTTCTGGTTGCACAACTTTTTAAGTGAAAGTAACACATTTCGGTATAGCTCACCAATAAAGGTGTTGCTAATCGGAATGTTCTTTACTTGTTGGAGTCTACATGTTTCGTTTCCAAGAGGCTCTGTAAGTGAATTCAAAAAAAGTTTGTTTCAAGTTGACGTTGTCGATTCCATTGATGACATAAAATCTTTTTTGCATCTTTTTGTAATGGGTTTCCAGATCTTTTCTTTTGTAAGAGTAACATCTCATGCTCAAGTATTCTTCTTTGACTTGAGTAGTATAATGACCTTATGCTCCCAAGAATTCATTGTGGACATGCAGAATCAGTGCATCCACATTGGAACTCTATCTGACCATCTGTTGTCTGTATGCTCCTAGAGCAAATCTTAGTCTGCCATGAAACATTGAAACAAATCTGTCCATGACCGCAGACATGGCCGTCCCTAGCAACAACAGCTCTGTAGTGCACCAAGCATGCATTTCATATATTCTATCTCTCCATCCTGATGGTGGGATTTTGTCAAATGAGAACCCTTTAGATGGGTCATTCTGGAATTGCCTTGATTGCTTATGTATTTGATGAGCTGCTTGACCAGACTCGTATGTTTCATTATCTTCAACGATTGGATCTTTTGTAGGTGGGTCAACCATTAGAATGTCGAGTGACATGCTTTCGTCATCTGAATTCTCGGAACACTTTTACCTTAGGGATAGTGTTTGTTCCAAAGACTGTGGCCGTGTAGCTATCTGCTTCAACAAAGACGATATTAGATTTCCAATTATAAGTTAAGAATATAGTTGTGTTGTTGGCAACTCTTTAGGAGAAGATTCTTTTGATGGTGATTTTTTTGGTTTTTTTTTGAAGACTGAGTTGTTTTATAGCGCGTCCTTGTGAGGAATGTCACACTATTGAAAGAATTGTGATCAAATGGGGAGAAAGTCGATAGTGGTTGGGAGTATGTTGGAAGTGGAGATAAATAAGAGTAAGTTGGAGCTTCATAATATCCTGGGGAATGATATTGCTTTTGTGTTTAGATAGAATGAAGTTGGGCTTGAGACCCTTGAGCTCCGCCTCCTTTTGAGCCAAGATTGGTGAATTGAATGAAATAATGTTTAACAACTGGAGTAATTCGTGGTGCAAGGTTGTTATCTCGTCTTGTAGCTGCATTGTGACTCCTGTGATGGTCGAAAGGCCATGGTCAAGCCTTTTTTCTATTGTTTGTTGAATCACCATTATTTTCTTCAAGACTTTGTTCTGTGCCATTGTATTTTTAAACTGCCAATTCAACGTAACTTCTGAATGAGATACATGCTTAATTGTTCCATTTGGTTTTTTGGTGCTCAAATATTTTATCTTCCAAACATGGGAAGTTCTCTCTTTATCAAACTCCATCGGAGGAAAATCTTCATCGTAAGAAGTTGGTTGGAATGTTGGAGCATGTTAATCTCTGGACCTTTAGAGTAAAGGACATAATATTCAGACTTTCCAGACAGGTTTGCCAAACAATCCTACTTATGGATCTCCCTTTTTGTAATTTTCCTTGAGCAGACATTGTGCTGACTTCCTTTTGTTTCTTCTTCCTCTAGGTGGATCATCTTGATAAGAGTCATCATCATCACGTGGATCTGCTTCACACTTGGCACAAGTGCAAACGTCAAAAAACTGATGACCATCTTCATTTTTGAATTTATAGATAGGTAATCCATCAGATCTGAAAGAAAGGATGTGCACATCGAGCCCAAGTCTGTTGTCTTCAATCATATTTATTTTCGAGGAAAAGATGGGTGACGTGTTGGAAGATAAGTCTTCTCGGTTGAACACAATTTCCGCTGCGTCATCCTTCTTTCTGATAAATGAAGATATTACATAGTGAATTAATTGATTATCACTTTGTATCTTCTCATAGTGTGGAACCCATGACTCGCGGAGAAGTTTGATGAACTCAAGTTTTAGAAGTTGCTTCGGGACATGAACGCAAGAGGAGCTTGAACGGGCCGTCTCTCAAGGTAGAGAGCTTCGTCCGTATCTTGAGAAAGGCTTAAATCAAAGGAATGATTTTGGATCTGATAAGTCATTTGATAGCGGTCTGTAGCAGCGTACGTTCCTACAACTTGAGGTGCCCCAACAATTCGAAGCTGAACTTTAAGGATGTTGTAGATAAGGGGATCATCAAATCTCATGTTGAAATTTGGTAAAAGCGTCACAAATATTGTCCCAACATTTAGGGTAGTTTGGATAGTTGCGATACATGCATGGTTGTATTGTTGGAACCTTGTGTTCAGTAGTTCTAGTCTAGACACTATCAGGAGACCTTTCCTTGCGTGAAGAGTGAGAGAGATTCTAACTGCTCCAAAATGGATATGGGAATAACCCTGAGCCCTCCATTATTCAGGCAGTGACTCGCTCAGTTGTATAGGGAATATCTGTTCTGCTAAGTAGCAGGAATTTGTACTTGCTCTAGCCTAGTTGCTAGGAAAAGCTTTCTTGCAGTGAAAGGCTTCAAGTCCTTGATGGCTTGGCCAAAACTTTACTATCCCTACTTAGGAAGCTTGTAGGATCATAATTCTTATCCAATTAAATTTCATCTTTAATAATTCAATTGTGTAACTTTTGGATTTTGCGAAGATAAATTTGAGAATTCCTTTGTCTTCGATTCTTTTTAGTGTCTTGGTAACCCCACTACACAATTAAATAAAGTGTTCCTAAATAAGTGTTATTAACTATTGTGCTTGATGGGGTTCTCCCCAAAAATTTTCGAGTCAAACCAGTGGGACTTCAACTGAAGCGCTTAAGCAATGCAACCTGATCGAGCGAGACGCGCTCGCTCGAAGGGTGCAAAACCACCCCGAAAGGGAGGCCAACCTGAACGCACACACACGGGAAATGCACGCGCGCAGCCTGGGCACTTTCTCAATCGGCACCTGCACACGCGCGTTCGCGCGCACGCCGGCGGCCGCCGCCATCACCTGGCATCTTGCCCCGGTTGCCCGGGGTGCATGCTTGTCATTTCGGGAAAATTGGTGATCCAGGAGACCGAAATGGAGCAACGGCATTCCCCAACTCAAAATTCAGCTAGGCGCAATTACCAACGCGACCCTTCAAGAAAACTATAAAAAGGTCTCAAGCCTTCATTTAAAGACAAGTAACTCCAGAGACTAGAAAGCTCTAAGATTTTCCGGCGATAACGTGAGACTTAGATCGTTCCTTCGCTCGGGATTCGCTCCGCTCCCTCTCTAGTCCGCCCATCGCCCAAGGCTCAACACTCACTTGGACACTTAAGTGAGCCCGGGAGAGGCATAGGGGAACACCCTTGCGTACGCACTCGTGGACACTTCGTGGAATCTCCGTGGACTTATTTTTTTTCCTCCTTTTTTTGTACTCAACGCTTGTAATGGAGAGGTGGCATGTCACCCTCCGAGTAACGCAAACAACTGTAAACAAAGGGAAAACAGTGGATTTTGGCCTGGCGCAGATCCGGGCCATCCGACTACGTGGTTTTTCACCCTTTCCGGGCTTTCCACATTAAATAACGCTTCTTGTCATTGCTGTTTGGTTTCTCATTTGACTGTTTGCGCACCCGATCTGATTCGGAGCTAAGACGGTCCGTTTCTCCGAACCGGAGGAAAATCGGGCAACCCGCAACAGTGCTTGTACCATATGAATTATTGTATCTCAAATCTAAAATGAGGCCTGATCCAATGTCAAGAGAAATCTAATATATCCAAAGTCAATCCATCGCATGAAAAGTTCTCTATTGCTCACAAGGAAGATCAAAAGCCCTTTCCTGGGGCAAAACTTACCCTGCATTTTTGCAAGAGGCTGTCAGGTCACGGGTTCAAGTCCTGGAAGTAGTCTCTTGCAAAAAAGCAAGGTAAGGTTTGCCTACATCACCCTTGTGGTAGGACCCTTCCCCCGACCCTCACTGTGTGGGGATGCTTTGTGCACCGGGCTTCCCTATTTTTTCAGTCTTGAATAATGTGTTTCTTTTGGTTATCCCTTATATATATATGAAATTTCTGCCATTGGCCTTATTGACAAAATGAAATCTAATCCTATGGTGATTCCACTTCTTTCAAACAAGCAATTTTCTTTCTAATTTATATTTCTCCTTTAAAAAAAGAATAATGAAAATTTTCTTGATTTGTTTGATAAAGGCCGTGGCTGTGCTCCAAGAAGCTTTGCTGTACAATCCACAGAGCTTAGAAGTTTCTAAAAAGATCAAGAAGCTCGGCCAATTAGCCAAGGACAAGAAGTGGACTGAAAATTTAGAGAACATCAGATCCAGTTTTGATGTGAAAATGTATTTAGATCCCTTGAAATCTGAACTGGTAAGTTGGAATATACTAACTGTTCAAAGTGAATTAAGACTCTTTGAAATTCTTATTTAAACTGTTATTCAATCGACTTCTCTCCATATATTGTTTTGAAAATGGTAGAGTTATTTATGGTTAACTACCCCTTTTCTCACTCTCTTTAATAGTAGTTATCAAATTCAAACTATTTGGATCTAGCTATGCAAATCTATATTCTCTAGTTGTTATTTGTTTTATGCAAATATTTTTTTGCAACTTATAGCCGTCGGCATTTTTTCTTTCTAATCTTTTGACATTAATTTTATCTATCCGTTTTTTTGTGAATCTTTTCATTGTGCATGACCAAACCACGTAAGTTTTTTTAATATTATTATCATCAAAATGCCATGTGACCTTGAGGTCATCGGTTTGAGTCCCGGAAGCAGATTCTTACCAAATGCAAGGTAAGGTTTGTGATGGGGGACCATCGAGCGCACTTCGGCGCAAGGCGGACCCCACCTTCGTATATTCGCGCCGACGGACTTGATCGAACCGGCGATCCGTTACCGTGGATGCGTCCGGCTCGTCGTTTAGATTCATTTTCATATATAGCACTTTGTATTTCGGACATTATTTTATTTAGTTTTGGGGACGGAACCGCCGGCCGATCATAGCCGTCGATTCCGGTTGCCCTAACTTGACTTTCTTATAAATAGAATAGGAGGGCTGCAGGAATTCGGATTGCTGAAGTTAGGAGAAAATCATCTTCCTCGCTTCCGGTGATCATTCCGCGGTGCCGACGCCGTGGAGCCCCTTGGTGCCGACGCCGTGGAGCCCCTTGGTGCCGACTCCTTGGGTAAGATTCCTATCTTTTCTTGTGTCCTTTTCCCCTACCTAGCAGCCCCGCCCCATTCCTTTCCAGATCTGGCCGCCGGCCCCCTCTCCCCCATCAATCCCCTCCCGCCGGCCACCCTTGGCTCCTCCCTACAGCCGCCGCCCCTCCCTCTTTCCCCCTTGCAAGCCCCACACCGCCGGCCTCCAAGCCCCCCCCCCCCCCTACAGCCCCTTCCGCCGCCCCCTCTGCCCCCAACCTGCAGCCCCCGCATCAGCCCAGTTTCAGCCCAGCCGCAGCCCCCTCTCAGCCTCCCTGCACCCGCCGCCCAGATCTGGCCAGATCCGGCTAGATCCAGCCCGGTAGCCTCCAAATCCGCCATCGTCCCTTCTACTCACAGCCACCATCATTTCCCCACGTGGATCCACCTTTCCCCTTGCCCGATCTAGTCTCGCCACCACCCGGAAGTCCCTTTTAGCCTTCCGAAACTTCAGATCCTTATATAGTTCCTGCAGCCCTAATCTTTAATTCAGAATTTTGTACTTGTTGTTGGTGTGGATTTTTATTGTTGTTTGGTATAAAATATTGTGCACGTTGTGGACCTTTGATTAATGGAATTATAGCACGTTATATTTGCCTGTGAATCTCTTGCTTTGCAGGACGCTTAATTCGCCGTGCGCTTAAATTAGCCCTCCGCGCGGAGGAGCGCTATTGCCTAAATAGTTGAACTGAAATTGCCTCCCTTGTTTAGAATGAATGTTATGTTTAATATTTTGTCTTGCTGCTTAAATTGATTCATCGCCTGATCATTGTTATCTTGCATATAGTCATTGTTTAGGGTGAGTCTTTCCCCTTCACGTCACTAGCAGGCGTCTTAGGATTTCACTCCACAGCCTACCCTACATCAGTTGGTATCAGAGCCCAAGGTTGGGCCATTGTGCATGCTCCGTAATGGTAGGACATTTAGAAGCATGGTAGATCCGCCAGCCACCCACGAGCGAGCGGCCGGCTCGAATTCGAGCGCCGCCACCACGGATTTTGAGCGCCTTATCTTAGATCGCTTTGATGCCCTAGGCACCCAATTTGAGACCGTGCGCCATGACATCACTGCGGTGAATCGCCGCCTAGATCGGCTAGAGCACGCTAGGGAAGCTCCTTCCTTACATGACGATGAGATCGCAGATGACCCAGACGACTCTCCCCGGCGCGGCCAGCGAGTCAGAGATGACCCGCCTCCGGCAGACCGTTATCGTCGTGAGATCCCTGTGAGAGGCCCCACCCCGCCTGCGAGGCGGAACCCAGAGCCGGCACGTGACCGACCCCCGCCCCCGCGGGAAGATTACCGCATACCACGTCAGCCTGGCCCTAGGAACCGTATACCTCCACACGATCGTTATGACCAGCGTCGAGACGAATATTATCCACCGGGTCGACGCGAACGCGGACCCCCACCCGCTCGGCACGATTATGATCGCGACGACGATCCTGACGATTATCCTGACCCGCGGAGAGGCGACCGCACCTTTGATATTACCCGTAGGATTCGTCTTGATGCCCCGACCTTTGATGGCCGCCTAGACCCGAAGGTCTTTAGTGATTGGCTCCTAGACATGGATCACTACTTTGATTGGTACGATATGAGTGACGATCGATGTGTCCGGTTTGCCAAGATGAAGTTGGTCGGGCAAGCCAAGGTGTATTGGATTAGTGTGGAGCGAGCCTTAGAGCGTGATGGTTATTACCCCATCACCAGATGGGATGATATGAAGGAGAGGCTTAAGGATAAGTACCTTCCTGCCTCCTACCGTGATCAACTACTTGACCAGCTACAAAGTTTACGCCAGGGAACGCTTTCCGTAGCCGAGTATATGGCTCGATTCGACGAGCTAGTCGTTAGGAGTGATATTTCGGAGGAGCCTATTGCCACTGCCTCTCGATTCAAGGCTGGCCTCCGATCGGATCTCCGGAGAGAGTTGATTCCCCATCGTCTGGAGACCGTGGATCAGATATTCCAGCTCGCCCTCGAGTACGAGCAGTACCTTCGTACACCTGGTACGAGGCAGTTCCCCACCCGGACGGAGTCATCGACGTTTAGGAAACCCGCTCCAGCCCAGACGGCTACAGCCGCCCTACCCTCACGGGTCACTACTGACTTGAAGGGCAAAGCTGTCGCTACTGAGGGCCAGAGGCCTGGGGGTATTCAGTGTTTTAGATGTTCGGGCAGAGGACACGTGGCGGCCCACTGCCCCACGAGGAGTCTGTTGATCGAGGATGAGGAGCACGGAGTAGAAGGAGAGGAAGAGGTTACTGAGGAGATCACCACCACCGTTGAGGAGGGATGGGAGAGCGACGCTGAGCGCTCATTAGAGGTGGGAGTAGTCAGACGCCTCCTACACACCCCCCGTACCGATGAGGACTGGCGCCGTACCACCATTTTCTACACGTATTTCCCGAGTGCAGGCGGACCCTGCAAGTTGGCTATTGATAGCGGGAGTTGCGTGAACATCGTGGCCCAGAAGGGTCTAGACCGTATGCAGGTGAAGGCGGAGCCCCACCCACATCCTTATCGTATCATCTGGGTTGATAAGACAGCTATCCAGGTTACCCAGCGCTGCCTCGTTCCTATCACCATCGCATCCTTCGAGGACCAGGTTTGGTGCGATGTCATCCCTATGGACGTCGCCCACGTTCTGCTAGGCTGCCCTTGGCTATTTGATCGCGATGTCACGTGCTTCGGTCGATCGAACACGTGTGTCTTCTATGACAAGGGGCGGAAGATCACGTTAACTCCCACCCAGCCCAGAGAGAGGCCTAAGGGCCGGGTCGAGCCGTCCACTAGCACGATTGCCTCGAGACCCGTGCATATCCTTCGATGTGGTGAGTTCCTGAGAGACAGCACTGATGCTGGTATCATGTATGTGGTGGCCGCCACTATGGCTTCTGATGGCCCCACATCTGAGGCTCCTCCTACCGTGCGACCTTTACTTGATGCGTTTGCAGACATTATGCCAGAGGAGCTCCCTGACGAGTTACCCCCTTTGCGGGACATCCAGCATGCTATAGATTTAGTCCCGGGGGCCTCGCTCCCCAATCTGCCGCATTATCGTATGAACCCTGTTGAGCACGCTGAGCTCAAGAGGCAGGTTGATGAGCTTCTTCGGAAGCAGTTTATCCGGGAGAGCCTGAGTCCGTGTGCCGTACCCGCCCTTCTTACTCCTAAGAAGGACGGCAGCTGGCGTATGTGCATTGATAGTAGAGCTATCAACAAGATTACGGTGAAGTATCGTTTCCCGATTCCTCGTCTAGACGACCTATTAGATACGATGTCCGGAGCCCAGATCTTCTCGAAGATCGATCTCCGAAGCGGGTACCACCAGATTAGGGTTCGAGAGGGAGACGAGTGGAAGACGGCGTTTAAGACGAAGGACGGTCTGTATGAGTGGCTGGTCATGCCATTTGGGCTCTCGAACGCCCCGAGTACGTTTATGCGTGTCATGACCCAGGTCCTACGGCCCTACATGGGCAAATTCCTAGTCGTCTACTTCGACGACATTCTGATCTATAGCCACACCGAGCCAGACCACCTCGAGCACTTGAGGCTTCTGTTTGATATCCTCCGAAAGGAGAAACTGTTTATCAACCTGAAGAAGTGCTCCTTCCTAGCCGAGTCTGTCCATTTTCTGGGATTTATTATCTCCGCCTCAGGCGTGTCAGTTGACCCTGAGAAGGTCCAGTCCATCCGCGAGTGGCCCATACCATCGACCATTCGTGAGGCCCGTAGCTTCCACGGACTTGCGACCTTTTACCGGAGATTTGTTAGAGGTTTTAGCTCGATTATGGCCCCATTCACTAGTTGTCTGCGCAAGGGAGATTTTCAGTGGACCGCCGCGGCCACTCGAGCATTTGAGGAGATTAAGGACAAGCTGACGTCCGCCCCCGTTTTGTGACTCCCCGATTTTAGCAGAGCCTTCGAGGTCGCGTGTGACGCGTCGGGCGTAGGTATTGGAGGAGTGTTGAGTCAGGAGGGACACCCGGTTTCTTACTTTAGTGAGAAACTGAATGAAGCCAAGCAAAAATACTCGAATTACGACCGAGAATTTTATGCTATTGTCCAGTCGCTGCGATATTGGAGACACTACCTCCTTCCCCGGGAGTTCGTGCTGTATTCGGATCACCAGGCCCTACGCTATCTCGACTCTCAGAGGAAGCTGAGCCATCGCCATGCGAAGTGGGTAGAGTATTTACAGGATTTCCACTACGTTCTCAAACATCGCGCCGGTGTTGAGAACAAACCCGCCGACGCACTCAGTCGTCGAGTCTCTCTACTTCACACATTGAGGGCCCAGGTGGATGGTTTTGAGAGGGTGATTTTGGACTACCCCACTTGTCCAGATTTTGCTGAGATTTACACCGCGTTATCGAGGGACCCTCCAGATCCTGTTGAGGGGTTTCAGATCATTGATAGGTATTTGTTCCGGGGCTCCCGTTTGTGTGTGCCCAATACCTCATATCGTGATTATTTAGTTTGGGAACTACACGCCGGGGGTGCCGCCGGCCATTTCGGGCGAGATAAGTCGATTGCTATAGTAGAAGATCGTTTCTATTGGCCGAGTTTGAAGAGAGATGTGACTCGTATCGTTCGACACTGCCGTGTGTGCCAAACGGCCAAGGGAACAAAGCAGAACACGGGTTTATACACTCCTTTACCCGTTCCCCATCGTCCTTGGGAGGACATTAGTATGGACTTCGTGTTGGGACTTCCGCGCACCCTGCGGAAGCATGATTCTATCTTTGTTGTGGTCGACCGGTTCTCTAAGATGGCGCACTTTATTGCGTGTAGTAAGACCGCCGATGCCCCCCGCGTCGCGGCCTTATTTATGAGCGAGGTCTTCAGATTACACGGTCTCCCAAAGTCCATTGTGTCCGATCGGGATGTGCGGTTCGTTAGTTACTTTTGGAAGACGTTGTGGCGGAAGACTGGGACCACGCTTAAGTTTTCTTCCGCATACCACCCTCAGACGGACGGTCAGACTGAGGTGGTAAATAGAAGTTTAGGTAACCTACTGAGGTGTCTAGTTGGTGAGCATGCGTCTAGCTGGGACTCCGTGCTCCCTATAGCTGAGTTTGCATGCAATAGTTCCGTCAATAGGTCGACCGGTCTGAGTCCGTTTCAGGTAGTGTCGGGTTATGACCCGAGGAAGCCTATTGATCTATTACCAGTCCCGACTGAGTCACGTCCTAGTGAGTCTGCTGAGTCCTTCACACGTCATTTGCATGAGTTGCATGAGTCTATCAGGCGTAAAATCAATTTAAGCAACGAACATTACAAAGAACTGGCAGACAGACATAGACGGGAGAAACATTTTCTGGTTGGCGAACAGGTGATGGTGCGAGTTCGTGCGGAGCGGCTCCCTCAGGGGCCTGCTAAGAAACTGAGCGCCAGGCGAATTGGGCCCTACACTATTTTGAGGCGAATCGGGTTGAATGCTTACGAGCTGGACATTCCTGCGAGCATGGGTATCCACCCTGTGTTCAATATTGAGGACCTGACACCTTACTTTCCACCCCATGAGTACCCCGATCCCTACCTTGGCGGCCCTCCCGAGCCTCTACCACCACCCCGTTCTACCACCACCCAGTCTCCCCTTGACTCCCACTTCCCCAGGAGTTCCCCACCAGTGGCTTCACCTGTGGCACCACCACCATCACCGGACCACTTCTCCCGTGAGCTGAGGGTCGAGCAGATTACAGAGATCATTGCACATGAGTTCGTCCCTTCCACTGACGGACCCGTGTGCCGCTACTTGGTTCGCTGGCTTGGACATTCTTCATCCGACGATACTTGGGTTATTGCAGCTGAGCTTGATCGACTCGCCCCCGGGCTTCGACTACAGTACGACCATCTCCATTCATCGGAGATGAAGGCTTTTCAGTCGGGGGGAGTTGATGGGGGACCATCGAGCGCACTTCGGCGCAAGGCGGACCCCACCTTCGTATATTCGCGCCGACGGACTTGATCGAACCGGCGATCCGTTACCGTGGATGCGTCCGGCTCGTCGTTTAGATTCATTTTCATATATAGCACTTTGTATTTCGGACATTATTTTATTTAGTTTTGGGGACGGAACCGCCGGCCGATCATAGCCGTCGATTCCGGTTGCCCTAACTTGGCTTTCTTATAAATAGAATAGGAGGGCTGCAGGAATTCGGATTGCTGAAGTTAGGAGAAAATCATCTTCCTCGCTTCCGGTGATCATTCCGCGGTGCCGACGCCGTGGAGCCCCTTGGTGCCGACTCCTTGGGTAAGATTCCTATCTTTTCTTGTGTCCTTTTCCCCTACCTAGCAGCCCCGCCCCATTCCTTTCCAGATCTGGCCGCCGGCCCCCTCTCCCCCATCAATCCCCTCCCGCCGGCCACCCTTGGCTCCTCCCTACAGCCGCCGCCCCTCCCTCTTTCCCCCTTGCAAGCCCCACACCGCCGGCCTCCAAGCCCCCCCCCCTTACAGCCCCTTCCGCCGCCCCCTCTGCCCCCAACCTGCAGCCCCCGCATCAGCCCAGTTTCAGCCCAGCCGCAGCCCCCTCTCAGCCTCCCTGCACCCGCCGCCCAGATCTGGCCAGATCCGGCTAGATCCAGCCCGGTAGCCTCCAAATCCGCCATCGTCCCTTCTACTCACAGCCACCATCATTTTCCCACGTGGATCCACCTTTCCCCTTGCCCGATCTAGTCTCGCCACCACCCGGAAGTCCCTTTTAGCCTTCCGAAACTTCAGATCCTTATATAGTTCCTGCAGCCCTAATCTTTAATTCAGAATTTTGTACTTGTTGTTGGTGTGGATTTTTATTGTTGTTTGGTATAAAATATTGTGCACGTTGTGGACCTTTGATTAATGGAATTATAGCACGTTATATTTGCCTGTGAATCTCTTGCTTTGCAGGACGCTTAATTCGCCGTGCGCTTAAATTAGCCCTCCGCGCGGAGGAGCGCTATTGCCTAAATAGTTGAACTGAAATTGCCTCCCTTGTTTAGAATGAATGTTATGTTTAATATTTTGTCTTGCTGCTTAAATTGATTCATCGCCTGATCATTGTTATCTTGCATATAGTCATTGTTTAGGGTGAGTCTTTCCCCTTCACGTCACTAGCAGGCGTCTTAGGATTTCACTCCACAGCCTACCCTACATCAGTTTGCCTACATACCCACCCTTGTGGTGGGACCCTTTCCCGGACCCTCGCTGTGCGGGGATGCTTTGTGCACCGGGCTGACCCCCTTTTATCATCAAAATGCTCTCCAATTATCTCTCTAAAATAATCTATTCTCAAATCTTCTCTATTTGTACCTGGTGTAATCTACCTCACATCAGAATGAAGTATCAATAAGTGCATTGTTATTTTATTTTTATTTTTGCTCTCAATATTTTATTTTAGCATTTTTTTTCACATTTTATTTCTATTTATTTATCCATGCACAGTTGATGTATCTTATTTCAACTTATTGGCTTGATCGACCAGTAAGTTCATGAATAAAATAGTCTGATAATTATTGGGAGTTTAGGTTATTAAGACACACATTTATCTCCTGCATTAAACTTGTGATGAGTTATGGAAAGCAATTTAATTTCTAAAATCTTTTTCTAATCAAATTTTGTCGAAGAGTGTATTAGATCCAGCCAAACTCTAAGTCTCGACATGCTGGCAGAAATCAAATATGAATCTTCTCCTATTTGGCATTCCATACAAAGCTTGATAGCTTTTTCCCGCCTAGTTTTACCAGGCGTTGATTGATGCTTGTTCAAAAACTGTTGTCCGACGACTTTATTCCCCATCGAGTTGACTCCTTTGCTTGCACCTTGTTGACACACCATCACTTACTCGCAGCCCATCTGTCACCCTATATCTTATGTAGTTGTTCCACCACAGCTATAACCCTTCCCTATCATCTTCCATTGATCCACTTGCTAAGCTCGCCGGCACCACCCTAGTGAAATCTCTTGCCCCTTTGCGATTCATCTAGAGCCACACGCTCATTGTTCTCCAACCGTCTGCATATATATTCGTACTGATTATAGAACCACAAGTCATATATTGTCCTTTCCACGGAAAACTGTCACAATCGAATATCAAGATCGTCCTAGTTCTCTCCCATAGCGTCCATACTTGTAATATTTACTTGCCGCAAGAGGAATCAAATAGTTTCTCACCTGCCCTCATTTGATTTTACTCAAATATGTTTAGTTATTCTTTTGCGATGATTTAGTGATTATTTTGGCTGAGCTTTACTTGAGATCTAGATTATCTATCATTATCATTATTTTTCCCTCATAAGCTATGTATTTGGATTATCTTGTGAAAGCGTCAGTCTCATAATTTTGTATCATATTAACCATGTTAAAGTATTCTCGTAAGTTTTGTTTAGCACTTATGTTCATGAGCTCACCAAGTTTATTTTCACAAATTAATCTATCAATGATTACCATGGTAAATGATCCATTCAGCATAGCTCAGCCTAATGGTAGTCTTCAAACACCCATTTTTACAACCAATGAAATAGTTTTTATATTCCTTTTATGAATATTATTCTCATTGCTTATGACTGCTGTTTTATATGATCCTTGGGTCTAATTAATCGTATCTATTGTACTAATAAGTTGAAACTCAAACTAAAGGTAGTGTTGTGGTTCTCTTAGAATACAGATTTTGGTGCCATGGGAAATGATGATGCATTTTATTTTCTTGTCGATGTAATGGAATCTGCTATTAAAGCTTGGCATGAGACCTCAAGCGTAGATCCGAGAGTACACTTTCTTCTTGATAAGGAGAAGACACAAATGGATAAATATTCTCCTATGGTCAATATTGACAAGGTATTTGGGCTACCCAGTTGTAGGTTTCTTATCTGTTTTCTACAACGTATATATTTGGCTTCATGTTTTCCTCATTCTTTCGCATGTATGAACCATAGGTTAAATATTCATTGCAAAAGTTGAAAAGAATACCATAATATTTCATTGACATATACCATTGAAATGTTGGGGCTTTCCTCCAAATGCATCAAGAGACGTGAATAGTTATACTTAACATATTTTTGAATGCCATGGGCCATTCACATTGTGAATTAAAAGAATGTCTCTAGCACTAGGGAAAATATAATCTAGCTTTAGTTAATTTGTGGATGAGTGTTACCCGCACACACTCGCTGGAGGAGCCATGCATCTTCAAAACTATCGAAGCGCGCATATGGAAACCTCCTTAATTAATTCGTGTAATTTTTTTGGTATTAATTAATAAATATTAATTAGTATTATTTTATGTTTAATGTTATGTGAGTCCCCCTCCCTATATAAGGAGGTGTTATGGGAGTGTTTGGTTCATCTTTTGGTTATTTAGGGTTTTGGGCTCTCATTCTTGAGAGAGAGATCTTTGGAGGACTCGGCCTCCTTGATCTTGGCCGGAGTTTGCTCCGGATTGTATCTGTGTTCTCGTTTAATGCAATCATGTCCCATTCTTCTTTCCAAGACGTATCAATGAGCTTGCTATTTTTAGCATAATCTAGCTTTTGCTAATTTCTTAAGGTATGTATGAACCGGCTTATTTATTCATTGCACAAGTTGAAAAGACTTAACATATTTTTTTGTTGATGCAGACAATTGAAATGTTGAATTTTTAGATGCTGTGGGCCTACCCTACAAATGCATCAAGAGTTTAGAACATGACTTGTTATACCTAAACATATTTTTGTATGCCGTGAGCCATTCACTGAGAATTGAAAGAATATTTCTCGAGCATTTGGAAAAAAATTATAACCTAGATTCACTTGATTTGTGGATGAACTTGTTATTCTTAACATAATCTAGCCTTTTCTAACTTCTTACTTTTCTTGCTTTAAGAAGTAAGAAATGACCTTGCTACTCAAATATGTAATTTAAGAGATTTTTTTCTTCCATAAAACTAAATCATATGTTGTTAGGGTTGTTAACTACTGGGACCACCCCGAGGATCATGCGTAAGTACAGGAACCTCCCGTCTACTTTTTGAAATTACAAATCCCTCCCCTCCAAGTTTACTTTATGTACTAACTTTAGTACATTAAGTCGCCTCTTTTTGAGGCTGCACTCATAATGTATGCTAACTGGGTGGGGGTGTCTTGTAATATTGCAAACTTATAGGAGAGGTTTATGTAATTACAAAATGTGAAGGAGATGCTCATGTAATTATGCAAAGTTCCAGAAAAGGTTCCGGTAATTAGTTCAATGCAGTTATTCTGTCGTTTCTTTTATACCCATGATCCTTTATATATATGTTGATTCATTTACTCTCCTGTTCTTCACATATATGGAGAATTATGATGGCTTGTTAGGAAGCGGTGTTAATTTTTCATGTAATTATTCACTGCAGGCATTTGAGACACCTCATACACACAGCAACTGTTTTTCATTTTTAAGACAATATGCTGAAGAGTCATTTTCTAAGGCTGCTTGCTTGGTAGTTCCCAAAAGCATTATAGCATATCCCCAGGTTTGTTTCTAATCGTACTTTCTCTTGCTCCTTAATTTTGGATTTATTTCATGAAAATGCTCGGTGCACATATCCAATTCGGCGAATTTTATGGGCTTGTCTCTTGGTTTTCCCTTCTTGAAAATACTATATTATTCTTAACAGAGACTGATTGAATATAAACATTTGATGTGATGCTTTGTTCTTAAAAATGTTTTCAATCTTGTTTCCATGCAGGTATGGAGAGGTCAGGGTTCAAGAAAGTGGAAGCATGGTAATGCTGATGGATTCTTTGTGCAGTTCGAGTCACCCGTATCACGTAAACTATGGTTTGTTCGCAGTTTGTCGGAAAAGGGCCAAACTTTATGCAGGTGCATTCTATCTTCTGATATTTACTTTTCCTCGAAAATTAGTTTTTAGATTAATTTATGTTGATTATGAAAGAACTAGTGGATATTTCTAGTGAGCCGGAGGGATTCAGGATGTAAAGCATCCATTTTCTCTAGGACGGTGGTCGGAGGTGGAGAAGGGTAGAACCTAGCCTCACCGCAACTTCCTGGTCGGGAGCTCAAGTGCGAGCTCGAAACCCTACTAAGAAACTAAGGATTAATTCTTGCTTGCCTCGTTCCATGGCCTTAAGACTCTTTAAATCGGTTTACAAAAGACTCTTCTGCAATATAATCGGAACTCCCAAAATGAAAGGCATCTCATAACGAAGACACGATCAAAAAAAAAAATATAACACTAGACCCGTTAGGCAACGTTATCCTGACAAAAGATGCTGCTAAGTCACGAGGAATTCATTCAATTACCATCATTTTTCTCGGCATCCTGATCCTACGCATGTGTGATCGTCTCTATAAATCTTTTGGCCATCATATTATTCTATCTCCAACCAATCTAAATATTTTGCAACATTGGCTTACTGAACTTTTGGTTCATTCATCCAAAAAATAACTTAAATTTCTCCTACATATCATAGTTGAGCCAAACAGGGGTGGTTTTGTATTTGCTCTATTGTATGCCTTTCATTTTTCTTACCTAATATGCGAGAGCGGAGCTCAAGTCTTGATACAAAAGAGATAACTGAAGAAATAAGGGATGCACAGGGAAAATGCCGATCAAAGAAAGGCCTGTATATGATCCAGATTGAAAATTAGTGAAGGAAATGATTGCTATAAGAAAGAATGAAACTCGGGAACAAGATCGAATATTACGGCCCCTTAATGAGTTTGTGTGTTTTATGACTTTATCCAAGGGGTCACTCAGCATTTACTATCAAGTGACTTTTACTCCAGTCGCGAGAATACATTCCATTTTGTATCCTTTCTCTGGCAGCAAATTTAATTGGCCTTCACACCAACTTGATGTAAAAAATATCTCCCTAAATGGAGACTTGTAGGAGAATGTTTTTATGGATACCCCGCCTAGTTTTTAGAAAACCATTAGGACCAGACCAACAGGGTAGGTGGATAATAAAAACAATAAAATCTTGTACGACCTCAAACAATCACCTAGAGCTTGATTCACTTGATTTTTGATTTATGGTTTACCTAGAGTTGGAGTTTTATATTTGTAGGTTTATGGTTACATATAAATTTGAAGGGGAGCTTTGGCGTGCCGGTTGAGGTGTTGTCATGTGACCTTGAGGTCATGTATTCGAGTCCTGGAAGCAGCCTCTTGCAAAAATGTAGACTAAGGTTTGCCTGCATTTCACCCTAGTGGTGGGACCCTTGCTGCGTGGGGATGCTTTGTGCACCGGGCTTCCCTTTTTTTATGGTTACCTATAAATTGCTCCACATTGTAATTCATTTATGAGAGATTATGAGAACAAAACCCTAACTGTCCATTCTCTTCAAGAAGTACTAATACAAATGTTCTTAGAAAAGCATTAGAAGTCAAATGTTTAAGCACAATTGTATTAGAAAAATCTAAGATTTCTAGTTGGCTCATCTAGCTCGCACCCTAGCACAGAACCTCGTGCGAATAACCGCCAGTAGTTCCTCCCACATCATGTATGCAACACGTAAATTTGTTTATGAAAGTCCTACATGATAGTGAAAGATTAAACCAGTGTTGTTCATTAAAGTGTTTATTTCCTTTGTTTATAGACTAAAATACAACTCCTTTCAGACTCTTCTTTGATTTTGTTTTCCACCTGATCTCAGAGATCCCAAGGTCTTGGATATTGATTTGCACGAAGTTCTCCCGCGTTTATTCAAGGAGCCCATTTCTCGCTCCTAGCTATTGTTCTATGAGATGGTTTGGGTATATGCCGCCCCCCCGAACTATCTGAACTGACCCGAAGATCCGCCTCCCGATATTTGATATTTCCCGAGATTCATCGCCAGCTTTTTCGACTTCTTATTCGGTGCGGTCCTCGGAATATTGAGGGAGGTATTCAGTTTTGTAACTACAGTGTTTTTTTAGTTACTTTGTTTGGATTTTTGCTCGAGTCAAATATAATGTTTTGTTCCATTGGTTTCTAAGTTAGGGTTTTTCCATAATTTAAACAAGAACTACTTTTCACTTTGATTCTGCATCCACCATTGGTTTTTCACTGTGCATGCAGTATTTTTAAGTATTTTAGACACACACGAGTGACAGTGCACGGGGGCCCCTGTGCCCCGCGCAAGAGTACTCGATCCGCGATTAAAATCATATATTTTAAAATATTAAATTCATATATTTTCTTTTTACTAAATAATTTATTTATTTAAATTTTAGAATGTAATTAAAATAAATAATAAATAAAAATGTGGGGGCAGCTGATTGCCTGCGACGTCGCCGGCGGCCTGCCCGGCGCCCACCGGCGAGTTCGCCGAGGCCGGTCGATCTCGCCGGTGGGCGTTGTTCAGGCTGTCGGTGGCCATATTCAAGATCTACCTTTGCGGGAAACTGTGGAGGCTGTTGATTGCATATGTCGTCGCCGGTGGCCTGATCGGTGAACCGGCAGGGCCACCGCCAGCGGTGGCCCTACCTGTTCGCCACCGGACAATGTCCGGCGAGTTCGCCCGGCCCCGGCGAACTCGCCGGTGGGCGCCGGTCAGGCCTCCGTCGACATGCAAGTATCCCTGCGCGTGAAACCAGAGAAAGGGAGTCCGGCGAACTGCGGGATGGAAAAAGGGGATTTTGGATTATTTTGCTATTTGTAGGCCCGATGCATTAGATCCAATGGCCAGGATTGATTCAGTGGGACATTCCAGCCTCAATTTAGTCCTAAAAGTTTTTCTTTATAGAATATATATATACACACACATACGAGCTTCTTTGCACGGGCTACGTTCGTGCTCGAAGCTCTCGGGGGACTTTCGGCCGCATCCAAGCGGGCTCCGCCCGCCTCTGCACGGGCTCCGCCCGTGCTTGATGCTCTGGGCGGCTTTTGGCCGCATAAAAGCGAGGTTCGCCCAATTCCACGCAATTCACCACCTCGGCGCTGCTACCGCCACTTGCGGCCCCCCGAAGCGCGTATACAAAATCAAACAACCATAGAGCTCCGGGGGGCCGCAGGTGGCGGTTGTGACGTCGAGGTGGTGAATTGCTTGGAGCTTCTATGCGGCCGAAGGCCGCCCAGAGCATAAAGCCCGTGCAGAGGTGGGCGAAGCTTGCTTGGATGCGGCCGAAAGCCGCCCGAGAGCTTCGAGTACGGGCGTAGCCCATGCGAAGAAGCTCATATAACTATAAAAACATAAAGCCAAAAAGAAGTCCGACCTAGAGGGTACAATTTTGGAAAGCCAAAAAGAAGTTTGACCTAATAAATAATGAGTGACCGGTGCAAGGGGACCTCTAACGCAAGTGCGATTGTTCCTTTAGTCTCATCATATGGACCTCCATGGCCCAAACATAAAGTGTATAATAAATTTTTAAAAAAAGATGCACCCACAAAGCCGAGCAATGGGCAACGCAAGGCTCGAGCCATATTAGCACACCAATCCACAACAAAGCCAAGCAGCCAGAAACGTTATGTTTGAAAAGTTCACATTTCATAACATTCATGTACTTAGTTCAAATGTTATGTTTTGTAATGTTCACAAGAGGTTGTAATGACAATAATAAGAGGGGTCTAATTTGTAATTTAACTTCTAAGGGAAGTTTTGGTAAATATATATATAGGGACGTGATCCTACACGAACAGGGATCAAGTGTGAAGGTGCGAATAGAAATCATGGCGTTGAACAGGAGAAATCACGTCATTTGCATTGCGGTAAGCCTACACAGCAACGGCAGTGGCGGCCTTGCCGGCCACCGACCGGCCTAGGTTCGTCGGGGGCCACGACTGCTTCTATAAGAAGAGGAATACTGTGCCGTTCCTTGTGAAAATTGAGATTTTAGATGAGAGAAACTTCAGCCGATGCATTATTAGGCAATAAAATCACTGTTTTAAAAACCGGACTGAACTGATAAGCTTACTTCGTAATTACACGAGCTTGCTTAGTTGCATAATGTATATTACCGAAATAAATGTTGAAATCGGAAATCGGTCTCTGTGGAGTTAGATCTTTGGGGAATTGGTGATCGCACATTTACTTCTCTCTCACAAGCTAAACAACAAAAGACTTAGCACAAGGAACATGCCCAAGGCTCTAGCACGGAGGTTTCATCACACACCCGGAAGATCTTAGAGCACTTTCCCTCTTTAGTCAATTGCTGAGCTAAGGATACCTCGAAAAGCGCATGGAGACCTAGACACAAGTAAGCATGCCTTCTGAGGTATTCCCTTGGGGCTATTTATAGTTTTTTGAAAACGATCTGCCAACAACTAACCTCCACTGTTCTAAACAGCTATATGCAGACCAACGAGAGTAGAATGGTAAAGGATACATCACCGGGCGAGTGGTCCATGAGATTCCACTCGCCTGGGGTGGCGAGTGCCTGATGAGGCTGGCACTCGCCACTTCCTCGAGGGTCAGGGCAAGTGCGGGCCCGGCCTGCCCCACTCGCTGGCTACCTGTTGAGATGCCAGGGGCGAGTGCGAGCTCGCCTGCTCCACTCACCCCTTCTATACTACCCCCAACCCAGGCGAGTCGGGTAGTCCCAAAGGTACTCGGCCCCCTTCTGACTTGCCGGGAATTTTGACCGCATCATAATGACTGGACCGACTCTTGCTGACATCACTTGCCGGATATGGGGTTGTACAATAAACATAATAGTTTATAGGCAAAATATCTAAATCAATACATAAATTTTATGTTCCATTTGAAATAGGTTTCTAAAATCTGAAATCAGTTTCTGAAGTTACAATTTTTCTGGATAAGCTCTAATTAATTTTTTACATCACGCCATCCTCGGTTCAACTGGTCGGATCGATTCCTGTTCTCTCTGATATATACAACGAATAATAATAGGCTGTTGTTATTTGCAAATCGTGTTTGTTTATTTACAAATTGTCTATTCAAAACTCTAAAGGAAGTCATTTATATTATTTGCAGATATTTTTGTTATTCACAAATTAGTAAAGAAAATAAAAAATTAAAAAGGGACCTTTGTTCGTCCTCTTTATCTCTTTCACAATAGGGAGAGAGCAACCTTAGTTATCTAAATCTTTCCAAACAAATCCTAGCTATAAGGCTCCGTTTGGGGGGACTTATTTTCACCGGCCAAGCAGTTACGACCGCATGAACCGGATCTTAATTAAGGTCCAGTTCATGCGGCCGTAACCGCTTGACCGGTGAAATTAAGGCTTTGTTTGGGAGGACTTATTTTCACCGGTCAAGCGGTCACGACCGCATGAACCGGGCCTTAATTAAGGCCCGGTTCATGCGGTCGTGACCGCTTGACCGGTGAAAATAAGTCCTCCCAAACGGAGCCTAAGTCCCCCCAAACGGAGCATAAATCTTCCCTAAGCAAGCCAAAATCGTATTAACAATGAAGAATTGTTTTTCTTTCTCAACTAGGTCTCTATCCATACATTCATTTTATGAAACACGATCTGTGTACACATTGAATTGCTCAGTTGATCGTCAGAGACGTTCCTTCGTTGTCGGGCCCTACAAATAAATATTTATTTGTGATGTTCGAATAACAATTGGCTAGCAATAATATATAGATAATGATGACATGTCAGGAGACAATTGGAGATCGAGCCCCAAATAGCAGAGTTAGCACCACACATTCCTACCTTCATTAAATAAATATTATAATGTTATGTTTAAAATATGACAATAATTCTTTCCCGTGATGTCACGTGACAAATTCTGGATGCAAAAATATATATATGTGCATATTGTATAAAATAATAAGAATTTTTTTTTATATTTTATGAATAATTAAATGCTTACTCTTCATTTGGTTTCTTGCCATTTGGCAAAATTAATGGGAGTTGTTAACCACAACAAATTATTATTTCCAATAATAGCTACAGTGGTCGGGGTGCTCCGGTCGCGCACTGCTGATAATCGTGTTCGACTGTCACTCTAGCGGGTACCGCAACAAACTTCGCATGGGGGCCTGATGCACAACAGCTAGTATCTATGACATTGGATGTAACCCATTCGTCGCTCGATATCCCATCGCATGCATGTGTGTACACACACAAGTTAGTGACAGTGCATGAGAACCTCAGTGCGGCCAATGACAGTACCACGGCCTCCACAGCCCCGACGTGATGATAGTCATGTCACTAGCTCGCAGTCCCCTGAGCACACGATTGTAACCCCAAGGAAATCATGCATGATGAGCAGGGTATAGATTTTTATTTAATGAAATAAAAAAATAAAGAGAGAAAAGATGATGATAGAATTAATGGAGGCCTAAGATTGCTTGATGGTCCACATAATTACACCATTACACTATAATGAATTATCTGATTATAATATTATAGATGAAATAAAAAAATAAAGAAGATAAATGATATAAAAAAATAAAGAGAAAAAAATTATAAATGACAATTTAATACGTGTGAGAGAGAGAGAGAGATTAAAGCATTTAAAAGAACAAATTACACTTTCATCATTTATGTAAATCAATCTACAACTAGCAAGTCGACATTTTTTTAATAGACTGAGAAATAGTCTAAAAAATATTAATGTAACCAGTA
Source organism: Platanthera zijinensis (assembly GCA_039513925.1). NCBI lineage: Eukaryota > Viridiplantae > Streptophyta > Magnoliopsida > Asparagales > Orchidaceae > Platanthera > Platanthera zijinensis. The sequence goes on along the minus strand of CM077096.1, from coordinate 9,763,484 downwards.
AATACTTAGAGTTGACTATAATTATAAAAAAATGAAATAAATCAATAACTAAAATTAATATTAAAATGCACCATTTTCTTCGGTGGCCTGAACTGCAAATGGTACCCATATTATCTCTCATTTTATATTTTAATGCAGATAGAAATTAATTTTTTGAATTAATATTGGAGTGTTATTTATTTATTTTATACATAACAATTTTGTTTTCACCTTTTTTTTTGATTTACCAGTAGCAAAATTGAATTTATACATAAAATTAGGCGATTATTATCTGCATTTCAGTTTTGACTATCCACACTCAAAATTATGCATTATTTTTCCTTCGATTTGATAATCGTAAAACACTATTTTCTTCCGCCTCTTCGCCTCCATCACATTTCCAGATCTTCCGACAGTTCAAACGTATAAACACTGGAGCTTGGTCTCATAATCCGAGGCATGTCTCAATCAAGTCGTGCTACGTAGCTGGAGAGAGTCACTAAAAGTTATGCAAACCTACAAGGAGCTTCTCCCTCGTGCCGAGGATTTAAACATCGTGAAATTATGAGTTTGCTGCCCACTCAAAAGGGCGCGACTTCTACGAAGTTTTTGTTTGGTCTTCTCCACACCGTCTTGATTGTGAAAGTCAGTTCTTCGTGTCATCGATATATATTTCAAGATAATCGTTTATCGCAAAAGGACTCTCCTATCTACGACGCATTTTCTTCCTCTCCATACCTGTTTTAAAATAAAATAAAATTTAGGCGAGCGCAAGCCAGACTTGCCCCGCTGACTATGTACTCGCCTCTTTAGGCGAGCCCAAGCCCGTCTCCCCGGCTCGCCTGGAGCTTTTGAGTCGCTCTGATTAATCAACTCGACGAACACAAGATTGTACAAAACTGCTGATAACAATCACCTAAAATTACTCATATCGAAATGCCCTCCCTCTGGATGCAAAAAGTCTGCCGCCGAAAGACCCGGTCCGCAGGATCGGTATGAAGCCCAAAATTACATAAACACCCCTGCACATAATTATATATATATATATATATATATAACGTCAAAATTAAGAAAAATGAAAAATCGAACTATCACCGTCTCCTGACATTTTCACTCAGTTTCCAGCCCATATATGGCTGAGCTGTTTCACAACGATTCGGTCCAAACCAAAATTTAATAAATGAATCTAAGCCAATGCAGAAGTGACACGTCAGCGTGGGATCCACAAGACCTGGCCTAAATTTTACTTGGTAAATCTATGTATGGCCTGTTTTCTCACGTGCCAATTATTCTTAAATGTTCGCCGCGATTTTTATGGAGAGCCTGAGATCCATAGCGCCTATAAAATAAGCTTCTATGCTTATCTATTTTTTCCTTTTTTTTTTGTGCGCGAGCAGATTTGATCATATGATTTTTGATTTTAACTGTGCAGATTATTCCCTGCAAAATATGTTCGCATTTCTCAAATGTGATCGTATTAAAAAGCGACCGTAGTACTGTCCAAATAAATCTATGCCGTGGATATGAGTGATTACAAGTCATAGGTATTCCTCCATGATCTCCTCCTAAAATGAGGGATCATGGGGTTGACAAGTCAACCTCCACCCCCATGAACTCCCCGTGATGAGGAAAACATGGGGGGAGGGCCCACTCCCTCTCTCTCCAACAAAAACCGCCCACCGGGCCTGATCGCCAGCCTGGCCGCCGTCGGCCTTGCCGCCGCAAACCGCGGCCAAGCCGCCGCAGTCGGCCAGGCCGCCGCCGGCCAAGCCGTCATCGGCCAAGCCGCCGACCAGGTCGCCGCCTGACTGCCGGTCGGCCGCATCCGCTGGCCGGCCGCCCCGTCACCGTAGACGGCTCGCCGGCCGTCCGATCATGGTGGGCTTTCCTCGTCGTCCGATCTGAGGAGTAACCACCCACTAACCCACCAAGTTAGTGGTGGGGCCCACCATAATACTCTCCCGGAGGCTATAAAGGAGCCCTAGGGCCTCCTCATAATTCACCTTTTGGCTCCCGGTCATCTTCTTCCTCAAGCAATACCTCTGTCGAACTCTCCCTCGGATCATCCTCTAGCCACCCCGAGCGACCAGTGCGCCTCCAGCAGGAAAACACCTAAGTCCCGAAACGAACGAAAGAAGGAGGAAGACGACCACTGCAAGAGGACAAGCGCCGACGCCGCGCTCCAAACTTCCAAGCACCAGAACCACTTCTCGGACTCCAGTGTCCAAGTCACTCCCGCGACGCAACCTGTTGCCCGTTGGGAGCGGAAATCTCTCTCTCACCCCCCAAGTTGTTACGGGGAGCGGCCTGCCACCCCCGATTCTCCGAGCACGTTGTAACTGCAAAATGCTAGTGGACTTTGGCCGGCACAGATCCAGTCACGTGATTTTTTACCCGGTTGAGGAATTTTTCCACGTCATCACTTCTTGTGTCAACCTTTCATTTTCATTGACAGTGTGCGCGCTCGACCGCTCCGTGAGCTAAGACGGTTCAAGTAAATCCGGTCCGACCGGGACATCGACTTAGTCCGCAACAAGTCTTAAAATTGTTATTTGCAGCTCTAAAATTTTTATTCGCACCTCAAAAGAAAACAAGTAAATCTATCATTTTATTCAATATAATCTCAGTCCAAAAATATGATCAGAAGCAGAAAAGGAGAAGCCCCAGCAATCATGCTTGGAGATCCACTGCCAGCATCAATCAGCAAGCAAGCTAGCCGCTCGTCGGTATCCACAACGTCCCTCCCCGCTGCCAACCCTGCCGCAGAAGATGAGCCGCTCCCAGAAACCATGTCGTCCCCATAGTCAGGGTTGGCCCCTCATTAGCGGCGGATCTCCGAGGAGATTCGCCGCATTCTCAAGATTTTCCTCGAGAACATCATTCAATTCGTGACGCCGTGACCTTCACGGAGCACGCTTGCCAGAAAACAATCACTAAAATGGATGACGTTTTTGTTCCGGTGGGTTTGAACAAAAATCTTGCTATCATAGAATGTGTTCGGCATGACATGGTCATGATCGTCACCAAGAAAACATTACTAATTTTTAATATAAAAGCGAACGGAGTGTCTTAGGTGTGATCATTCACGGATGACAGTTCATAACCACCGTGTTTTCGTGTTTACGACTGCCTCCACAACGCCAAACTGGCCCTAAGTCTATATTTTTAGACTTTGAATATTTTTTTTTTGTAAATTGGATACCAATATATGGATAGTATAAACAAATATATATAAGGGAAATATTAATTCTTGTGACAATATAAAAGGGCAATTTTATATTCTTGTGACAGTGTGGTCATGCGTTCAATTCTCATCATGTGTGAATTTTGTCTATTTACTTAATAATTTATTGTTTAATAATGTAGTTATTAATGCTTAATGTTCAGAATGTAATGATGCTTATACATTTATTACTAAAAACATAATTTTATTTAAGTTTTTCAGTTAATCCATATCTATTATTTTTTTTAATTAGTGGATAAATCAATGAGGAATGCTAACATTAAAAAAAAGAAAAGTAAAATGGCGGCATCAAATTAATTTTTTTATTATTTATATTATATTAAAAGATAAAAATATCTCTACTTAAATATTTATCTTTTTAATTTTATCTTTTTTTATTATAAAATTTAAAATCTCATTAATTTATTATTTTTAAGAAAATTTAAATATATGCCCTCATATATGAAAAAAAAAATGAGGTCTTCTCCGTGCAATACTGTCGCGATAGGACTACTGTCAGGATTGGCCATAGGAAAGGAGCCTCGTGACTTTATAATTAAATCAATCTATCATGATAAATACGACATCCAATTATCCAAATATCAAAATCTATATAAATATATAAAAAAAAAAAAATATGTATATAGTATAGTATACGTAAGATATGTAGACTTCTCTTGAGAGGACTTATTTTCACCCGTCAAGCGGTTACGATCGCATAAATCAGACTTTAATAGGTCTGACTCATGCGATTGTAACCGCTTGACTGATGAAAATAAGTCCTCCCAAACGGAGCCGTAACGTAGATTCATCCGCGTTATAACCAACTCCATTGTTGAGATTTTGGAAGCATTGAAAACAATTCTGACAAATGGCGGCCGGAGAAGAAGCCTTTCTCCTCACTTACTCCGGCGGGCCCAAAACTTCCATTATAAATACAAACAAACAGAAGGGAAAACTTGCCCGCCGCCGGCGAATTAAAGGAGTTATATTTCCATACCTCCGAAACTTTTCATGGTGAAAGCCGGGAGATGGCTGAGGAACTTCCTCTCCGGCAAGAAGGAGAAGAACCATGAAAAGAAGAAGGCCGCCGACAGAAGGATTCTGCCGCAACTTCTACCGCCGCCGCCGCCGCCGCCGCCGAGCACTCCATTGGAAGAACAGAGGAGGAGAAGCTTCAGCCCTGAGACGAAGAGACATAAACCGCCGCCGCCGCCGGCGGCGTCGTTAAGAAGATCGGCGACTAGGAAAACCGGCTTCAGTGCGCTGGAGATGGTCGCCGCCGTCAAAATCCAATCTTCGTTCAGATCTTTTTTGGTATATATATATATATTTATAGATATATATTAATGGATAAATAAATAATGTTGGGTAGAATTGTAAATATTGCGAAAGAGGATGGCAGGCTCGGAAGGCATTGCGGGCGCTGAAGGGGCTGGTGAAGCTGCAGGCGGCGGTGAGGGGTTTTCTGGTGAGGAAGCAGGCGGCGGCGGCTCTTAGAAGCATGCAGGCGCTGCTGACGGTGCAGGGCCGAGCACGTGCTCTGAGGGTTCGAATGAGTCAAGAATCTCCGGCGATGCCGTGGAAGGAGGCCGGCCGAGGGAGGACGACGGCCGCCGAAGCGAAACTCCGGCAATCAACTGTGAGCAATTTTATCAGCACTTCAGAATTCGCTATTAGACATCGTATTAATGTGCAATATTCAGAGTCATGATGCGCATGGGCGGATCTAGGGGGGAGCGGGGCGGGCTGGGGCCCGGGCCCTCCCAAGAATTTTGCAAAATATTTAGTGGATTTGGATTTCTCTTGTCGAGACAATGAATTTTGACTACTTATACGTCAAAAACGGTGGCCGGATGAGGGAGAAAAGACTATGAAAAGTTGGGTACATTAAAAAAAAAATTTATTGGAGAACTTGATGTCCGGCCCCTGTTAACATTCCTAGATCCGCCACTGATGATGCGCCATGTGTAAAGTGCATTTTAGATGGATGTATTGGATTTATCAAGTGATAATTCCGATAAAAGTGAACGACACTCGTCTTCTCTAGTTATAACCGGAGCCCGTTCGCAAGAATCTCTCCATTAATATTAACTTCTGAAAAAAATTCTATTTTCATACCAGCAAATTATTAGCTTATTATAAAAAAAATAATAAATAAATAAATTTCCCCCAAATGAGGCCTTAATTAAGATCCGGTACATGCAATCGTGACCGCTTGACCGGTGAAAATAAGACCTTCCAAACGGAGCCCAAGTGAGGAGAAGAGGATATTTTTTATTATAAATAAAGAGTTAAGAGAGCACATTTTAAAAAAAAAGAACTCCTGAATTAAAAGCCCTTTTTTTAATAAAGGATAAAATTGAAAATTAAATGTTTAACAAAAATGCATTTTTCATTTTTAATATAATATATTAATATATATAGATATATAGTATAAATATTTGATGTTTTGACTTTTACTAAAGTCTATAAATATTTCTTAAAGTCAATTAGTAGGTCCTTCCAATCAAAAGAGAGGAGCTTGGAGAAGCTTATAGAGATGGAGCATGCACAATCAAAGGCCAGCAGCTCAAGGGGCAAAAAAACCAACCCAACAATGCAGGCAGAAACAAGCCGCAAGTCCTTCAGCTACCACAAATCCTTCTCAGCTCCTTCGCCCCCAACCGGCGCAAATACAGGCGCCGGAAACGCGCGGCCCGACGGGCTCTCCGTCGCGCCGCCGGCAAGGAGCAGCTCTCAGCAAGCATCAACCTCCACGAACCCACACAGAATCGCCGTCGACGAATCCGGGATGTGGCGACTATCGCACGATAGCTCCATGTTCCCAAACTACATGGCGAACACGGAGTCATGGAAGGCGAAAGCGAGATCACAGAGCGCGCCGAGGCAGCGAAGCGGCTCGCCCGATTCGAAGCAGTCGGGAGGAGTACAGAGGCCGTCGTTCGACGGAAAGAGCCTTGCCGGAGCCGCCTGGGCTTGGTCTAGAAGCTCGTCGGCGGCAAGAGAGCAGATACCGTGGGCCGTCGTGCTTGATAGATCGGTCACACATGCTGGCTACTAGCTTCTGCAGGTGTTTGAAGAAAAGAAGTTGTAGGCTTTGTGTTCTTGTACCTAAATAGTAATTAACTATTTAACTAATTATACTTATATTATAATATTTAAAAGTAGGGCCATTTACCAAAATCTCCCTAGTAAGTTTGCAAAATTACAGACTTACCCTTCTACCTTTTGAAATCACAAATGCCTCCCCTTATATTGCATTTCATAACATGCATGCCCAAAAATACCTCTTGAAATGTAACCTTATATCGGAGGTACTTGCGAGTTTAAAACCCCGTTGTAATTTTGATCGAGCGAGGGAGAATAGAGAATCTTTATTTCTAGTCTCTTGCGCTTCAACACTCTCCTTTTGTAATTCTGATTTTTGGAATGTGCGATTCTCCGTATTCTCGTGTTAGAGAGGCCTCCACAAAAATCACCGCATTCTCTCTTTCTAAATGTTTCTTGGCACACGCTCGCTTGATCATATTTTGTGTTTGTAAACGTGAGTCACGAGTGACTAGGGCTCTGTTTGGGACAGAGATAACAGTAGAAAAAGTTATATCCCCATCATCGCCGCTATTTTTTGCAAATATTTGGTTTCTCCGCAATGGAAAAATTGTGCGTTATTCGTGTTTTCGTATTTCTCTTCTCATAGTTCTACATGTTTATTCTCTTCCTATTGTTGTTCCCACCACTGCTTTGATCACACCATTAGTTTCCCACCGTTACTTTTCCTACCGCCAAAATAATCCCAAGAGATGCAGCTAGCGTTGAAATGTTAACGAAGGTGTAAAAGTCGCTACCGCACCGATGAAACTTCCACGAAGATGCGGGAGTCGGGTCAACAAAGAAGCAAGCCTGAAATGCTTCCAAATAAGAGAGATTGTGCCATGTGAAGGTATAGAGCATGAGAAATAAAATTTCTTCACATACCTAATCAAACAAAAACAATTAGTTTTCTATCTAATCTGAATAAATATATGATCTTAAACAATTGACACCATAGAGTATACAACACTAAAATCTCCATCATAAAATAATTATGAACATATACAAATGTCTACATTAATTAAAAAAACCAAAATTAATAAAGATAACAACCATGTAAATAAACCTCATAATCATAATCTCCGTATGCATCCCTTAGGGTTTATTCGTTTTTACGGAATTGGAGTCTTAAAATTAGAATTGAAGACATTTTCATTGAAATTGACCTCTAATGCCAATTCTGATGGCTCAATTCCGTCCAACCGAACAAAATAATAAAAATAATAATAATAAAGATAACCATGTAAATAAAAATCTCATAACCACAATCTAAAGTTAATGAGCAACAACCCTTAAAACATTGCATATGGGAACACAAATAAAGTTGAACAAGCTATTCTAGAAGCTTCTATTTTGAGCTTATGAGATTACAGCAGCAAGATCATCAAATCACGCTTTCCAAAAAAACACGAAATAGTGTCCCTCTCCGCATTCCATGTGCGTTAGTACGTGTTCCATTCTTCAAATTGCAGGCGAAAATTGGAATGTTTAACCCTAAATGCTTGGTATGCTGTTGAAGTCATGGGGTTGGTCGAACCAACGATGGAGACGGGTTATGCTCGGGTTCTCTAAATTGCTCTAGCAAACTAGACTTACAGTTACCAATTTCATGGAACTCCAAGGAATCTGGAACAGAAGCAACAAGAACAGCAGCGCCAGATTGTCTCAATACCTCAGCGACGGCATCTGCAGTACCAATCAAAAATGCATTCAAATTTCCATACTCAAATCAAGTATAGAAGTTGTTACTTTTCTTGTGTATTCGATGCTCGGTTGACGATAGGAACGCACCTGAGTGAGAAAGGGAGAGAAGAGCTTTCAAAGCTTCTTTGCGTGTTTTATCGTCTCTAGCGCCCTCCAGCATTTCCAGGAGATCTTGAGCCCCACCCATCTCCACCACTCTCATCCTCCTTTCATCTACAAAATTAGACAAATAAACTAAAAAGATTGAGTCTTTGAGTATTAATGCGCGCAAGAAGACGTGCGAGAATCGAAAGATGGGCGTGCATTCATACACGAGCATGTGACCGTGGTAATTTAAGCACGGAAATGCAGATAGAGAGCCTGTTTTTGGTTAGGCAGAGATGCGGTGGAATGGAAAAGATAAAGATATGGGCAAACAAGGTATGAACTACTAATATGAATAAAACTTGATTAAAATATATTCAAGGTATGAAATTTGATCTATATTTTTAAGTTCAGCCACGGCTCCAAGGACCGACAATAGCTTGTATATTAAGGCCCAGTTTGGGTGTCTCCTCCAAAGTGCGCAGCACAAAGTTGCCGCCGAACGCCTAGAAAACCTCATCGAGCCCACTTTGGCGCGGTCAGAAATAGCATCAAATAAAGGTTTCCAAGCTTCGAACGGAGGGAGGCCGATAGCGCTCCGTGATCACAGCTGAGTGCCTGCGCACTGGTGCCACCGCCCCAAACAAGGCCTAAGATCATCTTAGGTGACGGGGACATCATAAGTAAATATATTAATGACAAGCAAAGAATCTATTAACTAAATCCACATTTAGATATTTCTTAATAAAATGGATTATATGTTTACAACAATAATTTGACAGGTTTATAAATACTAATACCCTACCAAGAATCACGATGATTACGAAGGTTTGGGAGAGAAATGATGCAGACCAATAGGATTGAGGGGTTGTGGCCCGTAGGGTACCAAAAATGCATGGTCTTAACATAAAGGTATTAGTTTGTCCCAACCATGTTTGAATCATCATGAAGGCTCCATTGGGCACAACGGAAGCGGCCGTGAACGCTGTGTGGTAATGAACCGTCGTTCGTGAAAGCCCAACCTCGCCTAAAGAATTTCATCCACTTTTATGTTCAAAACTAGTTTTTTTCTTGGCGACAATCGTAACAGTTGTTATGACAAACATACATTATATGATGGTGGCGTTTTTGTCAAAACTCACCCGAGCAATAACGCCGCGTCAAACAGAGCCGAAATCATGATTTGACCCACTCTCAGTACACATTTTTGGCTTTATCTGCTTTAAATGGTTGTTTATATAGGTATGCGAGCTGGGAAAAATATAAAGCACAATTTTGTCCCCAAATCCACAGCTCCACATACAAAAAATATTATTAGGACAAGATTCTAGAAACTCAATTATTATAAAGAAGCTAGTATAACTATTACTAGATGGGCTGAAGGTTGTTGGAATTTATTTTATTAATATTTTTATGTCTGCAAACGTACACCCCAAACTTTTTCCATTTTATTCATGGCGGGTTGTTGAGATCGGGCCTCTATCCCTTGACCTCATTTATGAAGGATTTTATTTATCTCCTCATACCCAATTACACTGCAAGGGATAGAGGCCTGACCTCAACAGATGGGCTAATATTAATAAAATCCCTCATAAAGGAGGTCAAGGGATAGAGGCCCGATGACGGCGCGGCACGACCGGCGCGCGTATATTCCCGCAGGAGGCGGTGATCCGCTGCCCGGACGGGCGATCAGATCCCGTGGTCGCGTCCAGATGGTCGATCCGAGTCAAGTTTATATATATAGTTTTTTTATTTGGTGGTGTATTTTCCTCGATCGGTCCGAACAAGTGTGCACCGTCCGATTGAGGGTTTATTTGATTTCAGTTACTATGCAGTTACATGTTGGGATATATATATGTAGCCGGCGGCTGTTGGAGGGGCCTCGTGAGTTTTGGGAAATTCCTGGAACCGTCGGTCTTGGATCGGTGTGACGCCGCTCCCCTCTCCTCCTTCCGGTGCGACGCCGACAAGCCTCCTCCGTCTCCTTCCTCCCCCTCCGGTAAGCCCTCTGTCTCCTCCGTCTCCTTCCTCTCCTCCCGTGAGTTTTTCCCCACCGAGCCCTAGCCGCCCTCCCGCTTCCTCCTGCTGCTACCGCAGAAATCCCGCACAACCTCCTCTTCCTCCACCGTCCCCGAGCCCGCTCCCGCCTCTCCCGCAAACCAACGCCACGTCTTCCCCACTGTTATAACATCTTCCTTGCGCAAGCCCTCCATTCCTCTGCTGCTTCGCCATTCCTCCTCTCCTGTCAGCATCCCCCTTAGCAAGTTCAGCATTCCCCTAGTCCTGAACCTAGCATTCAGCATTCCCCTATCCAGCCAGCCTACTCCCCCCTATCGTGCCTCCTCATACCCACAACCACTGAGTTTCACCAAGTCAAGCCAGCCCTAAGCCACACTCCCATCGCCTTCACCGCTCAATACGACCGTGAATACCCTCCAACAACCGCTGCTGCCGCTTACATGTGTGACTTGTGGTAAATGTCACTTCTTTTCTTGTTGTATATGTTGGCAACTTGTATCGTGATGGATGCTGATTTTATTATGCTATTAGTCCACCGTTGTACTATTTGCGGAGTTAATTCTGTGTTTGCTTAAAATATATTGCTCCTCGTTTGTTTGCAAATCAATATTTTGTTCTCCTTTTATTCAATTAATTATTTGTAACAGTCTGTGCACCTGCTGGTATCTTATAATAAATAATTACTTATTAGCAATTTTGGCGGACCACTTGTGCACTTTCATTTCATATCATCGCATATAGGCCTGCATTTGTGTAAGAAACGAACTAGAAACAAGCCGGAACGGGTATAACTGAAATTTTATTATCAGAAAAAGGTATCTATTACAAAGGTATGGCCTCCCTTATATAGAATGGAGGAGATGGGAGAGAATACAAATACCCAATGTGGGACTAAAAATACAAAAGACAACATCTACAAAGTAAACGCCGCCAAACCGCCAAGCAGACCGCCTAACCGTGCGGTTAGTAGGAACTAACCGCCGGTCACTACCAGAGAACACTCAGCCGACCATCAAGATCCCAGAGACTAGCCGGCAGACCGCCTGGCTACCAAACCGCCAGATTAGCCGGGCTGACCGCCCGGCTACCAGACCGCCAGTCCTAGCTGCCTGTCCGCCCAGGTCTATACAGCAACACTCCCCCTCAAGCTGGAGCATAGATGTCAATCATGCCTAGCTTGCTGCAAATGTGGAAGAAAGAGGCGGACACAGGTTTTGTGAATATATCTGCCAGCTCTTTCTCCGAGGTAACAAACGGAGTGCAAATCTGGTTCTTCAACACTTCTTCCCGAATGAAGTGACAATCAACCTCTATGTGCTTTGTTCGCTCATGGAATACCGGATTTTTGGAAATGTAGATCGCAGCCTTGTTGTCACAGAACATGGGAAGAGGATAGTTATAGACCTCTCCTAGATCCAGCATGAGAGCCCGCACCATTTTAACTCACACGTGGTTGATGCCATGCTACGATATTCTGCTTCCGCACTAGACCTGGAGACGACTGACTGCTTCTTGCTCTTCCAGCTAACCAAGTTTCCTCCAACAAACGTGCAAAATCCGGAAGTCGACTTGCGATCCCCTTTGTCGTCCGCATAGCTAGCGTCGGAGTACGCTTCGACTCTTAGGTGACCGTTTTTCTGAAAGAGAAGACCTTTCCCAGGTGCGGACTTCACATACTCCAATATCCTTAGAGCAGATTGAAGATGACATTCCCTAGGCGACTGCATAAACTGGCTGACCTTTCCCACTGCATAGGAGATGTCTGGTCTGGTCACCGTAAGGTAGATGAGTTTGCCAACCAGACGCCGATACCTCGTAGTATCCAATAGAGGAGGTGATTCGTCTGTCCATGTCTTGTCTTCTCCAGGAGCCATGGGACACCGGGCAGGTTTAGCACCCGTCAACCTTGCCTCTTTCAACAAATCAAGAGCATACTTCCGTTGGAGAGAACCAAGGAACCGGTTTCCGAGAGATTTCAATTCCCAAGAAGTATTTTGGAGAGCCCATATCCTTCGTGACTAGGTGTTGGCGGAGATGGACCTTCGTCAAGGCTACACCAGCTTGATCGTCGCCAGTAAGAAGAATATCGTCCACGTAAACAGCTAGCACAACCAGACCCGAAGATGTCTTGCGAATGAACAAGGAGTGATCAGCCGAACTCCTGGTGAAACCGATGGCCCCAACGATGCTACTGAACTTATCGAACCACGCCCTGGGACTTTGCTTTAGGCCATAGATGGCCTTCTTCAACCGGCATACTTGAGTCTCCCCCTGAGCACATACCCAGGAGGTTGCTCCATGTAGACGTCCTCGTGAAGGTCACCATAGAGGAAGGCATTCTTGACGTCCAACTGCGAAATAGGCCAATCCCTGTTGACCGCCACCGATAAAAGGACCCGAATGGTGCTGAGGCGAGCAACTGGCGAGAACGTGTCAAAGTAATCAACACCATAGGTCTGAGTAAACCCTTTTGCAACAAGACGGGCTTTGTACCGGTCCACACTGCCATCAGGACGGAACTTGACTACAAACACCCAGCGACAACAACCACATCCGTGCCAAAAGGAGGAGGCACAAGGGTCCAAGTGCCCCGGTCAGAGAGAGTAGCAATCTCGTCATCCATGGCAGCCTTCCAGTGAGGAATATCAAGGGCTTCCTGGTAGGTGCGAGGTGTGGTGGTCGCGGAGATGGCTAGGGCGAAGTCCCTGCGAGAAGGTGTTAGCCGATCATAAGAAATAACAACTGCCAGCGAGTGCTGGGTGCACGTCCGAACCCCTTTGCGAAGGGCAATGGGCAGCTCCAGGTCCTCGAGTTCCTCAGTCGCCGGTGCATCCGTGGCGGAGATAGCTGGCCCGGGAGAAGAGAGAGACGGCCGAGGGGACGAGGGAGAAGGATCATGATCAAGAGAAGGAGCGGCTGGTGGTGGTGGGGATGGAGGAAGCTCAAGAGGAGTGGATGTGTGGTGGAGAGAATGAGTGGAGAGGTCGAGTCGGTAGGAAGAAGAGGGAGGTTCGATCCATCGACCTGTGGGAGATCAGAAGAGAAGTAGGCAGCATTCTCAAAGAATGTCACATCCGCCGAGACGAACTGCTTGCGATGAACAGGGTCAAAGCAGCAGTAGTAACTTTTTGAGTTGTGGAGTAACCCAAAAAGATACACTTCGTAGCACGAGGGGACAATTTGTCGCGAGTTGCGCAGGGCTATGAACAAAGGCAGTGCACCCAAAAATGCGGAGAGGTAAGGGAAAGGGGTCCTTGGAGGGATAGAGGATGGAAAAAGGGGTTTTGCCTTTGAGGACGGTAGAGGGAATGCGATTGATGAGGTAGCAGGAGATGAGGACCGCGTAGCCCCAATAGCTACGAGGAACCTGCATCTGCGTCATGAGAGTGCGAGCGACATCGAGGAGGTGACGGTTTTTTACGTTCCGCCACCCCATTTTGTTGGGAGGTATAGACGCAGCTAGTTTGATGAATGATGTCATGTTGCGTACAGAAAGAATCAAAATCACTACTCAGATATTCTTTTGCATTATCAGAGCGAAAAAGTTTGACAGGCATCAAATTGATTTTTAATCATATAATAAAATGAAGTCCATACAGAAAAAAGTTCGGAGCGATCCTTTAATAGATACACCCACGTACAGCGAGAATAATCATCAATAAAGGTTACAAAATAGGAACTTCACGCCCGATGGTGTGAGGGTAGGGGAAGGTCCCCAAACATCCGAGTGAATAAGGTCGAAGGGCTTGGAAGAGCCACGACCTTGCTTAGGAGGAAAGGGGGAACGGTGATGCTTGCCCAGTTGACAAGCATCACAGTTGAGAGGAGAGTCCTGCTGAGGGAGGTGAGGAAACAGCTGGTGGACGAGACGCGAGGGAGGATGCCCCAGGCGAAGGTGCCACTGAAGAAGATCTGTAGAGCGGGAGAGAAGACGGTAAGAGCAGATACATCATCAAGGAAGTAGAGACCACCCCTCTCAGTCCCAGTAGCAAACGTCCGCTTGGAGTCCGGGTCCTGAAACGAACAAGAAGAAGGAGTAAATGTTACCGAACACCGAAGTTGCTTGCAAAGAGAAGTAACCGACAATAAATTGCACGGAAACTTGGGCACATAAAGAGTATCCGCCAGGCGAAGGGACGGAGTAACTTGAACCATGCCTGTTCCATGCACCGGAGAGGGAGAACCATCCGCAACGAGAACAGGGGGCAACCGATCATGTGTTTCTAGGAGAGAAAAGCACTGAGGATTGCCCGTCATATGATTAGTGGCGCCAGAGTCGATTAGCCATTTACCTTGGGTAACTACGTGGGCACTACCTGAAGTCGTGGCCACGGAGAGCAGATGGCTTGGAAGAAGGAGGAGTATCACCAGCGGGACGAAGATGCGGATGCTTTGTCCAGCAGCGGTCAAACAGTGTCCTGGGCGGCCACAATGAGTACAGAGGTAGCGAGAGGGGCCACGCCCGCCAGAGTGGTTACCACGACCACTAAAATCCACCACGATGAGCCTGGTGGGCATAGGCATCCGGAGCCGGAGGAGCGGCAGCAAGGGGCGTTGGAGTAGAGAGGTAACAGCAGCAATGCGGGCAGGTTAGCAGTAGCATCGAGGGTAGGAGACTCAGCCTCTCCAAGAATTTGCTGCCGGATCATATCGTATGAGTCCGGAAGCCGCAGAAGGTAACAGACACTAGGAGTTCCTGGAAGTGCTTCAGCTGAGTGGCCACATCTGCCGAGAGAGGACGATTTTGTAGAATCTCAGCTCCAAGGGCTTGGACTTGTTGGTAAGCTGCAGGAGGGGACATGGACTGGCGAGCAAAGAGATCCGCATAGAGAGTATAGATGCGAGACGTTTGTCCCCCCTTGGAGTAGAGAGCGGCCAAGTGATTCCAAGCTTGTTTTACGGTCTCATCGTGACGGATGACAGGAAGACATTCATCAGACAGGCTGTTCGCAGCCAAGTACGAACCAGCGCATCATTCGCATCCCAGTCAGAAAACTGGGCAGAGTCCGCAGGCGGAGGGTCATCGGTAAGATGATGACGCTTGGCGTTGAGAGCGGAGAAGAAAAAGTGAATGAGACACTCCAGTCGGGATAATTGGGCCCCAAAAGCTTAGAGACCGGTGCCAAGATTCCCTGAAGCAGGAGGAGGAGGAGGCGGCGGTGGGACAACGACAGTAGACGAGGTGGAGCCATCAAGAATTGGTCATCCTGAAGAGAGGTCGCGCGGTTAAGAAGGGAAAACCGGGCGGGAAGAAAAAGAAGCCGCGCGGATAGAGAGCGAGGGAAGACCGCGCGAACAAAAGGCAAACCGCGGCGGGCAGAGAGAACAAGCTGCAACGGTCACGGTGTCAGCACACTAGCGGCAAGAAGGGCAGAGCCGCCGAAACACTTCAGCAGAACTCGCGCGAACAGAGAGAAATCGCGCGGATAGGAAGAAAAAGATCTGCCCTCCGATCACCAGCGGCAAGAACACGGCAAGAGACAAACGAGGACCAAGTCGCGGACTAGAGACAGAGACCGACGAACAGAAGAAGAGGCTAGCTGACCGAAGCCCCCGACGAACACCGAACGGATAGAGCAGGTACGCGAGCGAGAAGACATCACGAGGGAATGAGGTGAGGGTAGTACCATGTACGAAACGAACCCGCGACTAGATCGGAACACATGTATCAAAAAGATCCATAGGCGTTTTTAGGTTCCGTCTTAATAGAATGGCCAGGAGGGAGATGGAGTAGACAAATATCAATCTGGGACTAAAAATACAAAAGAACAACTTCAAAGTTAAGAGTCGAAGCATCC